>QEPC01014266.1:1616943-1647123 GCA_003113815.1 Sphenodon punctatus | reverse complement strand
TGGGGGAGACGGGTAGTGGGCGGGGGGTCGGGTTGGGTTAGGGAGGGTTTGGGTTATTTTAATCTGGGGATTTTAGGTTGTTTTAATTTATTTTAGTTATGTGTTTTAAAATGTTGTTAGTGTCAGGGAAGGGGAACCCGCAGGGAAGGAAAGGGACCCAGAAAACTCCTATAGTAACCACTATCCACAACATGCAACCCTTCCCTGAGGGGTTCACAGGCACCCTGATGGGAAAACAACCCCTCCAGATCTTATAGAGCCTTAAATCCCCAACGGGATGAGGCAAGATCATCATAGGGGGGAGAGTGGTCACGGTGTAGTGCCTCACCCCACCACACACCTTCCCACCACTCACCTTCGTATATCATAATCCTAGTCCAAAGGTGTGCCAGGGAGGAAAGAAGAAGTGCAGACAGTGAGGACAACAGGGGAAGCCCCAGGAACAATGTGAGGGACTAAGTAGTTCACACAAAAGAAAGGGAAAGGAAGGGCCCGGCCACGGAAGAAGGTAGTGTCCCCAATTCTCCCAACACCACCAACAAACACCTGTCACCCCTGCACTCACACAGTCACTCGCCACAGTCTCTCATCTCAGACACACACACATTCACCGAGCACCCGTACAACACAACTATGCTCGCTCTGTAAACTGAATCCACGCACGGGGGGCCGGTCTCACAGTGATCTACCCTTCAGCACTGTGTTCAGGTTGGCGTCTGCTCTTTAACTGCGCCGCCTTGCCTCTTGCTGTGCCTGGAGGCACGCGGAGCGATGCACGGAGGTCTCTGGCTCCGCCCCCTCCTGACCTGTTGGCGTTTGTGCCGGCTCCCTGCTCTCACTCTCCACAGCTGTCGGGGATTCCCCCTGCACGGCCGTGGCTGGGGGCGTGCCCTGAACTGCTCGCCTCTCATCCCCCACTGAAGCTAATCTCAGGAGCCTTTCTCGGCTGTGGCCCCGCCGCCGCCAGAGCCGGTGGTAGCGGACTCTAACAGCTAGCCGCCCCTAGATGCTTGTAGCAGGAGGGGGAAGCATATAAATTTGAATAAGAAATAATAATGCCTCTTTAAAAATGCACCTTGAATATTGTGTGCAGTTCTGATCGCCCCCATCTGAAAAAAGACATAGTAGAACTAGAAAAGGTACAGAGAAGGGCAACAAGAATGATAAAGGGTCTGGAATGGCTTCCGTATGGAGAGAGGCTTGATAGGTTGGGGCTCTTCAGTTTGGAGAAGGGACGACTGAGAGAGGATATGATAGAAGTTTATAAGTGGTGTGGAACGAGTAAATAGGGAGCGGTTATTTAACCTTCTCAAATAATACTAGAACTAGGGGACACTCCATGAAACTAATTGGCAGCAGATTTAAAACAAATAAAAGAAAGTTTTATTTCACTTAACACACAATTAAATTGTAGAATTTGTCTCCAGATGATGTGGTCAAGGCCTGTAGTATAGCTGAGTTTAAAGAAGGTTTGGATAAGTTCTTGGAGGGTAGGTCCATTAACGACTATTAGCCAAGTAGATTTGGGGGATATAACCTCTGAGTGTTGGGATCTGGGAGTGAACAACAGGGAATGGATCACCCCATTATGACCTGTTGGGGACTTCTCCAAAGTGACTGAGATTGGCCACTGTTGGAGACAGGATGCTGGGCTCAATGGAGCATTGATCTGACCTAGGGCTGAATCAAGTAGTAAAAAACTACTAGCGAGTATTTGCCTGAGTTCTGAGGACCAGCTCGAGCACTCAAGCTGGTCCTTGGAACTTGGGCGATTACTCGCTAGTAATTTTTTCACTACTCAGTTCAGCCCTAGGTCAGACCAGTGCTCCATTGAGCATTGCTTTGGTCTGTCCAAGATGCCAGCTCCATCTTGGAAAGGTCTGAGCATGCTCAGAAGGGTCCATTCAGCCCTTCTGAGCATGCTAAGCTTCCCCTCACCCCTGGTCCAGAGGAAGCCATGTGTTGCTGGAGTCCCTCCAGAGAATGAGTACTCTATTCCCTCAGCCCCCACTAGGCCCCCACCCCTGAGCCCCCGCTAGACCCTTGCTGGCCTTTTCTCTCCCTGGCCAGCGGGGGCCAGGGAAGGGGGGAGCAGGGGCCTAGCCCCAGCCTCTGGCCCCCTTCTCTGTACTTGGCCAAGGATTTTCCGAGTTCCAAAGTTTCAGGGACCATTCCTCGAAACTTCGGAACTCTGAAAACCAAGCTGAGTATGGCGAAACTGGGGGCTTTCCGGGGAAAACCAAGGACTGAGTTTCAGCACTAGTCTGACCCAGTATGGCACTTCTTATGCTCTTATATGTGTGGTGGTGTAGCTTACATCTAGGCAAAGAGAAAAACCCACCTACTCCCAACCAGGAGTCCCAGTCTCCTATTTCATAGTCTGCATCAATAAAATTAACGTAAAAGCTCCACGCTACACTGTTACAATGGTGACTTTAGTCCATTGACTGCACAGCCAAGTCAGTACATACAAAACTGCTGGATGCATTTAATGTAATTCAGTTAGGTTTAATTGAATTAAAACTCTTATTAAATTCAGCTAAAGGTAAGCCTTATGATTTTTTTTTTCTAATAACTCAAAAAGCTCAAGTCTAGATGAGTTTAAAATAATAATCTTGCAAGGGAATATGATTGACTAAGTAAGAACGTACATTTAGTACGTTAGTAGGCCAGCTGGTTCATGTATCATGTTGATCAGTTATTAAAGAAATGGAAATCAATTAGGGAGGATTCTTGCAACATGTATATTTTCTTGTTCAGTCTTTAAAGGCTTAAAGCCTTTAAAGGCTTAAAGCAAATCGATCTCCAGTTTTTGTCCATGCCACCAATGTAGCTTAATATTGTGACTTCAGTATCAAAGCAACAAGACAGTCCTTGGATTTATAAGATGTGCAAGCTGTCTGCTAGACCCATTTCCCCAATGCCACCAACTACTAGCAGCAAAAGTCCTTTCCTTGCATGACCTGTTCAACAGCTGTTCTGTCTTAACATTCCAAGTGCCTGGAAAAAAAGGCATCCAGATTTGATTATTTTCAGCTAATCGCTCTTTGTTTCTTTTTCCTTTATTTATTATGTTCTTCAAATGCTAAGATCTGGTGTTGAAAGTGAACATCAAATTATATATCAGCGTTCAATGGAAAGAAAGCCAATACAGTACCCAAGAAACTTTTTTTATTGGAATGTATTGGGAGATCTAAAACTATCCCGAATAGGTTACTGTCACAACTAAAGAAGAGATGACCTTAGTCACAGCTATACTGTATGTATTTATTTATTTATTTATTTAAACAGTTTTCTATCCCGCCGCTCCTGCTACAGGCAGCCCGGGGCGGCTCACATCATAAAAGCACATAAAAACACATAAAATCCATAATATAATAAAAGAGAAGGAAAACAGAACCAAACCCCACCCTACACCCCATCTCCCTTGCCAAAAGTCAGGAGGAACAGCCAGGTCTTACACATACGGTGGAAGGAAGGGAGATCTACATGGGAATACCCATGGTGATGGTTCAGAGACTGCAGCTAATGCAGAATGCAGAATGCCCCTGAAACTGCTGAGCCACTACCCACTCAATAACCTTCCCTAAAAAGGAAAGATTCTAGACCAGCCGGTAGCTCGTGAGGGAATCAATGTCAAGTGATGTTTTTTTGAGCAGATGCCGCACCACCCCTCTTTGAGGTAGCGCGGCACTCTACCCTCTCAAAGGGAGGCATTGATCACCCCCACCAGCAGTGGCCCCAACCAGGCCTCGGGAGGGAGGGAGTTCCACAGCCTAGGTGTGGCCACCAAGAACGTCTCTCCATAGCGGCCTCCCAGGCCACACAAGGAACCTCGAGAAGGGCGCTCTTGGAGGACCACAGAGGTCACTCCAGGGCACAGGGAGTGAGGCAATCCTGCAGGTAAGTTGGACCAAAGTCATATAGGGCTTTATGGGTCAAAATCAACACCTTGAATTGGACCTGGAAGACTATTGGCAGCCAGTGCAGAGCCCGGAGCACCAGTGTAATGTGCTCATGGCGGCTTAACCTCACAAGGAAATGGGCCGCTGCAGTCTGCATTTGCTGCAGTCTCTGAACCATCACCATGGGTAGCCCCACGTAGATCATGTTGCAATAGTCCAATCTCAAAGTAATGAAAGCATGGATGATAGTAGCCAGGTCACTATCTGAAACATATGGTTGAAGCCATTGCACCAGATGTAATTGGCAGAACTTACTCCTCATCACAGCCCACACCTGGAGGTCCAGGTGCAGCTGCAGATCAAGGAGAACGCCCAGACTACGAACCTGGAAAGCCAGAGGAGGGCGAATGCCATCAATGATGGGAGCCACCACATCCACTGCCTTACCTACTACCATCACTGCCATCTTGGAATTCAACTTCAGTCGGCTCACCCTCATCCAGTCCCCCACAGCTGCCAGACGTTGGGTAAGCACCAAGACAGCCGGACTGGGTTGGATGAAAAAGAGAGGTAGAGCTGGGTGTCATCAGCATATTGATGACAATGTACCCCATACTGTCTCATGACCTCACCAAGTGGCTGCATATACATGCTGAACAGGAGAGGGGACAAAATGGAGCCTTGTGGGACTCCACACATGAGATCTCGAGGGGACAAAAAACAGTCCCTGAGCACCACACTCTGAGTTCTTCCAGCCAGGAAGGAGCGGAACCATTCAAGAATGATCCCCCCCCCCCCCCCCGACTTGGTCCCACAGGTGAGTCACCAACATATCATGATCAACGGTATCAAAAGCCGCCAACAGATCTAACAGAATTAGCAGGGTTGAACGTCCCTGATCCAATTCATGGTGAAGGTCATTGACCAAGGTCACAAGCGCAGTCTCTGTGCCATAGCGCGGATGAAAGCCGGACTGTGCGGGGTCCAGATAACCAGTGCGGGGTCCAGATGCCCCTGAAACTGTTGAGCCACTACCCACTCAATAACCTTCCCTAAAAAGGAAAGATTCTAGACCAGCCAGTAGCTTGTGTGGGAATCAATGTCAAGTGATTTTTTTTGAGCAGATGCCGCACCACCCCTCTTTGAGGTAGCACGGCACTCTACCCTCTCGAAGGGAGGCATTGATCACCCCCGCCAGCAGTGGCCCCACTGTCTCCCAGCTGGTCTTAACCAGCCAGGATCAGTATGGGTCAAGTTCACAAAAAGTGGCCCTACCAGTTCCAAGAACATCCTCCTCCTTGGCAGATGACACTGACTGGAATCGATCCCACGCAACTGGACCCAGCGGAGCTTCTACAACCTCTGGTTCACCCATTGCAATAAGTGCGGTGTTGAAGTCGTGTTGAATCTGGGCAATTTTCTCTGCAAAATAATCAACAAACATGTCACAGTGGGCACTAGATGACTCCAATTCCAGGTGGAGAGAGGGAGCATCAACCAACCCCTCAGCACTTGGAAAAGCTCTGCTGGATGAGATTTGGCAGAGGCTATACAGGCAGCAAAAACCTCCTTTTTTATGCATTTACAGCAACAGCATAGGCATGTAAACTATCTCTATGGCAATCTGTTGGCTTCAGCACGCAAACAGTGCCACTGTCGCTCCAAATGCTGCCCCTCACACTTCAACAACCTCAGGTCCTTTGTAAACCACAGAGGTCTGTGGAGCCGCTGCTGAGGGAGCAGGTAGAGCTGTCCGGTCAAGGGCCTCCACCAACAAGGCGTTCCATAGTGCCACGAGGTCATTGAGTGGGTGGTTGTTGAGATCAGAGGGTATCTCCCCAAGAGAATTCTGGAACCGCTCAGGTTCCATTAGTCTCCGGGGGCGAACCATCTGAATTGATTCCACACCCCTCTGGGGACAGACATGCGCCAGGCGACGTGCTCACAGGAGGTAATGATCCGTCCATGACAAGGACTCTGCAGACGCTTAAAAAATCAGGTTCAAGGTATGTCCCCCATCATGCATTGGCCCATTGACAATTTGGGACAGGCCCATGGTTGCCATGGAGGCCATGAACTCACGCTCCGTCCCGCCAAGACCGGCGTCAGCATGAATGTTGAATTCCCCCAAGACCAAAGTCTTTAGGGAGTGCAACACCATGTCCAACACCAGCTTCATCAGAGCGTGTAGGGATGCCACCTTACAGGTAGGTGCATGGTATACCAGCAGCAATTCCACTCTGTTCCCCGCCAAATCAAACACAAGATGGAGGCCCTCTACCCCCAATATGGCCTGTACCGGATACCTCCTGACAGACCACGAATCCCTAAAAACAATGGCTACACCACCCCTCCCCCCATCCCTCTGACCTAGGCTGGTACAAGGTCAGTCAAAATAGGCCCCGACTCATTGTTCAGCCAGGTGTCTGTAATACACACGAGGTTGGCATCACAGTCCAGGACTAACTCCTGGACTGTGGAAGATTTATTAACCACCGACCTTCCATTCAGCAGCATCAAACCCAGGTCAGGGGTCTTCTAGTCTTGAACCAACTCATTACCTGCCTGGGGGGAAGTGAGGGAAACAGGAACCAAGTACCTGCCCCCCTTCACAGGTCTCATACCCCCCCCCGAAAGGACGATATCTCCCCGGCCCCATCACAACCTCTATGGCTGTGCCCCCCCCCAGATTCCTCCTTCCCATCTGCTCCGCCCAGCCGGCGAGGGAAATCCCCACTCCCCTGAACCCATCATCCTACTTTCTCTCATCAAGTGAGATTTACACCCCCCCAGACCATTTCCCCCCCACACTGAGACAAAGGTTCCTCCCCTACCTAACCTAATCCCACTCCAGCCCCCCCTCTCACCGAGACAGGAGATCTTCCCAATAACCTCCCAACAAAAATATAAACTTCAGTAACCCCCCTTCCCCAAAATAACCTCCCTACACAAACCTTCCCTTAGTTAAGATGGCCAATCCACCACCAGAGTCCCACCCCACCCCCCAGCTGCCCTGGTCTCACTAAGGGCTTCACCTAAGGTCACTTTAGCGTGGCCCTTAGGCACTTTCCTGAAGCGCTAATTACTCCCAGTCCCTTGTATTTGTAATTTTCAGGCTGCAGTAGCAGCCTGAAAGTTAAATGCACAACCACTCTCCATTATAAACAGGGGACTGCTGAAGCCCTGATTTTGAGGAAACCGCTTGAGCTACATTTCTAAAAATTTATCCATGGCTATAAGTTGTGAGGACCATCATATGCACAACGTTTGAAGAAGGTCCATCAGGAAAATAAAATGTTATGACTGTTTAAAAGTTAATTTGTTGTGGTTTAAATGCACACGTCCTCATGATTTTAAATCATTAATATCTCCTCCCCCTAGATGAGTTGAGCCCCCAAACGTCACAGGCTTGGAGCATGAGATCAATAACAACTGCTTCTGTAATATGATAGTGTTTGGTGCAGCCAAAACTGAGTTATTAAGGATTAAAAAATCAGTTCTGCTGGCTTGCACATGCGCAGTTGAGCAGCGGCTGACAGGCAAAACACAGCATAAGGAAAGTTATGTGACTATACTTTTTAGAATCACGTAACTATCAGAAGCCACCTCTGTCACACAGACTTTAAGCTGTAGTCAGTTTCATGTCAGTTACACAGCGCAGGTTCCCCAGCTCCTGGAGAGGGGAGAGGAGCAGAACCGAGAGCAGAAGGGGAGCGGTGTGTAACTGACATGAAACTGACTAGAGCTTAAAGGCTGTGTGACGGAGCTGGCTTCTGATAAAGTTACCCCACTCAGTAGTAATACAGCCTTCACACCTCTTCCAGAAGTGTTTCGAGACTGGGAGCTGCCTCCTTGGGTGCCCGGGCAGTTGGGAACCAATGTGAGCGATAGCAAATGCACCAGTGCCATATGCAACCAAAATGGGGGCACATTGTACAGTCTCGGTGCTGCCCCCTACACCAGAGTGCATATTAGAAGGGCCGACTGCTGAACATAGTCCTATCTATAACATGCCCCACTCGCCATGACATCCTAAGGTAGTACCAGGTGGCACTGACTCTGCTAATGCATTAGTCAGGGGTTCTGCAACGGGAACTGTAGAAAAACCCGGCATCCTGAGTAAAGGAAGCCCAATAGCACCCCCGTTAGCCTGCCCCGTGCTGCCTCTGCAACACACGCAGTCACCATTTTAACTCCAGCTCTGAAGGGAACCTGAAATTATCTCTGCCCCCCCCTCTTTATCTTCTCTGCGGGGGGATGGCGAGTAAAAAAAACACAACCCCAACGATCCCGCCAAGCTCTCGCCAACTCCGAGCCTCCCCTTTGCTCTTGGCAAGGCTCATTGTCATGCTAGGCTCCCTTCCCTCTCCTGGCTGCCTGTCTATGCAGGGGGAATCAGTGTGGGGAAGTGAGTGAACCACAAGACACAGCCTGTGCAGCTGTATTTGAGTTTCCCCAGCGCTGTCAGGCGTGCTCCTGTCTCCTTATTATTGTTGCTGTTCCTGTTGTTATTATTCTGCCTCCTGTGACACAGGCATTTGGCTGCAGACAGGTATAGCTCTACTCCCTAGATTCCTCTAGGCTCTCATCCATCCATTCCCTATTGGGATTCTTGGGCTGCCATCCACACAAACCACTTACTCCAGAGTAGTTCGAGTTTCAATGGGGCTACTCCGAAGTAAGCGGTTTGTGGGTCTGAGCCACAAAAATAAGACAACCGCTGGGACAAGGAGCGACTTTTGATTCCACCCCCCCACCCCCCATAGATTTTACTGTGGGAGTCCCAGCTGTTCACCGTCTCTCCTGGGAGCCATAGCTACGGGAACATAGTGGAGGTAGCCCCCCTGATGGGGGTCTTGAAGACATTCGCAGTCATTCTGTGCGGGTCTGTAATTTCCCACTTAAGGCTGGTCAAGCCCCACCACTGGAATAAAAACTGGGGAGTTTCCCGGAGCTGATCTCCCTACAGCTGAATGGGGCTTAGATCTGATGTTGGGCTAATTGTTCAATGAAGTTGAATGAAGTGAGCTCACCACCATTGCAAACAGTGGACACTGCGAGTGGGTAGCTTCATGTATCCATAACTTAAAAGTTACACAACTTTTAAGTTAAAAGTTTTGTAAAATATACAACTTAAAAGTTGTACAACAACTGATATATTAATGTGCTTATATATCATATCGCACAAAACCTGGAAATTTACCAAAACCAAAAACTTTACAGTTTAAAAAACGTTAAATGCACAACAGTTTTTAAAACTAAAAACTTTCCTCTTCAAAAACATCACAAAACCTTATTCTCCTTACCATACATACTTTTATTCATTTTTATCAATAACTAAACTTTCACATTTTTTCATTATTAAACTTCAATTTATTATCATAATTCGACAACAAACCATTTTTTCACAGTACATTAACTCTGTCCTTTACATGTATAAAAATTGTATACACTTCATACAACAAACTGTTAACAATATCAGTGTAGATAACATTATAGAATTCGTTGTACAGAATGCAGAGTTAATGCACTGTGAAAAAATTATCTATGTTGCCCTCCTCTGAACCTGCTCCAATTTATCAGTGTCCTTAAAATGAGGTGCCCAAAACTGGACACACTACTCCAGGTAAGGTCTAGCCAGTGCCGAATAGAGTGGAATTATTACTTCTGATGACTTGGAAACAATGCTTCTGTTAATACAGCCTACAGCTGCATTCTCTTTTTTGCATCTGCATCATGACTAGGTTGTGTGTAGAATCATGCATGTACAGATACGCCAGCACCAAAGAGTCATGGGTGAAAAGCCTAGAGTGTTCTGAGGGGCGACCACTTCCAGCCCCTCTCCCTACTCTCACTGGCGTGCATGTAATGTCTGCCATGCCATTTTCAAGCATGCATTTTCCTGGCATGTCCTGATTGGCAGTGCATGCTCACTGACGTTGGCTGTTTCCCAGCCACTGCATTCTCAGGAACGACTTGCAGAGGTTTACCATTGCCAGGGCCAAGGCTAATACTAACAACCGAGCAACAACCAGCAGCACCACTATCATCACCGCACATTGTAATTGCTCTCCGCCTATCGATCTTTCCACTAATGTTGCATTCCCTGGACTGAGGAAGAGACTAAGGGCTTCATCACTGTATGGTGGGAGCAAGAGGTCCAGTATTCCCTGGTAGAGTGTTACAGGAACGAGGTGGTATTCCAGGATATCTTGATCCAAATGGCGCAGCAGGGCTACACCTCGGACATGAACCAGTGCTGGCAGCAGGTCAAGGACTTGAGGTGCAGGTACAAAGAAATCCGTGAAAACAAGTTGACTGCTGGCCACAGGAAGCAAACATTGTCCTATTACTGGCTCCTTGACTGGTTTCTCTGAGTGGATGGAACCATTGTTGCATCCCACTTGTATGGCTGTGTCTTTGCCAGGGTCCAAAAGCAGATGGATATTGCTCCCCGTGACAGAGTCATGGAAGTCTTTGGAGAACCAGGACCATTGGCCTGGAGTAAGTTGCTGCAGGGGTGGAGGAGCCAGCTGAGCTTTGGCAAGTGGATGGCCCTTTAATGAGCCAAATGCAGAGTTAGGAATTAAGGTCAGCTGAGTGGCTCCAGCTGTGTGGAGCTGGGCATGCCAGCTGAACCTCAGCTTTTAAGGGCGAGCTGAGGAGCTCACAGAGGAGACTACCAGGGAGAGGCAGCAAGCCTGAGGGCTCTGCCTCAGAGGAGGTTCAGAGGAGAAGAACCAACCTGGTGCCTACAGGGCAAACCTTGTAAGCCAGCTGGGAGGGGGAAGGCTGAGGAAAATCTGAGAAGAACCTGGCTGGCAGGGAATAGACCAGGCCAGGAGGGTTACTGCAGAAAAGGTGCATGTGTATATGATTTGAAGGAAGCCTAACGCTGTAAATAAAGTGCACGGAGAGATTGAAAGGACTGTGTGGATTGCTGTTTGGGTAGCAAAGCAATCCTTCAGGGACTTGCCCTAACAGGGCTCTGCCTTGTTACATATGGTGGAGAATGTGGGCATCGGCATAGCAGTGGGCCCTGTGCGAAGAAGTAGATCTGTGCGGAGTGAGGACTGGCCCAAACAGCTTCCTGCCAGGTGGTAGATGGTGATGAAGGTGGGATTCTGAGGGCCTTTCACATTCTGGAAGGATTTGTGGAGTAGGGGGTCCAATGCTTCCGGGACCAGCTCTGGCAAGATGTGAGAGAGTGGCTGACCAAAGCTGGGGAAAAGTCAAACCCTCAGCAGAAGCAGCAGGAGACTATGGTAGTGGAGCAGGGCTGACTTCACAGTGGGAGCTGGGGGTACCGACAATCCCTGGGAAATGGTGCCTCCAAGACATACCATCATTGCAGACTGATGGGACATTTCTGGAGGGTTTGTTTATCCTTCAAGGGAGCAAAGAGTTTGGTGGACTCTGGGGACTCAGGAATGAGTGGGGTCTTTGAAGAACAAGTCTCTGAAGAATTGGGACCCTGGGGGATTATGTTGGCTGTGTAAGCAATCAGGGCACCCGAGGTGGCACTGCCCATTGAGTGGAGATGGCCAGCTTCCAGCAGGGAATTCTGGGAGGATCCTGTGGGCCAGAAGGACACTCCCAGTAAGAGAGGCTTGGCCTTCGGCCCACTCCCAGGAAACCTAGATGCCCTTTAGAGGGATGTATATTGACTCCTTATTGTATCAAACAGCTGTGAATGCACCTTGTTGCAGTGTCTTCCAGCCCACACTAAGCAAGCTTGTCAATGAGGAGCTCATCTGAAACTTTGTCAAATGCTTTGCTGAAATCAAGATATATTATGTCCACAGCATTCTCTTCACCCACTAAACTAGTTACTCTATCAAAGAAGGAGACAAGATTAATCTGGCATAACTCATTCCTGACAAATCCTTGCTGGCTACGAGCAATCGCTGCATTGTCATCAAGGTGCTTCCAGAGTAACTGTTTTACAATCTGCTGTAGTATCTTCCCTGGTATTGAAGTCAGGCTGTCTGGGTTATAATTTCCCAGATCCTCCTCCTTCCCTTTTTTAAAGATAGAAACAACATTTGCCCATTTTCTGGCACCCTGCCTATTTTCCAAGAGTTATCAAAGATAATAGATAACTCTTGGAAGCCCTAATAGATAACCTGTAAAGCCCTAAATGTCTAGGCCCCACCTATCTGCGGGATTGCCTCACTCTCTGTGCCCTGGATTGACCCCTGCAGTTCTGCCAGGAGCACCTTTCTTGATGTCCCCTGGCTTGTCCGGAGGGCTACAATGGAGAGGGTGTTCTCGGTGACTACACCTCGGCTGAGGAATTCCCTCCTGGCAGAGGCCCAGGTGACTCCAGACCTCGCCTCGTTTTGACGTCCGTGCAAGACCTGGCTGTTCTGCCAGGCTTTTGGTGAGGGAGATGGGTGAAGGGTGGATGGGGTGTGGGTTCAGGATTCTAGTATAATGCCTGTTTATGGCTATAGGGGCTGGAGCATTCCTGCTTGTTCTCTTTCCATGAAGGGCCGCCTATCTGTTTTTGTCTCACAAAAACTGAAAGTAGACTGTATGTGTTTGGATAGGGCCTCTGATCATGTACTAGTTCTGAGAGGTCTCTCTGTTGATTCCAGTAAACATTTGTTACTGGCCAATGTGTATATACCCCCTCCCCCCCTGTATGGCTCCAGTGCCACTGATGTGACTGTGTAGCAAATGTTGGAGGAAGATTTATCTTCTCTTATAATTAACTATCCTGATGATCATCTGTTAATGCTGGGGGACTTTAATGCCCATATTGGGGAGAATCAGGAAATGATACTTAGAGCTCTGAAAATGCCTGTAATAGAGGGTGATGGGATGTCCCTTAACTATAGCCGAATCTCTAAGGGTACTTTTGTAAACAAATCAGGTGGTCCCTTTTATAGTAATATGTTGAATCTTAGTCTTAAGATCCCTAATGGGAACCACTCAGGTGACATCCCTGGTAATTAATTACACCTTTATCATCTCTAGAGGGGACAGCATTATAGATTTTGGGATAATCTCAAACTCCCTCAGTGACTCTATGTATTTGTTCTTGGTTGGAGCTCAGGTTGATAGTGACCACTTCCCCTTGATTTTGAAGATTTGCCCAGATTTAGAACAGTATGGTCTAAGAAAGTTGGAGCCACGGGGTGTTGTGGAAATCTGAGGGGAAAGGCGGGTACATTGGTCATCGGATCTGGGGATTAGTATTATTCCCTTACCTCTGAATGCTGTCTGGGCTGACGATCTGTAGCAGCATCCAATGTAGACACAACTATAGAAAACTGTGATTCTGTTGCGTATTAACTTTGGCCCTGGTTAGTAACTAGGGCCCCAAGACGAGCCTTGGTTAGCTAATAAACAGAAGGGGTGGTTTGACACGGAGTGTGTCAGGGCTAAACGTTGGCTTAGGAGGGCCATCCAGCAGCTTAGGTATGGCTGGGATGAGGCACTTATTGCCTCATATCTGGACCAACGGAGAGCGGCAAAAATCTCCTTACTACTAAAAGGTCGGTTTACATGAGAGACCTATGGGATTCCCTTCAGCTTGCATTACAGGACAAGGATGCTGGCAAATTTTGACCAATAGTTAATAGCTTCCTGGGGAAGGGCTCATTATTTCAGGAACCCGAGATAGCACTATCTGTATGGGAAATGCTTTTTTTAATGCTGTTTAATATCTCAAACTCAGGGTCTGAATCCCTAGGTATGTCGGACATGAAAGATTTACCTCAGTGGGATCCGGTAACGGGCTCAGCTGTTAGAGAACAATTTAATGGGCTGAAGAATGGGAAGGTCCCTGGACTTGATTTGGTTCCTGGGGAAGTTTTCAAACAGTTCCCCGATTGGTGAGCTTACACCCTTGCCAATTTGTTTACACAAATTAATAATTCCGAGAAAAACTCTGTCTGTTGACTTACCGGGGTTATTGTCCCGATTTATAAGAGAGAACCCAGAGACAATCCTTGTAACTATTGTCCAATTAGTTTGCTTTGCATTACAGCCAAGTTATATGCTGGGCTTCTTCTGGACCGATTGAGAAATTGGATTTTGGAAAAGGGAATCCTAGTGGGAAAACAGGCAGGATTCTGCGAAGGGAAAACTACCCTGGACCATTGCTTTGTCCTTTCTCATTCGATTGAAAAATTTAGGTAGAAAAAACAGAAGCTGTTTGTGGCATTCATTGACTTTTCAACTGCTTTTGACAGGATTAACGGGTACAGCAGGTTAAATATTTCAAATATCTAGGCATTGTGTTCTCTACCACTGGTTCCTGGGGGCTTCATGTTAAATTTGCTAGGCAAATTGCAGTGGTTTCTGTGCATGCCCTGGTTAGATTTATTATTATTATTATTAACAAACATTTATATAGCGCCAGCAGTGTACCTGGCACTTTACAAAGTAATAAAATAGACACGGTCCCTGCCCCTAGGGCTTACAATCTGAGAGACAGGAGCTGGGGGAGAGACTTAGGAAGGGGAACAGAGGGAAATACAAGGAGTCTAACATTCATGAAGATGCGAGGTCTCAAGTGCACGTACTTGGCTTGGTTACGATGAGAATGACAGCAGGCAGGTCCATGTTGCAAGGATAAGGGTAAACCGATCGTAGGTATAGGAATAGTGGCTCAGCAGGATAAAGAGTCAGACAGAGCAGAGCGAAAGAGGTGAGTTTTAAGGAGAGATTTGAAGGTATGAAGGGAGGGGGCAAGGCGGATGTGGACAGGGAGGGAGTTCCAGGCATGGGGGGCAGCAAGTGAGAAGGGACGAAGGCGCTTAGGGGAGCAGGGAAGGCGTGGAAGGGTGAGAGAGGAGACAGAGGAGGAGCGAAGTGCATGGGCTGGAGTATGGAGGGCGATAAGTGCAGAGAGGTAGGGGGGAGCAAGGTTGTGAAGAGCTTTATAGGTGAAGACTAGGAGCTTGTGCAGGATTCGTTCAGGAAGGGGAAGCCAGTGAAGCGAAGAGAGGAGGGGCTGCACATGGTCGAAGCAACTGGCGAGGTAGATGACCCTGGCAGCAGAGTTTTGGACAGAGATTAGGGGAGAAAGGTGTGACCGGGGAAGGCCAGTTAGAAGGAGGTTACAGTAATCGAGATGAGAGATGACCAGAGCATGAACAAGAGTTTTGGCAGACGAGACAGAGAGAAAAGGGCAAGATTTAGCAAACTTAAAGGGGAGTAGCTTGGTTCCTCTGGCTAAAAAGGTATTTGAGAATAAAGTTGTCCCCCAGATTTGTTTTGGGGCCAAGATTTTTTTTTTTTTTTGAGGGGGGGGAAACCTCTCTAGCCTATATTAGAGGCCATCTGGTTGAGAATATCTGGTTGAGAAGATTCCGATGTGTCCCACCGAGGACGTCAGCCACTGTTTTGCGTCTAGAGGCTGGTATTAGGTCGCTAACCTCTAAAACCATATGGCTTTTCTGCTCCCTACTGGCTCAAAGTTCTTCATTCTCCCCCAGCTTCTTTGTTAGGGTTTTGCCTGAAGGAAAAATTAGAACTGGGTGGTTTTGGTAAGAGTGCTTGGAAGAGATGTGTTACTTGATCTCTCAATAGGTTGGGGTTTTCATGGGATGTTATGGTGGCTCTCCCACTGCGGGAGGTTAGTCAGCTGCTTAGGCAACGTATAGGTGATATTGACCAAAATGACTCACAGGCCTTGGCAACTGCCTCACAAACATCCCCTGTGTTTAAATATTGGATGCTGGCCCCAATGGTGCTAGTTACTTTACCTTGTTATGTTCCTTTTCACACAGAAAGGCTATTACTGCTTTAAGACTTCAAACTATGGAAACTAGGGTGTCCCATGGCAGGTATGCTGGGATTAAATTTTCCGATAGAGTTTGTATCTGTGGGTCAGGGGTGGTGGAGGATGTAGCCCATTATCTGCTTTTCTGCCCAATTTATAGGCATATTTGCACCCAGTTATTTCAGGCCCTCAATATCCAGGACTGGAAGCTGAACTCGCCTTTACGGCTGCTCTGCTATCTATTAAATTACACCAAGGAGTTTGTTTCAAGAAAAGTAGTCATTTTTACTGTCTCCGCTGTAAAACTGAGGGCGAAAAGGGCTCTGACTAATAGTTTGGGAGCAGAGTAGACCTTAGGGGGATCTTGTTTAACTGCTTGTACGGTTGCTGTTTAATTGTTTGCATACTATTTTCTTTTCTTTCTTTTCTTTGTACATGACATAGTCTTTCAGCTGGTGTATAAAGATGGTAATATTACCAAGCAGATTGGTTTAATGCCCAGGAGTTTGGCTTGTCCGGCTCTATGCTCTGAAGAAGGGCAAGGACCACCACTGTCCCCAGTTATTGGGTTAATTTATATTTTAATCTTGAGGAGTGAGACTAGCCTGGGTTTAAAGCTCCTGTGTAGATGCTGTCCTTAGGTTTCATTTATCTGTGTGTTTGTTTTGTTAATTGTTTGGATTGATATCTTGTTTTATATTTTATACAGTTTTATTTATGTGTGTAACTATGTTTGATATGGGTTGATGGCTCGATCAGTAAATGTGGTGATGATGATTATTGATGATAACCCTGCCCCCACTTTAGTCAAAAGATCAACCCAGGACTGTGGGAGCTTGTTGAAGTCTTGCCAAACATTGGGTAAAAAACATATGTGAATGATGCCTGCTGTAGCCTGCTTTGTCACACTTTGGCCCAGATCTCACCTGCCAGAAATTGGCCCAGGATTGTCCCAGGTCATGTTGGTGGTTAGCCCGGGCTCTGACCCTAGAAAAACTCAGAGGTCACAGCCCGGGCCTGACTGCCTGACCAGAACAAAGTGGGCCACAGCAGGCTATCACGTCTGTTGGTGGGCCATGGCTGCTCATCATGGCAGGGGCATGGGTGGGGTCAGCTGGCTGCACCCTGCCTGGTGCTCCGGCTACATGCACATTTGTTCAGCAGCCCAGCCTATGTCCGCTGTGGCTTTCCTCCCTAGGCCGTGTCAGGCCTCAACTGCACGTCTGTCATGTGTGTTTTTAACCATTGTGTACCCTTTATACTTGGCACTGTACAAGCTTCTAGTGAGAAACAGCCTCTGCCCCACAGAGCTTACAGTATAACAGGACGAGGTAACAAAAGTCAGAACAGGTTTTGCACTGACGTCGAAATGAGGCAAGGTTCGGGGCCACCTGGACCATTGCCAAGGGTAGCCCCAACATAGAGCATATAACAATAGTCCAGTCTTGAGGTGATGAAGGCATGGATGATGGTGATCAGGTCGGTGTCTGAGATGTATGGCTGAAGCCGCCGCACCAGATGTAACTGGCAAAAAGTGCTCGCCACAGCTGCCACCTAAAGATCCAGGAGTCTGGGAATCGAGGAGCACTCCCAGACTCCGAACCTGGGAGACCAGCAGGGGACGAACCTCATCAATGATGGGGGACATCACACCCACTGCCCTCCCCACCAGCATCACCTCCATCTTGTCAGGATTCAGCTTCAGTTGGCTCACACTCATCCACTCCCCTACAGCTTCCAGACATTGAGTAAACACCGAGATGGCTGGGTCTGGGTTGGATGAAAAGGAATGGAAGAGCTGGGTGTCATCAGCATACTGATGACACTGCACCCCAAACCGTTTCACGACCTCACTGAGTGGCTGTATGTACACGTTTAACAGGAGAGGGGACAGAATAGAACCTTGTGGGACTCCACATGATAAGTCCTGGGGAAATGAAGAACAATCCCCGAGCACCAACCGCTGGGTTCTCCTGGCCAGAAAAGAGCGGAACCATTCAAGAATGGTTCCGCCTACTCCAGCATAGTTCCAAAAATGGGTCACCAACATCTCATGGTCAATGGTATCAAATGCAGCCTACAGATCTAATAGGATTAACAGGTTCGACCAACCCTGATCCAACTCCCGGTGGAGGTCATTGACCAAGGCCACTAATGCAGTCTTAGTGCCATAACCGAGATGAAAGCCGGACTGCGAGGGATCCAGAAAACCGGTGCAGTCCAGATGCTCCTGCAGCTGCTGAGCCACAACCTGCTCAGTAACCTTCCCTAAAAAGGGAAGGTTAGAGACAGGTCGATAACTGGCAGGGGAGTCAACATCAACTGATTTTTTTTGAGCAGGGGCTGCACCACTGCCTCCTTGAGGCAATCTGGCACCCTGCTCTCCCAAAGGGAGGTATTGATCACACCCACCAGCAGCAGCCCCATTGTTACTAGGGCCAGATAAAGAGGCTAGCCTTAAGTCAGGAGCAATCCATTGGCAGATCCAGGATAGAGGTCAAGTTCTCTGGATTCCCACTAAAGTGCATGAACCCAATGTTTCAATTCTGGTATTAGATATAAATAGGGGTGTAAGATTTGAGGATAGGGGTAGGAAGAGGGGGACACCAGGGGACACCTTGAATTAGAGACACGGTGGGCAGTTGCAGAGGATACCAAATCACTCTGCCCTGCCTCCCACCAGCAAATGAATTTCCTAGGAGTGGGTGGAGCCACCACAATTTTCTCCAGTTGCCATACAAATTCAAATGCAATTGATTTAATAATGACTTGTGATGGTGAGGCACGTGTGCACAAACACACACAGGGGTGAAGTGGCCTGGCATGGAGCTCCCTTGCCATCTCAATTAGTATTGCTGGTACTCAACTGGATATGAAAGTGGTGTGTGTGTGTGTGTATGTATGTATGTGTGTGTGTATATATATAAAAAAATACTGAGGCTCAAAGGAATATGCAACTTTGTTTTGCAAATATAACTTGCATATTTGGCCTCATGACTGAACATCTGAATTCTTTTCTGGATATGAAAAACTTGCCTATTAGTAATAAATAGCAAAAATAATTAGAATAATAATAGTTTGATAGTTTTATTAGTTTGGTTCCTGGGTTTATTTTTTCCCCATTACATTCAATAGTGCTCTTTAGCTCTATTGAGTACTAAATAGTACTACTGAAGTTAACAAAGAATACATATATAAAAGAAGCTTACTAGCCAAAGCAAAATTAGTTTCATTCTGGAATAAATGTTCTCTGTGGAAATATTGCTTCCTATTCTGCTTCGTTCATGTGGAATAAAATATCCCATATTCAGGATTCATTTTGAATGTTCATTTCGGGCCTAGTACATACTACTTATGACTACCATTTGCAGATAAAAATTCTAAAGTTGAAACATTTATCCCTTGTCTCCCCCCTCCGTGTCTATTAGATTGTAAGCCGTAGGCAGGGACCGCGTCCATCTCATTGTTCTGTAAAGCGCCAGGTACACAGCTGATGCTATACAAATGCTTATAATAATAATAATAATAAATAAATAAATAAATAAAAAGGCTGGTTGCTGTGGTGGTAGTTCGGTTATTAATTAAATTAATTAATCAAAAGTCCTGATTAATGGAGACGAAAAGGGACAGTAGGATTAAATGGTGTTTCTTTTAGTTATAAATGTTTTTATAACTAAAATGTTAATGTTAGTTTCTTTTAAATGTTTCTTTTAGTTATACAGGAATGTCTTGTTTACTTTTAGCATGCCTTCATTCTCTGTGTACACTAGAATGGGCTTTTAATGCAGTGACAAACAGTTTGGCCTGTAGATGGCTCTACTTTACTATCGAATGTAGTTGCAGTTATCAGCTTTCAGGAATCACATAAAGGAAGACTGCATGGTCTTCACTTACCATGTTATATATCTGGTCTAGACATATAACACATTGGAGTTTTATGCTGTGCTGTTTTACACTTATGAGACATTTAATGTAAAAATCCTAACCCCTAGGCAGTAGACAGGTACTCCAAGAGGAACTTTGGGCAAGATCTTTTTTTCTTTTCTTTAAAAATAAATAAATAAATCCACTCTTAAAAACAATTGTGAACTAACAACTTTGGGTTGAGGATTTCATCCAAACCCACTTACTCTTCAGGGCTGGAGCTGAAAATTCATTTGCCCTAGCAGAGCCTTTCTGATCTCCACCCAAGTTATTCTCAGGCACTAGTTTTCTGCCTATTCTACTTGGGTGACTGGGCCATTTCAAGACTTTTGTTGGCCCAGGGCAAATGGATTTCTGAGACCTTTCCCCTAGCCACAAGGAAACCGTCACTCGCATCTACGGTTGCCATCTCTCTCTAGGTTTTGATCCAGAGACTCCAGACTGTGGGGGACGGCACAATTAGTCTGGGCCAGCCAGAGAAATTGGCTAATCTGGAGATTTGGAAATCTCAGGAGTGGCACGAGGCAACCATAATGGAAAGGGGTGAGCCATAGTGAATTTCCTTCCCCTTTCTGTGCTGCTATGGAGCTCTGTCATGTCATGACACCCCACAAGGGTTGGGTTATGTCAGAAAGGAGGTATAACGACCCTTTTGCCCACCTCCTCCAACATGGTCCCACCCCTGTGGGTTTCTTCCCAGAGGGCAATGACCTCTCTAGTCATTTTTTCTGCTTCTCTCCTGAACTTTCCTGATCTCTAGCTGTTCCTTTGGCAGCTGAAGACTGCTTCCTGCTCCAGCAGCTGATTTCTCTAGGGGAAATGGCTGGGAGCAGGTCCTGGTGACTGGAACCTTCAGCTGCCTCCCTTGAGGCTGGGCACCAGGTGGAGACAGCAAACATGAGGGACTGGATTCGGATTCCCCCTTTTGAATAAGGCAACGGAGGAATCCAGCCACCACAACCCACCCCTAAAATATGAGAGGCCTAGGGGCACCTACCATCCCTCCCCACAGACAATAGCTCTAAGCTCTGACGTTCGTGAATGGGTGCTACAAAAATTTTAATCGGGTTAGGCAGGGGAAGGGGGGGGCGTCTACATTAGGAAGGGGTTGGGCCAAGAGGCTCTGCTGCCCCTTTCTGACATGCTCCCACCCACTGCAAGTCACCATGGCGCCATGATGCTCTGAAGGGGAGTGGCCACATCAGAAAAGTGGGGATGGCTATGCCGGAACGGAATCGGGTAAAGTGACTTTTCTGCCCCTTTCCAGCATGGTCATGCCCCTTTCAGATCATTGTGAGATCATGGTGTTTTGGAGGGGTGGGAAATGACCCCTCTTCCTCCCTTTCCCATTGCCCATGTACACTCAAAATATGTCAATATTAGGGGATGTCTATTTGCCCTGTGAAAAGAACTTTCCAATTTTAGGTTAGTTTTCAGCATCCCCAGTACAACAAAACCCCACAGGACCCACTGATGCTCACTGGCACCTTGGTTGGCCATTAGCAAGAACCTTGAATGGGCAACAGACTCCAATATCCTTCCCTGCACCATGGATAATCTCTTCAAGCCAGGGCTGAGGTTCATAAGCAGGAAGCTTTCAGGTGTCAGGCTCTCAACCTAATTGCATTTTCCTCCTTTAGTTCTTAGAGTGAATTTATTAAGAGCAGGACCAACATTAGACAGAACTTTTTACCAAGTCCATTATGGTCTCAATAGCATCAGCAAGGAAGGTGCTCCAAGTCATATTGAATGAATGTTGCAATTTTGGCAACAGCTATGCCAAAGTTAATCGATCAGCTCAGCAAGTTAGATCACAGCGGCTGCCCTTGGGGGACTATCCTGTGAAATAAGTAGGTTGATTATTACAGCCAAAGTCATCAAAAGTAAATATGAAACTATGGGTGGTTTTCACACATTTATGTTTTGGTGGTATACTACATGGTTCAGTCGAGTGAGCTTACCATTTCAATCATGGTCAAAACTTGGGAAGGCTCCTCCAATATTTCATTGGCAATCTGCTTTAGTTTGAGGAAAGGCCAAAAGAACTTGGATATGTTTAGCCTTGAGACAGATGACTAAAGTGAGGGGCATGATTTCAAATACCTAAAAGGATGCCACAAAAAAGATGGTGAACAGTTTTTCTCCACTGCTCCCCCCTCCCCTTCCCTGTCTCCCCTCCCCCTGTCTTTAGATTGTAAGCTCTCGGGCAGGGTCCGTGTCTATCTTGTTTTTTGTAAAGCGCCAGGTACATCGCTGGCGCTATATAAATGCTTATAATCAGGGTCCTGAGTTGACTACATTGCTGCAATTTGCAGTGATTTTCACAGAATCAGCCAATCCTCGCAGAATTCTCGCAGAATCAGCCAATCCTGACCATGATCCGAGGGTAAATAGGCCCCTGGGAGATGAATTGTGGGTGGGATCTGAAGACCCTATGTTTGCTTGAGGGAGGTGCTGACATTCCAGAGGATTTGAGTTGTGTTTGATTAGCAAAGTTGTGATTTTATGTCAAACCTATTGCAAATTTGCTTCCCAGCATGCCTAGTTATGCAACTCAAGTTAATTATGCAAATATTAATGCTCGTGGTGAATTTGCAGAATTTGGCTTCACTGGTTGCAGAATTTAAGATTTTTTTGGTGCAGTCAACTCGTGCCCCTGCTTATAATAATAATAATAATAATAATAATGGACTGAAATTGCTGCGAGGTAGATTTTGGTTAAATATTAGGGAAAACTTCTAACTGTAAGAACTGTTGAGAACAGAACAGGATGCCCAATGTGGTTGTGGAATCGCCTTCCTTGGATGTTTTCAAAGACCATCTGGAGAACCATCTGCCTGTGATTCTTTAGATACAGGACATCCTGCCTTGGAGCGAGGGGTTGGACTAGATGACCCTTAAGGTATCTTAAACCCTACAGTTCTATGGGTCTGTCTCTGAGAACATTCTATAGAATCAAATAGCACCACGTTGTCCTTCACTATATTATGTAAGCAGTCCCTGCTCTGCTCCATTATCCATCTTTTCAGGGCCATGGTCCAGGTCTGACACAGTTTGGTGAAGAGACCTCATCAACACCTCCTTTTTAATTTCTGACCAGCAGGTCATTAGGAATGTGCAGAAGGCATCCCATTAATTTTTGTTTTAGTTTTTGCCTCTCAAAAACTTCGTTTTCAGAGGTTTTCATAGAAAACCCATCCATTTTTGGTTTTGTTCATTTGAACAATTATTTTAAAATAAATATAATTTTTAAAATCACTGTACATGTGCAAAGGGTTGCCGCTGCCAGGGCTATTCTGCGCATGTGCATCCCTTTTCCAAAATGGCACTGCCACCATTTTGGAAAAGGGTAGCCGTTCTGTGCGTGTGCATCCTGGCTGTCCTTTTCCAAAATGGTGCCAATGCTTCCAGTGCAATTTTGGAAACGGGCACACATGTGCAGAATGGCGTTGGCGACCATTTTGTGAATGTGCAGGGTTTTTATTTTTAACTTTTAATTTTTTTTAACCAAAATAAATGAGAGCAAATAACAATTGTTTGCTTATTCATCCATTTTTGTATCCTTACTTACGAAAACGAATGAATTTACCCCATCACATTCATTTTTGTAAATAAGAGAAAATGATACAAATGCACACCCCTACAGGTTGCCTCTCGTGTGGTGTTCACAGATTCTACCATTACCTGAGCAGTCTGCGATTGTCCATGATAAGCCAGGGAGACAAAATGGCTTTTTCAATCATCAGTAGGGCCTAGAAAAGGAAGAGATACCCACAGTTCCCTTGGATCAGAAACCAACATGCCTTTTTGCCCTGAATGCAATGCATGCCATTCTATTGTCAACTGATCGTAATAAGATTAGGCAAAAATTGGTGCATTGCACCAAGGGATATCATCTGGAAAAGAGTCGCTTGGTTAGCCTCCAAAACATGCTATGTCCTCAGCTATGGGAGTTCCTGTGATGTCATTTATATATTTATTACTTATTTCTTTAGATTTCTAGCTGCCTTTTTTTGCAAAAGACTTGGGGTGGCTCACAATATATTAAACAAACAAACGAAACCAAATTGGTGACAATGTATAAACTATGTATAAGCCCCAATCCATCACATGCCCTTTTCCCCATGCCTATACCACCTCAAAACATGGGGGTTATAGCAGAAACCTTACCCTTAAAAAAATAAATTTTTATTATTATTATTAATAATAATAATAATAATAATAATAAATTACAACAACAAACATTTATATAGCGCCAGCAGTGTACCTGGCTCTTTACAAAGTAATAAAATAGACATGGTCCCTGCCCCTAGGGTTTACAATCTGAGAGACAGGAGCTGGGGGAGAGACATAGGAAGAGGAACAGAGGAAGAGACAAGGGGTCTAACATTCATGAAGATGCGAGGTCTCAGGTGCACGTACTTGGCTTGGTTACGATGAGAATGACAGCAGGCAGGTCCATGTGGCAAGGATAAGAGTAAACAGACCGTAGGAATAGGAAATAGTGGCTCAGCAGGATAAAGAGTCAGACAGCGCAGAGCGAAAGAGGTGAGTTTTAAGAGAGATTTGAAGGTATGAAGGGAGGGGGCAAGGCGGATGTGGACAGGGAAGGAGTTCCAGGCATGGGGGGCAGCAAGTGAGAAGGGATGAAGTTACTTAGGGGAGCAGGGAAGGCGTGGAAGGGTGAGAAAAGGAACAGAGGAGGAGCGAAGTGCACGGGCTGGAGTATGGAAGTCGATAAGTGCAGAGAGGTAGGGGGGAACGAGGTTATGAAGAGCTTTATAGGTGAAAACTAGGAGCTTGTGCAAGATTCGTTCAGGAAGGGGAAGCCAGTGAAGCGAAAAGAGGAGCGGCTGCACATGGTCGAAGTGACTGGCGAGGTGGATGATCCTGGCAGCAGAGTTTTGGATGGAGATGAGGGGAGAAAGGGGAGACCGGGGAAGGTCAGAAAGAAGGAGGTTACAGTAATCGAGGCGAGAGATGACCAGAGCATGAACAAGAGTTTTGGCAGACGAGACAGAGAGAAAAGGGCAAATCTTAGCAATGTTATGGAGGGAGAAGCGACAGGATTTAGCAACAGAGTCAATGTAGGGTTTAAAAGAAAGGGGTGAGTCAAAGATGAAGCCTAGGCTACGGGCTTGGGGGACAGGCAGGATGGTGACTCCATCAATAGTTATTGACAGTGAGGAAGGAGAGGAAGGATGAGGGGGGAAGATAAGGAGTTCAGTTTTAGCCATGTTGAGTTTGAGTTGACGTTGAGACATCCAGGTAGAGATGTCAGAGAGACAGTTGATGAGACGAGCTTGAACAGAGGGAGAGAGAGAGGGAGTAGAGAGATAGAGTTGAGTGTCATCAGCATAGAGGTGGTATTGGAAGCCATGGGAGGCAATGAGTTTGCCTAAGGATGAGGTATAGATCGAGAAGAGGAGAGGGCCAAGAACAGAGCCTTGAGGAACACCAACTGAGAGGGGGAAGGAGGAGGAGGCGGAGTTGGAGAGAGACACATTAAAGGAGCGGTCAGAGAGGTAGGAGGAGAACCAGTTATGGACAGAGCCACAAAAGCCAAGGGAGTGAAGGGAATCCAGCAAGAGTGAGTGGTCAACAGTATCGAAGGCAGCAGAGAGATCAAGGAGGACAAGAATGGAATAGAGACGTTTAGATTTAGCCACCAGAAGATCGTTGGTGATCTTAGCGAGAGCAGTTTCAGTAGAATGAAGGGGGCGGAAGCCAGATTGGAGGGGGTCAAGGGAGGAGTTGGAGGATAGGAAGTCAAGGCAGCGGGAGTAGACAACACGTTCAAGCAGCTTGGAAGCAAAAGGAAGGAGTGAGACAGGACGATAGCTAGAAGGGTCAGAGGGGTCAAGAGTGGACTTTTTGAGAATAGGAGAGACTGTGGCATGTTTGAAGGCAGAAGGGAAAGAGTACGTAGAGAGGGAGAGGTTGATGATGTGCAGGAAGGAGGGGGCAACAGTGGGAGTAATGGAGGTGCGGAGGCAGGAAGGAATGGGATCAAGGGGGCAAGTGGAAGGGTTGGAGGAGGAGAGCAGAGAGGAGATTTCCTCAAGGGAGGTAGGGGAGAAGGAGGACGGGAGAAGGAGGGGTGGTACAGACTTTTGTCATGTCTGTACCACCCCTCATAGGGGTGGGGTCACAGCACTACCACCCCTCATTTTCTAAAATACTCCCCATCCTGCCCTTTCACGTCCTATATTCTGCCCCTCCCTCCACCAACTTTAAAATCCAAAACAATCGTAATAACAAAAAGGAGGAAGACGTGAGGGGAGGTCAATATGCTGAAATACTGTTAAATAGATATCCTACAGAACAGGCAGCACCCTATAGTAACACCCCCCAACAAATACCTGCTGGAGGAAAAACAGACAGTGGGGGCAGGATGAGAGGGGGCATAGTCAAAGCAGCACCATCTGAAGGTGTCCCAATTACCCCCTTCCCCTCTCTCCTCATGCATATATCACACAATGGCTGAACACATGAATAATATAACAGGTGGAAACTTCCTATGGAGACTATCCCCAGGCCACTGCAGGATTGTTTCCTACACAGCCATCAACAAGTATTTGGTGATTTGGTCACTCGTGCTTTCTTTTGTTATCCTACCATCAGTTAATTTCACCGGCTGCTACCTAAGGGTCTACCTAAGGATTATGAGCTACCTCTGTATGAGGAAATGAGTTCACATGTACATAGCTGCTACAGGGAAAAGGTAAACAGAAATTGTGATAACGAGTTGTGGAGTGGTGAGGTAAGGTTTGGGGGGTGAATAGTGAGTGTATTTTAGATGTATTTGGTATGTATAAACATATTTTCAAGCTGGCTCTGAATTTTAACCTAAATTTGCGTCGTTACATCATCCCAGCCAGCACCGACCCAAATAAGTATGCACAGAATTTGGCCCCTAATGTTTAGAAGTAATGATTATTCTAGTCTATTCTTTCAGATGACTCCAAAACATTGCTGTGAATGTTGAAGATATGTTGGCACTGAAAGTGTAGGCAGCTAAAGGTGAAATAATAGCACAGGCAAAGTAGTTAATTTAAAAATTAAACATAAACATTTTTAGTGAACACCCAGAGAGATCGAAATATCCAGTATTCTTCCAGAGAAAGGCAAAGGAAATGGTAAGAAGCTGAAGACATTTCCATAATAGGAGAGATTAAAAAAGATTAGGGCTATTTAGTTTAGAATGGAGGCAAATGAGAAGTGACATGTCAAAAGTATATGAAATAATGAATGGTATGGGGAAGGTCAGTCAGGTGCTTCTATTTATCCTCTCTCAGAAAGGAGACAGCTAATTAATAGGAAACAAACTGAAAGCTGGTCACAGGAAAAACTTGTTTATAGCACCTCTTGTTAATCTATAGAACTCACTGCTACAAGATATTACTGAGGCAAGCAGGGATTGATCCCTGAGAGCTGGTGGGTGCAGCCACATGAGATGCCTTGGGCAGGCTACCATGCCTTGGGTAGCCTTAACCCACTCTGGGCAGCCTTACCACACAATGCAGTGTAGTGGCCGTCAGATGTTGCCCCTGCCGTGTGGCAGGGCAAACAACTGGCCGCTATGCAATGTGTCCTCAGGAAAAGGCTGAGGACGTGTCACATAGCAGCCTCACCCAAAATGAGGTAAGGCTGCCCAAGGTGTGGTGGCTCATGTGCCCGGACCCCATCTGCCCCACTGCACGGTGAGTTCCGCAGTGGTACTTTAAGCAGCAGGCATTGTCACCCATCGCACGCATCCACGCCATAGTCATGTCTGGGATTTTGGTCGGGGCAGGGCCAGGCACCCACTCATGTGGCCGGCGCCTTGGCCCACCCCAGCTGTGGTGGGAGATCTGACACCGACCTGCCCGGCTGCCCTGCGGTGGAAGGAGGAGTAACTGTCTGCCCAGCTCCCCTTGCTGGCCCCGCAACATGTGTTTCTTGCTGTGGGAGGCATGCAGGGATTGAACCCTCCGCAGCTTGTGTTGCTACATCCAGTGTACCCTAGTGGATGAGGTGTTGGACTTGGATCTGGGATAGCAAGGTTCAAATCCTGTTGTGTGGTCTCAAGCAAGTTATCTTTCAGTCTCAGGTCCTTGTCTGTAAAATTTATTTATTTATTTATTTATATTTATATGCTGCCCTCCCCACATAGGCTCAGGGCGGCTGAGAATGGGAACAATATCAGCCTGCTGTTGTGAGGGTGCAAGGTAGAAGAAATAAGTGCTTATCCATGCAATGTTCCCCCAGTGGGGAAGATGTTAGGGATGTGCGAACAGGACGGAGTTTGGATGTTCGGCCATTCGGACTAAAAACTTAGTTCAGGTTCATGGGTTCGGTCCGGTGGAGTTCAGACCCCCCATAACATTTGGTGGAGTTCAGTCCTGGCTGGAGGCTTGGGGTGCTCAGGGACCCCCAGGGGTGCCCGTGGTGGCATGGCAGGCCATCAGAGACACAGCAGCAGCAGAGACTGGGAAGGCTTGGTGCTTGGCACCCCGGATTTCCCGGGCAGGCAGGCTTCGTGCTTGGCCCCTGGGGGTGCCCATGGCTCCAGGGCTGACTGTATGAGACTCAGCAGCAGCAGCAGAGACCAGGAAGGCTTGGTGCTTGGCACCCTGGATTTCCCTGCCAGGCAGGCTCAGCGCTTGGCTCCTGGGAGTGCCCGTGGTGCCAGGACTGACTGTCTGAGACCCAGCAGCAGCAGCAGCAGAGGCCGGGAAGGCTTGGGGCTTGGTGTCTGGCATGCATAGGGAGCAGGGCATTGCAGGCTGACATCAGTGGAGCAGCAGCAGAGGCCCGGCCAGGGCTCGGTGGATGGCACCCCTGCTCGACTGGGCATTGTAGGCTGGTTGGCATCAGTGGAGCAGTTGCAGAGGCCCGGCCAGGGCTCGGTGGCTGGCACCCCCACTTAGCCAGGCATTGCAGGATGCCAGACATTGGTGGCAGCCTGACTCAGGGTGGTGTGCAAGGGCAGCTTAAACTGGGGGGCCAGGAAGCCAATCAGGCACCTAAACCCCATGTCCCCGACCACTGAGAAAGGCTGCCCATTGAGCGCAATCATTTCCCCCAACATGCATGTGACTTTCAGTTGAAAGCCATGGCACCCTCCATGTCCTGCAGCTGCCAATAGACTTGGCAGCTGCCCCCACCCCAGCTCCCGATGACATGGATGGAAAGCCCTCCCTGTCTATAACATAGGCCCCAGAACCCTGATGATGGGTCCAGGAGCTGGAGTGGCTGGCTGCTTCTTGATGCGGTGGAATGATGGCTCCCTGTGAGTGGAATTACGGCACCAGAACCCTGACGGTGGGTCCTGGGACTAGAGTGGCAGCTTCTAGATTAAGTGGAATGATCGCTCCCCATGATCAGAACGACGGCCCAGAAACCTGACGGTGGGTCCTGGGACTAGAGTGGCAGCTTCTAGATGAAGTGGAATGACAGCTCCCCATGATTGGAACGACGGCCTCAGAATCCTGATGGTGGGTTCTGGGACTAGAGTGGCAGCTTCTGGATGACATGGATGGACAGCCCCTCATGCCTGTAACGTAGGCCCCAGAACTCTGATGGTGGGTCCTGGGGCTGGAGTGACTACTTCTGGATGAAGTGGAATGATGGCTCCCCGTGATTGGAATGATGGCCCCAGAACCCTGACGGTGGATCCTGGAACTGGAGGGGCAGCTTCTGGATGAAATGGAATGACATCTCCCTGTGAGTGGAATGACAGGCCCAGAACCCTGATGGTGGGTCCTGGGACGAGTGGCTGGCTGTTTCTTGATGCAGTAGAATGACGGCTCCCCGTGAGCGGAATGACAGCCCCAGAACCCTGATGGTGGGTCCTGGAACAGGAGTGGCAGTTTCTAGATGATGTGGATGGACAGCCCCTTGTGCCTGTAATGTAGGCCCCAGAATCATGATGGTGGGTCCTGGAACTGGAGAGGCTGCTTCTGGATGAAGTGGAATTACAGCTTCCCGTGATCGGAATGATGGCCCCAGAACCCTGAGTGTGGGTCCTGGGATTGGAGTGGCAGCTTCTAGAAGAAGTGGAATGATGGTTCCCCATAAGCGGAATGATGGCCCCAGAACCCTGATGGTGGGTCCTGGGACTAGAGTGGCAGCTTCTGGATGAAATGGAATGATGGCTCCCCCTGATCAGAATGATGGCCCCAGAACCCTGATGTTGGGTCCTTGGACTGGAGTAGCAGCTTCTGGATGAAGTGGAATGATGGCTCCCCTGAGCGGAATGAGAGCCGTGGGTCCTGGGACTAGAGTGGAAGCTTCTGGATGAAGTGGAATGATGGTTTCCCATGATCAGAATGATGGCCCCAGAACCCTGATGGTGGGTCCTAGGACTGGAGTGGCTGGCACCCCTACTTGGCTGGACGTTGCAAGTTTTATTTATTTATTTATTTAATAGATTTCTATACCGCCCCATCCTGCACAGCAGCTCGGGGCGGTTAACAACAATAAAACAATTTAAAACGCTTTTTAAAATACAAATATAAAACATATTAATAAGACAAGGTGGTATAAATAAATATATAGGTGGGGGATTAAAAATCACCCCCCCTCCCCTCCCTCCCAAAGGCCTGGGCAAACAGCCAGGTCTTACAGTTC
>QEPC01014266.1:1589773-1602724 GCA_003113815.1 Sphenodon punctatus | reverse complement strand
CCCCCCCCCCCGGGCCTGCCAGCCCTGTTTTTCCCGCCCAAACTCATCAGAACGCAGCTGAACACGGACAAACTTTTTGGGGTTTCAGGCGTTCAGTTCGGGCGTTTGGTTCGGCCGTCCGAACGGACTGAGTTCGGGCCGAACACCGAATGTCCGAATCGTGTTCACACATCCCTAGAAGATGCTACATGGAAAACAGCCCACGTTGGTTTACCTCACAAGAGAGTGGGGTGAAGTGGGGTTTGGCCATCAAGCAAACTCTTTTCACACAGCCCTCTAACCTTTCTGGGAGAATCTGTCCAAACTGTTCTGTGTTGGCTTCTTCCACCCAGGGGATGTTGTGTAAATAGGCCCTCTGAGTACACCAAGGAAGTAGATATTTTCATCAAGGGCTCATTCACACAACTCTTTTCATAGAATCTTAGAGTTGGAAGTGATCTCAGAGGTCATCTAGTCCAACCCTCTTCTCAATGCTGGAAATCTACAGCTACAGTATCCCCAACAGATGGCTGTCCAGCCCCTGTTTGAAAACCTCCAGTGAAGGAGAGCCCACCACTGCCCTAGGCAGTCTGTTCCACGGTCAAACAGCTCTTACCATTAGGAAGTCTGCTTTCTTGTAATTTGAGCCCATTATTTCTAGCCTTGCCTTCAGGGGCAAGAGAGAACAAGTCTTTGCCATCCTCTCTGTCACAGCACTTCAGGTAGTGGAAGACTACATGTCTCCCCTTAGTCTTCTCTTCTCCAGGTTAAACATGCCCAGCTTCTTCAACTTTTCATCATAGGACTTGGTTTCGAGTGAGTAGTGGCATAAACCCATATTCCAAGCAACATGTGAAATCACAGAATTGTAGGTTTGGAAGGGACCTCAAGGATCATCTCATTCAGCCCCCTGCTCTAAGGCAGGATACCCTTTACCTACAGTATCACAGACAGATGCTTGTCCAGATGTTCTCTGAATATACCCAAGAAAGCAGATTCCACAGCTTTTGTGGACAACTTATTCCATTGCTAACTGCCTCTTACTAGTTACGTTTTCCTTAATATTTAACCAAAATCTACTTTGCTGCAATTTAGCCCTGTTTCCTTCTGCAATTGTGAAAGTTTGCCATCTTTTTTTGTGGCATCTTGTGCTTTTTGATGATCCCTTGTTTTTTGCTACCTCATGCAAGGAGCGGACCTTTGAAATGAAGGGCAATTGGCAGAAGTGGGAATGAGAAGGCAAACACAGTTGAAGCAACAACTAGTGAGTTTGCAAGGGGGAAAGGCAATTCTTCTAATGAACCTTAAGAAAGAGCTCTTTGTACGGTTACTTTTCGGGACAGAGCTGGGCATTACTGGCTGCGCAAATTCTAATTTCTTCAATCACATTTACACTAACACCTATGCCTTGTTCCCACAGTTGCAGTTACTTCTAGTGCTAATGGGGTTGCTTTAAAGATTATTAGTCCGAATCCCATGGTTATTAGCTTCTAAAAGACAGGGACTTTTACAGACTGTCTTTCTCTTTCTTGAGTAGATTTATTTCAATTTCTCCCTAACAGATAGGTAAGTGGTTTTGATCTTCTCAGCCCCATGTGTTAGTGCTGTATGATCTCTGCCCCTTTTATTCTGGGATTACAGGGCTATTCTAATATTGGCAGAGAGGAGAATCCAGTTTCATCATACATTCAATGACCGCAATCCCAAGCAGGATCTGTGTGGGTTCTGGGCAGCACAAAATGCATTGCTTTCTGTGGACATGCACGCGGTTTGTGTGCATATATACAAGTGTGGAACGTGTGCAGCATGTGTGGTGCATGGGATCGGCCCCACTAGCTGCAATCCACAAACCACTTACGCTTGAGTAGTCCCATTGAAGCCCTTAGGCCACTCCCATCATCAGACCAAAGCTCAGGTGTGGTGCATGTTTGCAGGCCTGTTAACAGAAATTAGGGGCCCTGTTACATCCTGATAGCCGAGGGTCCCTGTCTCAGTGCTTGAATGATAAGAGAAAAGGTAGGGGGGACCTCAATGAAATGATGTCCTCTCCCCCCTGTAGCCTGCTAAAGCCAATAAAGCCCCCTATATTCATGATCTTTTCTTCTCGCGCTCCCTTCACCTTCTTGCTCTCACTGAAACCTGGATCTCCCCCACTGACTGTCACCCCTGCTACCCTCTCCTACGGAGGCATCTCCTTCTCCCACCAGCCCCGCTCCGAAGGCCGGGTTGGTGGCATAGGTCTCTTCCTCACCTCTTCCTGCCAGTTTCAACCCCTCCCCACTCTCTTCTTCCCCTCCTTTGAGGCTCACTCCGTACGCCTCTACTCCGCTCTCCACCTCCAGCAGGAACTCTTGCTGTCATCTACCGCCCCCCCGGTTCCCTCTCCTCCTTTCTCTCTATCGAGTCCTGGCTCACCTTATTCCTCTCTGATGATATCCCCACACTCATCCTTGGCGACTTCAGTATTCATGTTGATGCACCCTCTCAGCCTTGCATCGCTCACTTCCTCTCCTTAGCCTCCTCCTTTAATCTCCACCTTTAATCGCTCCCCCATCCATACTGATGGTCACTCTCTTGATCTCATGTTCTCTAGGAACTGTTTTGTCTCTGATCTCTCCTTCGAACCCCATCCCATCTCTGATAATTTCCTTGCCTCCTTCAACCTCTCCCACTGCTCCCCCAGCTCTTCCCCATCTCCCCGTCCCTTCCGCAATCTGCAGGTCATAGTGCCCCAGGACTTTGCCTCCTCCCTCTCGCCTCTTCTCCCCCTCCTCCTTCGATTCTGCCATCTCCACCTTCAACTCCTCTCCTGCCTCCACCCTCGACTCCCTTGCCCCCCTCTCCTCCCACCCGGCTCACTCCCATAACCCTCGCCCTTGACTCACCCCCACCATTCAACAACTCTGCTCCTGCACCCGGGCTGCTGAATGCCTCTGGCGCAAATCCCACTACCGCACTGACTTCCTCCACTTCAAATTCTGCCTCTCATCGCTCAACTGTATCTCCCTCGCTAGACAGCAGTACTATGCCTCACACATTGAGTCCTACTCCCAGGTCCCTCGCTGCCTCTTTTCCACCTTTGACTCCCTTCTCAAACACCCCTGTCCTCCTCCTCCTCCTCCCTCTTCTCTCTCTGCTCAGAATCTTGCTCTCTTTTTCACCTCTAAGATTGACAAGATCCGCCTGGAAATCGCTTCCAAGTCCTCTCCCCCTACTACTCCCCTCTCTTCCTCCTCCCCCCACCTCTCTCCTGTCCTCCTTCCCTCCCGCCTCCCTTGAGGAAATCTCCTCCCTGCTCTCCTCCTCCAACCGCTCCACTTGCCCCCTGGACCCCATTCCTTCCCGCCTCCTGACCTCCATTGCCTCCACCGTCGCCCCTCCCCTCCTGCACATCATAAACCTCTCTCTTTCTACCAGCTCCTTCCCCTCTGCCTTTAAACACGCCACTGTCTCCCCCATCCTCAAAAAGTCCACTCTGGATCCCTCTGCTCCCTCTAATTACCATCCTGTCTCGTTCCTCCCTTTTGCTTCCAAACTCCTTGAACGGGTTCTCTACTTCCATCGCCTCGACCTCCTCTCCACCAACACCTCCCTTGATCCCTTCCAATCTGGCTTCCGCCCCCTTCACTCCACTGAAACCGCTCTTGCTAAGATCACCAACTATCTTCTTGTGGCTAAATCCAACCGCCTTTACTCTGTTTTTGTCCTCCTTGATCTCTCTGCTGCTTTTGACACTGTTGACCACTCGCTCCTGCTTGAATTGCTCCACCCCCTCAGATTCTGGGACTCTGTCCTTGACTGGTTTTCCTCCTACCTTTCTGACCACTCCTTCAATGTATCTCTTCCTAACTCCTCCCCCTCCTCCTCCCTACCCCTCTGTCGGGGTTCCCCAAGGCTCTGTCCTTGGCCCTCTGCTCTTCTCTATTTACACCCAATCCTTAGGAAAACTCATTGCCTCCCACGCTTTCCAATACCACTTATATGCTGACGACGCTCAACTCTATCTCTCCACTCCTTCCCTCTCCCCCTCTGTTCAAGCTCGTCTCACCAACTGTGTCTCCGATATCTCCGCCTGGATGTTTCAACGTCAAATCAAAACTGAACATGACTAAAACTGAACTCCTTATCTTCCCTCCCAATCCTTCCTCTTCCCTGTCAATTTCCACGGATGGGGTCTCCATCCTCCCTGTCCCCCAAGCCCGCAGCTTGGGCTTCATCTTCGACTCGCACCTCACCTTCAAACCCTACATTGACTCCGTTGCCAAATCCTGCTGCTTCTCCCTCCACAACATGGTCAAGATCTGCTCTTTTCTGTCCGTCCCCTCTGCCAAAACTCTCATCCATGCCCTAGTCATTTCATGCCTCAACTATTGTAACCTCCTCCTCGCTGGCCTTCCTTGCTCTCACCTTTCTTCCCTCATCTCTGTTCAAAACTCTGCTCCCAGGATCATCCACCTAGTTCGTCGCTTTGACCATGTGCAGCCTCTCCTCTCTCCACTGGCTCCCTTTTCTTGAGGGTATTCTGCACAAGCTCCTCATCTTCACCTACAAAGCCCTTCACAACCTCACTCCCCCATCTCTGCCCTGATCTCCCACCGAACCCCTGTTCGAGCACTCCGCTCCTCTTCCATCACCTCCCTCACCCTCCCACGCCTCCCCCAACCGCCTTCGTCCCTTCTCCCTCGCTGCCCTGCATGACTGGAACTCCCTCTCTGCCCTCGTCCGCCTTGCCCCCACCCTCCACACCTTCAAGTCCCTCCTCAAAACCCACCTCTTTAGCTCCGCCCTTCCAAACTCCTGCTAATCATCCCCATCCAGGATTATCCCCCACCTGTTACCTGCAAACTCCTAATTTACTGTAACCAAGCCAAGAACATGTACCCCAGTTCTCGCATCCTCATGAATGTCGCATTCCTTCTCTCTCTCTCTCTCTTCCCCCTTCCCTGTCTCCACTCCCCCTGTCTTTAGATTGTAAGCTCTCAGGCAGGGACTGTGTCTATCTTATTCTTTGTAAAGCACCAGGTACATTGCGGGTGCTATATAAATGTTTATAATAATAATAATAATAATAATAATAATAATGAATACGTTTATTGAATCACCTGAAGGGTGATGTCAAAAATTGATGTGACATCTCATTTGCCACGCCCCTTTCCAAAATGACCTTGCCTTCTCCAGGCTTTCTCCCAGAGAGTAGTGGTAATCATAGTGGTGCTTGAATATCTGAGTAACTGTGGGGAAGACTAGCCCCTGCTTGGTTAGAAATTAAACTGAAGCTGCAAGATGTGTCCAATGCTGCTACAAAGAGTAATTTTCAGTTATTAGGAACATTTTACTGTAGTGACTTTGAACTAGATTTAATTGAACCTAAATATGATTTATTTATTTTTTAACTCTACCACTAATTAACTTGTTTTCTTTCAAAGAAATTGAAGGTGTCCTTTTAAGCAAAATTAAGGGGAAATATGGGGTCTATATCAAGTAAGGGTACCATAAGACCAATTTTCCAGCATGGGGATTATATAGTTTAGCCGTATAGGCTTAAGGTTTTTAATTTGCTTACACATAGATAGACTGACTTGAGCTCTATACATCATCAGATCAATGCAAAATGGTTTACTCCAAACTTGGTTCAATTTTAAAAGAATTCCATTAACCAGCAATAAAAGGCCCTGGATTAATATGATTGCTGTAGGGTTTCAAGGAAAAAGGGAAGGAACTGTTATTTTTTCCATAATGATCTTAACCTCAATGCTGTCCCTTTTTGTTTTCCCTCGAGACAAATATTAAATGGAAAGGGAAAAGTAGTGGCGAGAACTTTTTATTTTCCTTTAGTTTAGCATATGAAATACAACCTAAGATCAACCTAAGATCATCCAAACTGGGTCAGACCAAGGGTCCATGTAGCCAAACAGCAGCCAGCATTGGAAGGCGTAGAGACAGGGGTGGAGAACCTCTGGCCCATGGGCCAAATCTGCAGCACTGGCGCAAGGCTTTTTGCTGCCCTAGGCAGCTCCGCTCCCCCATCCCGCTACGGAGCTTACTGGCAGCAGGGGAGGCTGCAGCCTTTGCCGCCCCCTTCATCTTGCCACCATAGGCTGCCTGTGTTGTCTCTGTGGTAGTGCCAGCCCTGCAAACCTGGCCCACAGCTGGTTTTTATTCGGCTCCTTTCCAGTTCCTGGATCTGGTCCAAGGATCCCAACCCTTTCCTCAAGCACTGAGTGAGCTCAGGGAAAGGGAACAAAAATGAAGGCATACTCTTAAGGAAAAAAGATGGCTCTATGGCATAAATGCATGCTCTGGACCCTTTCCTCCGATCCTGAGAACCCTGTCTCAACTCCGTTCTGGTTCATGGAGCTTGTACTAATTTTCAAAGCCCAATGAGGGAAAAGCTTCCCTATCCCTGTTTTAGAAAAAGAATACAAAAATGGCATACATGGAGTGATTCATTCCCTCTCAGCTTTCAGCAGTTGGAGGTTGCTTTATAGCCTTAATAGACCTGTCTCCTAAGGTCTTGTCTAAATGTTTGGTTGGTTTTTTTTTAACCTGGACACACTATTGGTCTTGGTAGCATCTCAAGGCAAGGAGTTCCAGTCTTCCAGAGGCTAATTGTATGTTGTGGTTTGGATGCTCTCACAAAAATGGAAGTGCCTGTATCAGGAAAATTTCTGCCATTTTTGGATCATCATAGCTGTTTGAGAACATGTTGCCTGTATAAAGAAGAAGAGGGAGGAAAGGGGGAGAAGGTGCAGTTTGGTCAGACCAACAGAGCAACCAAGTGGTGGACTCTTTGTCATTTCAAGATAACACTTCTGCTCCGGAAGTGGCCAAAGAAGTTCTATTATTGATGGTATGAAGGTGAGCGTGCACAGAGGCAAGTGGCTGGAGGACATTCTGGCCTCAGCTGTCATAGCTTCTCTGGCCTGTCTGGACTTCCAGAGACTAATTGTTTTCTAGTTTGTAGCTTTATTTTCTGTCTGCTTTTGCTTAGCTTTTTGTTTTTCTTTGCTGAGGAATTGCAAACGCACTTCCATCTTTTCCCCAAGCATTGCCCTCTCTCGCTTCAAGCAGCCTTAGTTTTGACCTTAACAGGGAAACATAAGAAATGCCATACTGGATGAGACCAATGGTCCATCTACTCCTGTCTCTGACAGTGGCAGCTTCAGTTGCATCAGGAAAGTGCAAAATGGGTCATAAAAGTGATCCAGTTCCAGACCCTGACAGTCAAAGGTCTTGTCCCCTGAATGTGTTTGCATTTATGGACCTTGTAGGTACCAGGGCTTCTTTGACCGTAACCATTTCCTTCTTGAAGGAAAGTGTCTTTTGTGTTGCTCCATTCTTTAGTCCATACTCCTCTCTTGCCATTCCACCCTGTTATGAATTGGCCAAAGTAAAACTTAAAGACGACTTAACATGGTGGAACTGTTGATCAGCTGCTGAACTTTTTTTGTTTTACAGAAAACTGAAATAACAGATTTTTCTCCCCACTCCCCCACCCCCATAATCTGGGAGACAAACCCATTTTCCATTTGAAAAATCCCTTACTGTCATTTTCAGTGGTGTTTTCTAGGACTGTGTATGCCTATGACCTCTAATAAGTGATGGTGGTTGAGTATCAGCATGAACTATTACACACCATATGACATGGACCCCCCTCTTCTCCACCTCACCTCCTCCTCCAATTTCCCACTGCAATACATGTTTGGCAGCAAGTTATTTGGCAGGTTGTGAGGATGCATATCCTGGAAGTTTTTCACACTCCCATAACCCCGTTGGTGCTGGGAGTAGGCATTCCCTCATGTGAAGTGCTAATGCAAAATGCATTGGCACTTATCATCCAGAGAGATGGGCCCACTGGTGCCACCGAGTAATCAAGTAATCTTAAATTAGCAGGATGAGAACAAGGCTTCCCTGGTACCAAGAGTTATACAGTAAGTATCTGTGCTTCTTCTTTCTCAAAGCCTAAAAACACCAGCCTTTTACGTCTTCTTGGCTTGCACCTAACCTGGGGAAGGAACTCTTGCTAATGTACACTAATAGGCCTCCAAGAACTTTGCAAGTGTCCATAAACACCATTATCACTGCTTTGCAGGCAGATAGCTGTGGCACAGAGAGACCAGCATTTTGTAGGTGGGATGCTTAAAGTTAGGCACCACAATGATTTTTCCGAAAGCGGGTCACTTTCATTTCAGTGCCTGACTACAGCTCTAGAAGCCAGCATAGAATCTGAAAAATTGTTTTCCTTAGTGAATTTGTGTAAATATTTAAGTGGTAGCTTTCGCTGTGGATTGAACCAGTGCATTGGGGGCCCCTTTCTCAATTGCTGCAGTGTAGGCCGAGGCTTCACACCTTTGAGGCTCTGCGGGCCCATATTTTATTGGAGTGCTTCTCATACGCTTGTTGTCATTTCGGATTTATTCATGCTCCCCATATATTGCATGTGCGGGGTGGGAGTGGGGGGATTAAGGTTAGGCCTATGCTGCGGCAATTTAGGTTAGGCCTTTGCTGCAGTGAATCAGGATGGCCTCCGCCTTCCCCTCCCCCAGCAGGGGACGGTGAACGGCGGAAGGCACTTTGGCGCGCCCGGTAAAAGAGGGCAAGAGAAGGCGGGGGATCTTTCCCGCCTCTGTGCTCCCCTGGAGCCTCAGAGCGGGAAAAGAAAAGGCGCCGTGCTCAGCATTGACCCGGCTAAGGTTACCACGGTAACCCTCCCGGCTTGTGATTGGTTGAGCGGGGTCACGGGACGCACGCCAGGGGGCGTGCACTAGGGCAGACAGAGCGAGCTCTAGCACACTTGCGGCCAGAGCTGTTAAGAAATGGCAGCTACTTCAGCTGCTGAGCCATCCACTGTGACACAGCTCAGTGATGGGACGCACCAGAAAGAAAGCGGCTGTGCCGGCGGCAAGCAAGCGCCGGCGGGCTGAGGAACAAGTCCCCCCCAGTAACACAGGAACAGAGGCCGGTGAGAGTGAACCCCCTAAGGAGCTAACAGGTGGGGGAATGGCACCCCCACAAGCAGGGGGGGAGGGGTGGCACATGGGGAGCGGCCGTTAGGCGAGAGGCTGGACAGTTGTGAAGCCCTGCTGAGAGAACTACTGCAGGGTCCTGCCCCGGCTCCTAGACAGGCCCCTATGAGTGACCCAGGCCCTGCAGCGGGGCTGCAGGATCACGTGGGTGGAGGGGGCCGACACTCAGCCACCAGCCCCATGGATCCAATTACTGGCCAGGCAGCAGGAAGCAGAGCAGCCACAGGGGAACTGCAAGGCAGTTGGGGGGGGTAGAAGCCCAACCGGCTATGTCCCCATCAGGGGCTAATGTGGACCAGGCATTGGGGATGGGAGTTGTAGCAGCGAGCTTGGGGACACAGGCTCTTTCGGGCGGGGGGGAGCCCGGGCCTCCCATAGCCCCACCTACACTGCACAGGGGGTGTGTGTCACTTAAACCCCAGCACGATATAGGGAGCCTCTGGGCACTGATGAGCCCCTAAACCTGTGTGCGGCCAACCCCCTGGGGATAAGCAGCTTGGTGGGACCTGTGGGGCTCATGATGCCGAACCCCACCCCCCTAGGTCACATGGGAGGGACGGACGTAAGGGGAAGTCGGCAACTGGGCGCGGCTGCACCGCCGTGGACCCCTTCAGTACCGGGGGGCCCCCTGCCGGCCACCTTGCCCCTGGTAGGGTCCGGACAAATGGCCGGGTCGGCCCCCGGACGGGGCTGGGCCGGGGAGCCTTTGCCCCCTTTTCTGTCAACAGGGTTAGCACCTGCAGCATCCATCCCGCAAGGAGATGACAACAATGAGTTACGCCAGCGAGTGGCGAGGATCGAGAGCGCCATACAGGTGCTGGTGCAGTAACGGGCCGGCCAGCCAGGATCCCACCAAGGAACAGCAATGCCGATTCACCAGGCTCTGGGTGAGAGAGGAGACGGGCTCTGGGGAGGGATAATAGCCCAGGGTGGGTGGCCCTGCCTCCAGTGGCAGTAACGGGAGGGGTAACAGCGGGCACCATCGGGACTGTGATCCCCCCTCAGCAGTCGGGATCGGCGGCACCGAACCAGCTTGTCTGGTGGAATGGGACCTGGGTGGCCATCCCCGCCCCCCCTCCCCCCGTTGCGGGTGGTGGGGCAGGCATAGGAGCGGGTGGCCTCGCCCAAGGGCAAAGTACCCCTGTGGGGAATGCGCATCTGCTACAGGTGTGGTCCCCCACCGGCCCGAACCCAATGGCACCAAGTGCAGGAGTGGCAGGGATACAGGCATCTGCGTTACCGGCATGCCAGCCCCCCCCCCCCGTGGGAGGGGGATATTCGATGGTATCAGCCCCCATAGGAGACCATTTACTCCCAGCCACCAGAGAAAAGATCTGGAGGGGGGAGTACATTGACATTTTTGCCTTGCTGTTCAGTGATCCCATTGTGGATCCAGCCGAGCAGGAAGGAAAAAAGGAGAAAGAACGCTTCAAGAGGCCAAAAGCTGAAAGGAATTGGTCAAATTGGACGGCGGCTTTTTCCATCTATCAAGGGGTCATCATTCAGGCTTACCTGGGCCAGGCGGCTGATCTGATAAAATATGCCGATATAGTGCGGTGGGTGTACGAGGCGGGCCCGGCTGGGGCATGGCTCCGCTATGACGAAGCTTTTCATCATCGCGCGGCTTTTACCCCGGGACTCAGGTGGGACCTGCACGCAAACGACCTGTGGCTTAACTGCATGAGTGGATCCGGCAGTATACCAAGGTCAGATAGTGGGCATCTCTTAGCAAGGGGTGGGGCTTCTTCAGCCTTAGAATCCTTTCGTGACAAGGGAAAAAGGGCAAGCGAGTCTGCCAGGGGACAGTGTCATGAATTCAGCCGATCAGGAAAGTGTTTGTGGGCGGTATGTAGGTTTTGACATGCATGGTCCACCTGTGGGGGTCACCACGCAAATTCCGCTTGTCCATGGGGGCGGTCTGGCACAAAAGGAAAACAATACCCCCTAGCAAAGGGAGTTTCAGGCCGGGCGGCGCTGGTTCCTCCAGAAAGAGCCCCAACACCAATTAGAATAGCCCAGCTCAAGGTCCCTCTTCTGGAGCACCCAGACAGGGAGGAGGTTGCATATGTGGTCACGGGTTTCTAGCACAATTCCAGCCCATGAATTACATCAACAGAGGGTTCCCCCAAACCTCAAATCGGTAGCCGACTTTGAGCACGTGGTATGGGAGAAAATCCAAAAAGAGAGAGCTGAGGGTCAGGTGGCTGGTCCGTTTGCAGCCCCCCCTTTCAACAACATGGTTAATTCCCCAGTGGGCATAGTTCCTTAGAAATCCCCTGGGGAATTCAGGTTAATTCATCACTTGTCCTATCCTCGAGGCAGGTCAGTCAATGACTCTATACCTAGGGACCTTACCTCGGTCCGGTATGCGTCATTTGACTCAGCAGTATCCCTAGTGAGGTCTTTCAGTTCCGGTGCGGTCTTGGGAAAATGCGACATTAAGTCCGCCTTTTGCCGCCTCCCGGTCAGTCTGGATAGTTTTCCTCTCCTTGGATTCCATTTTGGGGGGGAGTACTACTATGATAAGGCCATGCCAATGGGCTGCTCTATCTCCTGCACTGCCTTCGAGAGATTTAGTTCGTTGGTTAAATGGATAGTAGAGCAGCGAGCGGCAGGGGGCGCCCTGACAAAATACTTGGATGACTTTTTGTTCATCGGACGGGCCGGCTCGGAGGAGTGCAGCGAGCTGATGAGAACTTTTCACGAGGTAGCCAGCGAACTAGGTATCCCCCTCGCTCACGAAAAAACGGAAGGCCCCGCAACAACATTGACGTACCTGGGGATCGAGCTTGACATGGTTACGGCCGTCTCCCGCCTCCCCGAGGATAAGTTGTCCTCACTACGGCTCAAAATAGAGAACTGTCTGGGGATGACGAAGGTGACAGTTCGTCACCTCCAGTCACTCTTAGGTAGCCTTAATTTCGCGTGCCACATGATAGCTCCAGGGCGGACCTTTATGTCACGGCTGTACATGAAACTGTCTGGTAACCCTCCCCACCACCACCGTGTTCGGGTCACGAAGGAAATGAAAGACGACCTGCGAATTTGGGCAAGTTTTTTGGCCAAGTATAACAGCTCAAGCTTCTGGAGAGAGCGCCTGTTGCTCGAAGCGGAGCTGCAGGTCCACTCGGACGCTGCGGGGGGTGCAGGTTTCAGGTTAATATTTAGGGATCGATGGGCGGCTGCCCCATGGCCAAGGGAATGGGTAGAGCATGGCATCACCAGGCACCTCACTTTCCTGGAGCTTTTTCCCATTGTGGTAGCAGTTCACCTGTGGCCGCACGAGCTGGAAAACCGATCAGTGTTGTTTTGGTGCGATAACCAAGCTGTGGTTCACATCATTAACACAGTCATCACGATCCCTGAGGGTTATGAAACTGGTCAGGGCTCTTGTACTCACGTGTCTGAAATTTAATATTCTTTTCCAAGCCAGGCATGTTCCAGGGCTAGACAATAGTGTTGCAGATGCCCTCTCTCGTTTCCAGTTCGAGCGTTTTCGCTTACTCGCCCCACAGGCCAGGCCGACCCCAGAACCGCTGCCGACAGCAGTATGGAGCCTTGGGTGGTAGAACTGTGCACCTCCGTCCTGGGATCACTGGCGCCATGCACGAGAGCAGCCTATGACAGAGCCTTCTGAGAATTTCAGCTGTACCGGTTGGCAAGGGGGTGGGTCGCGGGCTTTCCTATCCCGGAAGGGGAAATGCTCCAGTTCGCTATGCATCTGCGGTGAAGGGGGGCGGCCCCGGGTACCATCGCAGGGAAGTTTATTTATTTATTTATTTATTTTATTTTACAGATTTATATCCCGCCCCCTCCTGCAATGCAGCTCGGGGTGGCTAACAACAATAATAAAATATTAAAATTCACTTCAGAATATAAATATAAAATACATCATCTAAAACACATCATATAAAACAGGGCTAGAAAAACAAATAAATAAATGGGC
>QEPC01014266.1:1521970-1581238 GCA_003113815.1 Sphenodon punctatus | reverse complement strand
CAGGCTGGCTGCTACTCCAAGCCACTCTCCACCCTCCATCCCTGGTGCCTGGAAGTCTGCTCCTAGCTGAGTCAAATGACTTCCCCCTCCCTGCTACATTTGGCCTTCCAGTGACCTGACAGAAGACCATGTTTTAGCCACCCGAACACAACCGAACGCGATTCGAATTGAACGAACTGTTTGGCCATTTCGTAGTTCGGTGTTCGGTTCCGTTCGGTGTGTTCGCCATTTTCGTCGTTCGGTGTTTGGTTCCATTCGGTGTGTTCGCTATTTTGGTGTTCGGTCCGTTTGGTGCGTTCGTGTTCGTGTTCGTGTTCGTTTGTCTGAACAGGCCGAGTTCGGGCCGAACACCGAACTACCGAACCGCGTTCGCCCATCCCTAGTCATCACTTTAGGCGATTACCCCCACATGATTTAAGATTACAATTGGTTAAATAAAGAGTGCGGCCGTTAAATCCCAGCCATGGTGTCTTGTCTTCTTTGGTGCGCCGACAAAGGGGCCCCACTGCACAAGTAAACTAGAAATAACAACCTGTGTAACATAGGGACCTGCAATGAGGGAAACCCCAGGACCTGAAGGGGATGCTATGTTTAACTGAACATGGAATTCATTATGGTAACACTTTTATTTTTCTAATGGGATAGTCAGTGTGAGTCTAAGGTTACACCACTATTTCAACCAGGGCCCAAACATCCCTGGATTTGGCACTGTTCTGAGCATAACTCTGTGCTCTTTGGTGGTCTTTCCATAATCTTCTACCTCGTCAGACTATGAACATGATCACCACTCCATTCCAATCAAAAGCAGACAGGCCAAAATAGTGAAAAACTGAAAAGGTAAAATAAAAGGGCTTATCCTTTAAGATCCCTGCCTCCAGCTTCCTATCCAAACTGCAGAACTTGTATTAAGGGAGGGAAAAGTTTCCCCACCGCTGATCTAGTTCCAGTGACAAAAATGTGGGTGTGACAATAAGAAGCAGTCAATTATCATCTTCTGAAAGACAAGTCCCTGCTGAACTGAGGAGTGGGCTTCTACATGGCCCTCAAAGAAGAAAATATTGCAAGAAATAAACTCCCAGTGATGATCAGAATGGATGCTGATGAGGCAACTGGGCGATTGTCACCCCCTTCGCAGTTGGGCGTGGAGTCACTCAGAGGACTGCTGATACCTGTCTGCTGTGAGCAGATCCCTTGTCTACAGAGATGCAAATCAGCTGTGTTTTGTCTTCCAGGTCAGTCATTTGAAGCTGGGGTGCTGCTCTCTTGGGCAGTGCCCTTGGGTGACTGATAAACGGTGATGCAGCCTTTTTGTGATCGTTGCAGGGCCAGTTCTGGCTCGGCTGTGTCATGTACAGTCTGTTCCTCTGACTTTTTCTGCAATACCAGTCACTGTATCTCTGCATGTCAGCTCCCATTCATCAATCCTGCCTGCAGTAAATATCTGGTCTGCTTCCATGTACCTCTCTTCCATTCTCCTACTTTCCTCCTTTTTCTTCTAAACACCTTCTCTCCCAACTCCTTCCCCTTGGAGCAACATTCCTCCTTCCTATCAATCTCCCAGCTCCACCACCCCATATCTCAGCCCCCAATCCTACTCCCCATTAGGGTTGGGTGAACAGAACCAAGTTCAGAAATTCGGTTCGGTTCCGAAGTTTGGTTCGGTCGACTGAACTATTTGAGTTCGGTCTGAACTTCCGAACAAAGTTAGGAAATTCAAACCCCATTGAACTAAATGGAATATTATCTTTTAGGGATGGGCGAACAGAGCTGAGTTCGGAAATTCAGTTAGAAAATCGAGTTCGGTTTCGAAGTTCGGTTCAGTCGACCGAACTGGTCGAGTTCGATACGAACTCTGAACTTCTGAACTGTGTTCGCCCATCCCTACTCCCCATTCCCGTCACTGTGCCTCCCCACAAACCCTCTCCCCATCCCTCATTTCCCCCCATCTCGGCTGCCTTTCTCTTGCACTTTCTGGAACTACCACTCTTCAATCCAGAAAGCAACTGCCTTTCTCTCCCACTCCCTCCATCTCCTTGCCCTTACAGAAACCTGGATCCCTCCCCCCCCCCCTCGTAACATTGCCACTCCTGCTGCCCTCTCCCTAGGTGACCTCTTCTTCACCCACTCGCCATGCTCCAAAGGTTGCAGCAACGGTGTTGGCCTGCTTCTTGTCGAATCTTGCCAGGTTCAACATCTCAGCACTCCTCCCTCACTCTCTCTTTTTTTGAGGCCCACTGTGTTCACCTCTACTCCCTCCTCCACCTCCATGTTGCTGTCATCTACTGCCCCCCCAGGCTCCCTTTCTTCTTTTCTCTCTGACTTTGACTTCCTTCCTTCCTTCCTGATAATATTTGTATCCCTCAAACTCCTCCTTCAATGTTTCTCTTTTGTTGGTACCTTTATGATGCTTCCCCTCTGTGGAAGTTCCCCAAGGCTCTGTCCAGGGACCTCTTCTCTTCTCCCTTTACACTCTTTCTCTGGGTAAACTCATTGAAACTCACAGCTTCCAGTATCACCTGTATGCTAATGACACACAACTCTATCTGTCCACTCCCACGCTCTCCCCCTTCATCCAGACTCGTATCACTGACTGTGTCTCTGATGTCTCTGCCTGGATGTCTCACTGCCAACTCAAGCTTAATATCACCAAGAACAAACACCTCATCTTCTCCCAAAAATATTCCCCTCCTACTTCCCTCTCAATTTCCATTAAGGGAGTCATCATCCAGTGGTCTATCAGGCGCATAACCTGGGTTTCATCTTTGACTCCTTCCTCTACTTTAAGCGTCAGTTCCAGGCTTTTGCTAAATCCTGCTGCTTCACTCTGCATATTTGCTAAAATACGAGCCTGCCTTACTATTTCCATTGCAATAACCCTAGTCCATGCTCTAGTCATCTCTTGCCTTGACTACGGTAACTTCCTCCTTACTGGTCTCCCCAGCTCTGATCTTGCCCCCTCATCTCCATTCAGTGCTCTGTTGCCAAAGTCATCCAGCTTGCCTGTTACTTTGACCACGTTCAGCCCCTCCTCTCCGCCCTCCACTGGCTCCGTTTACGTGAACGTATTCAGCACAAGCTCCTGGTCTTTACCTTTAAGGCTCTTCATGGACTTGCTCCCCCACATCTCACTGCATTTGTATCCTGCCACACTCCTGCCCAGGAGCTTCATTCCTCCTCTGCCCCCACCCTCGTCTGTTTGTGACTCCCATGCTCCTCTAAACATCTCTGTCCCTTCTCTCTTGCTGTCCCCCATGCCTGGAACTCCTTCCCTGAATATAATGATACATTTATTGATTCAGCCAGTGCCATATCAATTAATATTAACAATACCAAAATTACATAAAAACATAATAAAACATTGTTCATAAAAATTACAAAAATAAAATAATCTGAACAAAAGTCATAATAACAAATCCCTCAATCTCAAGTTTTTATCACCTCACTCTTCCCAGAGCTTGCTGGCAACAGCTTGGCCCCTGAATTTAGCACTCAAATCTTCTCAAAACTTAGTGAAGACAGAAGTTTAACCCCTATCCATCTCCTTATCCATCTCAGGGCATACTGATAACAACAACTTGACCCCTAAATTAACTCTGGTTAATCATTATTCTGTTAACAAATTGTATACTGAGTTTAGATGCACTAGCAGCAAAAGAAGCTACTGCCAGTGTAGCCTTCTCATCCACATCACTCAACAGATATTGTTGTTTTTACATAGACCAACCCATATCAACATTTAAGGCTCTGAATAGTTTCTCCCTAATTTCATTATAAATAAAACAGAATAACCGATAATGTGGAAGGTCCTCTACTTGGCATCTTCCCTGGATATATTTGTTGTCCTTCCTCCCTCCCTCCTGGAAACCTACCTCTTCTGTCAGGCTTTCCCTAGCTCGTCATGAGTGAAGTTGCATCCTCCTCCCCCCCCCTTACTCAGAATCTCTTCCCTGTAACTAAGTTAAGCATGTGCACCTGCAACTTCTCAACCTCATGAATGTATCCTTGGGTAATTTCAGATGTGACACCATCACAGTCAACCACACTGGATCACAGTGGATCCAGTGTGGTGACTGTGGGTATTTTCAGACGTTATGAGATCACAGTCAACCACAGTCAATTCCCTGTGGTGGCTGTGATCATGGAACGTCTGTTGGGGGGAACGGATGTTCCCCCCCAGATGTTACCATGGCGGGGAATCACTTTTGCCACGCGAGCGGCCAAAGCAGCGGGACCGGCGGTGGTCGTGTGGCGAAGGTGATTCCCCACCGTGATGAACCCCGCCGTCACTTCTGGATGGCGGCCACAGCCCGGAATCCCTGCAGGGATTCCGGCCCATGGCCAAATTGGGCAAGCGCTGTGGCTGCATTGGCCGCGGCAGCCGCCCATCTCCCCAGAGGGTGGGGGGCTGGGAGCGTGGAGGGGCTGGGGCCGTGCGGCCGCAAGTTGCGCCACACGGCCTCACCCCCTCCCCGATTCCCCGCCGGGATCCCCTAGCACGTCTGTTAGGGCGTGACGGGGTTGTCCCAGTGGGGGATGAATATATTGTTTTTGTGATGGGGCCAATTGGCCCCGTCACGTCTGAAAATACCCTGTGTTTGTGTGAATGTCTGTTTGACCATGCCAGATGTTCACCACAGTGAATGTCTGGTGAGGGGTCAAAGCTAACCACGGTTCTGGTTCTGAGACCGGCCTCAGGGCCAGACCCGTGGTTAGATTGGCCATGATCAGGAAAGGGGCAGAAGTAACGTCGGTTACCTTGTCCTGTTCCAGAATCATGCCCCAAACCACGATATGGGATTGGACTGCACCTTCCCATCTCCCCGAGAGAGGGTGGCGATCGCAGCGCAGGGGGGTGGGGCCGAGCGACTGCACGTCACATCTGTGCATCACTCGGCCCCACCCCCTCCCAGATCCCAGAGTGATGGGGCCGGCATGTCTAAAGGTCGGACGGCCTCATCATGGAACGGGATCTGGGATGGATCCTGGTCTGGGGTTCAGCGTGTTGGGCCTTCGGGCCCAGCATGTCTGAAATTACCCCTTGTCTCTTCTGATGTTCACTTCTCCCTTATCTTCCCCCTCCCTTGTCTCTTTTAGATTGTGAGCCCCTTGGGGTAGGGACCCATCTATCACTTTATTGATTGTAGAGTGCCAGGTAAACTGCTGGCGCTATATAAATAAATATAATAATAATAAGACAGCCTAATATACTGGGAGAGCCAGAATATTGCAACACCAAGTGAGTAACCCTTTTACTTTCAGCTAAATTAAATAGGTGTTTGAACTCTATGAGGGTCTCTCCTTACTGCATGAAATCACATCCAGGATGGGATTTTCATAAGAGCTTCACCTGGCCTACTTCTGCTAATTGACTCCAATGGGATCAGAGGTCAATGGGTCCAATGATAATGAAGGTTGAAATGTCACCTCCAATTTAAATAGTATCACAGAGAAATAGGTTCCCTCCCTAATCATTTTGTTGCTGCCTGGAGTGTATCCAGAGTGGGGACTTAGTGCTGCTAGGAACAAGATAACAACAATAACCAAAACTGTGCTTTGCTTTTTGAAGGTGGCTCTGTATGAAATGTGGGGTCCATGTATGGTCTCTGGACAGTTCTGTCTGTGACAGGAGCCCAGCCCGAGGAGGGTTGGATCTGCTGGGACAGAGTGTGGTAGGGTCGACCAAGTACAGGTTCTGGCCTTGCTCAAAATCATCAGGAATTTGCATCCCAGAAAGTGCATCCTATTTATTGGGTAAACAAAAAGTCCTGAGCATAGCATATATACACCAACAAGAAGTCCTTCACAGTCTTCATTTACCAGGAATGATACAATAGTTGCCTTATGAAAGCATCCTGCAAGTCAGATTCTCTAGCTTCCTTCAAAGTCCACAGATCTAGTGGGGAAGGGAATAGCCTTAGGCCTTAACCTGTAATCTTCTAAGAGGTCTTTCTGCAGTAGGGGTCATGCAGCACTTACCTTTTTTGTTTTCTGGGTTTTCATAAAATCCGTTTGTTTTCATTGAGTGTTTCATTTTTTAAAATATTAAAAAATATTTTAAAATCCACTGCACAGGCACAAAATGACTGCCAGAGCATTCTGCACATGCATGCCCTTTTCTAAAATGGCAGTGGCAACGTTGCGGCCCTTTTGGAAAAGGGCAGCTGTTCTGCCCTTTTGCACAAATGCAAACTGGCTGCTGTTTTCCAAAATGTCAGCGATGCTGCTGTTGCCATTTTGGAAAAGGGCAGCGCATGCACAGAATGACCCTAGTGGCCATTTTGCGCATGAACAGCTCTTTTAATTTTTTTATTTTTAAACAAAAAAGAATGAAAGCCAACATATGTCATTTCAGGGCTTTAGTTACTAAAACAAATGGAGCCCCATTAATTTTAGTAACTAAAAACCGATAGGGATGGGTGAACAGATCACAGTTCGGGTTCGGCTGCGTTCGGTTCGGCTGCGTTCGGTTCGTCCATTCGGTTCGCCTGCGTTCGGTTCGTCCGTTCGGTTCGTCCGTTCGGTTAGTTCGCCGGGTTCGGGTTCGCCCGTTCGGTTCGGCCGTTCTGTTTGGCCATTCGCTGTTCTGTTCGGCCATTCGCCGTTCTGTTCAGCTGCATTCAGGAAATGTTATGGGTGGGTTTTTTTGGTTTTTATATGGTTTTTTGGTTTTTGTTGGGTTTTATATGGTTTTCTTTTTGGTTTTTTTGGTTTTATATGGGTTTTTTTAAATCTAATATTATATATATCTACACTAAATCTAACTGCTATTAACTATTCTAAATGCTATGAACTAAATGGATTATCTAATAAGTACACAGGCCTACTACTACAAACACTAAAACTAAATCACTAACGCTATCTCTATCACTAAGCTAGCTCCTACAACTACTATCCCTAACCTATCTATCTATCTCTATATATCTCTCTCTCTATATATATGGAATGGGGGCGGGGGAAGCACAAACACAAGGTTTCAGTTTAAGGTTTAAGTTTCATTTCAGTACAAAACTGAAATGAAACTTAAAGCAATCTAATAATCCTACTCAACGCCTGCTGTTCAGGAACAGTGACTAGCTCAGAAGGTGTTGGGAAGGGGGGAGGCAGATAGTTTCATTTCTTGCAAGCCTCTCCACCCCTGGTGCCTGGAAGTCTGCTCCTCAGTGACTAGTACTACCCCTCCTTGTCACCTTACAGTGAACCTTTTTTTGCCACCCGAACTCACCCGAACGCGATCTGAACTGTTCGGCCATTTCGCCGTTCGGTATGTTCGCGTTCGGTCGTCCGAACAGGCTGAGTTCGGGCCGAACTCCGAACTTCCGAACCGCGTTCGCCCATCCCTAAAAACCAAAACAAATTGCACACCCCTATTCTGCGGTACCCTGGAGAACTCTGAGGGGACTTGGAGAGACAGAGCTGCTACCATTTGTCCCTTGAGAAAGCCAGCAAGCATCTGAACTCCTTCCCCTCAGGTTCAGACTTTTATAGCCCAAAGGGGTGTGTCCAAGCGGAGGCTCTCCTGTCCTTTAAGGGAAATCATGACTTATACAAACGTAACCGGTTTTACACTAATAAGGACATTTTACATAGATGATACTGCAGTACTCAGACATATAAGCACAGTAACATGGCACTAAGGCGGCTTTTAAACAAAGTGCTGAAAAGCACCTTCTGAGTCCCGCGTTGAGAGAAAAGCTGCACGGGAAGTGTTTACATACTTGGCATTGCCGCTGCCAACAACAGGGAGCATGTCACTTCCGGCAGCACGGGGAGCATGTAAACACTCCCCGTGCAACTTTTCTCTCAACGCGGGACTCAGGAGGCGCTTTTCAGTGCCTTGTATAAAAGTGGCCTAAGTTACTCCTATCACAGGTGCAGTCCATCCTTTCCCTATCGCTTGACCTTTGGACAAGGGTGCGTCCCAAAAGAGACAGGAAGCCCCTGGGTAGTGCTGAAACAGATAACAGAAAAATTATCCGTGGTTAATATCTGGTAACTAATTGGTTATCATGGTTATTCAGTAACTATAGCTGGTTAACTGCCAATCAGATTATGAGATAATACTACAAATATTAACTAAATTTAACACATTATTGCATAAACTAATTTTACCATTACTATTCTAAAACCAGGTGGGAGGGAGTAAAAACAAAATATTATGAGTAAACAATAATGTGTGGCATTACGGTAAACTGATAATTCAGTTAACTGGATTAACCACCAAACAGCGACTGGATACTGTAACAGGGTCAGGGGTATCTGGGATGAGTGTCTGCGGGAGGTTGTCCTTAAATCACATCCGTAGGGAAATCTTAGCTCAAATGTCATTTTGTTCTATATACAATGTAGTTCTCCACCAATACTTCTATGTACAATGCCCATGTACTCTGTACACAGCCTACCCCAGAGACCTGGGGCTTTTCAGTCGCATGCCCCTCTCTTGTCGGGCACAGTCCTGCCTCAGGCCAAAAACAAGCCTTGTACAGTCTCTCTCTTTATTCATATACTTTGCATGCCAGGCACCAATCCCTCCTTCAACCTGTCAAACCCTCCAGCTCAGGCAACACCCTCTGAGCAGGGATGAAGCACTCTCTTCTCTTTGGCTGAGTCAGAGCTGTCCCCTGCTACTGCCTCTTCACAGTCTGTCAGGTCACTCCCCTACTGAGCTCTCAGTTCTGGGATTTAGCCCTTGGACTGGCTCAGCCATGCTCAAATGCTTGTGTTAGGCATCAGGTGCTGACTTTGTCTCCGATAGCACCTTCACTCTTATACTGGTGCTATCTTCTTAAAGGGCCAGCATCCCACTTAAGCTGCACCCTGACACAGATACTATATGGTATCCAGTCAGCTACTAGATAGCAGAAGATACTTGTTTCAGTTCTACCCGTGGGCCCCACTGTTGCTAAGGGAATGGTTTTCAAAATTTTGGTTCTTAAATATAATTCCATGACCCAAGACGTCAATTGAAATTGGAAAAATATCAGCTGTACTCATGACCCCATCCTCAAATGGTGCAATCCCACTTGGGGGCATGGTCCACACTTTGGGAACCTCTGTACTTGGGAGGGTCTCCTGGAGGAAAAGAAGTGTGAATGGCTGGAGAGTAGCCTTCCTTTCTGAGTTAGAGTCCATGTTGTGAATGGACTTGCAGAATCAAAACTGGGAACTAGGATCAGGTCAATATCCAGTCCACATAGAGTTGGAGTGGGAACTGCCCAGAAATGAAAGGGACACAAAGCTCAGAAACAAAGCACAGAGACTTGAATGGACTTGCAGGAACAGATTTGGGTACAAAACAGGCTCTGGTCATGAACAGATTTGGGAACAGATAGAACAGGCTTAGATGTAGAGCTGAAGCCGGTAGCTGTTTGTGTGTCCCTGGTTCCTGTACAAGCTGCCCAGAGGGAACCCACAGGGTACTTGGGAAGATACCAAGTGGCAAAGAAAAAAAATGGGTAAAAATGAACTCCTAGGTACCCACTTATCTCAGGGGTCATAGCATGGTGGGGGAGTTGGGCAGAAGCAGTGGGTAGGTAATGGGGATCTGATGTCGGCAATCTGGGGCCTAGAGACCTCATGAGGACTCTTAGGGTGTCCTAGAGTAACCCATTACACCTTGTTACACAAGCACTCACTTTTGTTCCAGTGTCTGCAGGAACAGCAAGGGGGTTCAGTCTGTGTTCAACAGCGAAACTTCATCTGTGGTGGAAGGCATGGAAAAACTGGATGTTGCACAACCCCGAGTTGCCCCAAATCAGGAAAAAGAAGCAACAAGAAGTTATATAAAAATGATCATGCTTTATATATAAAAACAAAAATGATAGAGGTGAGAATATCCCTCAGAAACTTGCAGGCACTCTGCTCACTGTAAAAATTACAAACAAAACAGAAGATCATCATAATAACATACAACTCTCTTCAGTATGTGCACAGTCCCTTCAATGGTACTGGTTCTTCTTGTTGCTGTAGAAGAACAAAATCTTTCCTCTCAGTCTAAAGAGCCTGCAACTGCAATTGTTCAAAGCCAGTTGTGAGCCCCAGTCTCAAATTATGAACCTCCACCTTCATTCCCCTGTAGCTTTCTTCTTCTGGGCCTAGTTGAACTAACTGAAAAGTGCCACAAAACGATTACTACCTTTACACATGTTTGGGGTTTGGGAGAGGAGGTGGGGAACCAGCAGTGCACATGCAAACACAGAGCAAGTAAAGCAAACCATCTTAAGCAATATTATGTGAAGTCCTTAGCACACCACAAAAGGAGCAGCCTGGAGTTCCACTTGTCCACCAAAACATGCTAGACAGTTCTGCTTCAATGTAAAATGCATCTGCTGCAACCAGACAGGGGACATTCATGCAAAAATTAGTCATTAGTGAATCAATATATGGCATGGCTTTCTTGCAGAAAAGTCTGCCACATCCCACCAAACTGCAAAGGGTCCATTTTAATATGCAGGGAATATTCCAGCAAAGGTTAGAAACCCTTCCATCCAAGCCCCCAGGTTTTCCCACCCAAAAAACAGAAAGCAGACAGTTAAGGTAGAAAACAGCAAAGGGACCATTTTAACCAAGAGTAGCCATGGATAGTGAGGGCCTCCACAAAATGACCACCGCCTTTGCACATGCTTGGGACTTAGGAAAGGAGGGGGGAAACCAGCAGTGCACATGTAAACACGAGCAAGCAAACCAAACCAAACCATCTTAAGCCAACAATATTATGTGAAGTCCTTAGTACACTACAAAATCAGCAGTGTGGAGTTCCACATGTCCCGCAAAACATACTACACAGTTCTGTCACAATGTAAAAGGCAGAATTTTTACAGGTAAAAAATCAAGCAAGAAAACCTCATTCCCCTAATTTTGGCTCAAGTATAAAGTTTTTCAGGAGTGAAAATTTACTATGGAAAGATAATATCATAAATTACAATAAACATCTAGAACTATGGCTTTAATCCACTTACTCCCATGGTTTGTGAACCGCAATCATAACCGCATAGGGTTCTAGATATAAGTATCTTTCTATAATGAATTTTCAGTCCTAAAGATTTTTCATCACATATAATTACATATATATTATAGCAAATCTTACAATGCGGTTAATTATTTTTGCTCTTCTCATTTGCTCTTCTAATTTTACAGGAGGAATACTTAATAAATATTGCACCTCGCACCCAAGCAAAATAAAATGTATACAAACACAGCAACAACTCACTGTAAAATTAATGTCTTGTGAGTCCTCCAATCCCATGACACCCCTTGCATCCAAGCAAAATAAAATGTATACAAACATAGCAGAAACTCAATGTAAAATTGTCTTGAGTGTCATCATCCCATCCCATGACCCTCCCCCCAAACAAAGCCAAGCCCAATGTACTCACTCAGTGTGCAGGCCAGGGCAGGCTAGCATTAAAAAGACTGACTCTGAGTCCCTCCAGCAATGAGGGATGGAATGGATTTGTAGTCCAACTGAAATAATAGTATTAAAATTACTGTTTCAGCTGCTACTGCAGCAGCAGAGACAATCTCTGTGTCCCTTAGGGGATGGGTCGGGTACAGGCAACCGGGGTGGGGGGCAGCAGCGACAGGCAGGCCACAGGACACACACACACTGAGAGTGTGACCTGACCACTCCACTCTCTCACACAAAATGGTGCTGACTCAGGCTGAGTAAAAAGGCATGCTTTCACTCTCACATGACACTGCACATGCCAAACAGAGCTGGTCCTGTCCCTCCCCCTTGCAGTTGCAGTTCCCTCACTATTCCTTTCCATTCCCTGTGCAGCTGTACACTCACCAATCCTGACCTGGATTTCTACAACTGGCACTCAGATAGCTTCTAAAATAGCAGCCCATAGGGCTCAATGAAACTCTGCCTGCAGGCGATGAACACCTGACATTCTTTTCCTCATGCGCTGCATTTGAATGGAGCTCCCAGTTGCCCTAAGCATATTGCATTGTAATATGTCCCTAAAAAGACTCCTTAGTCTTAGTGGAGTTGTCAGGCCTGCCCCCCACAGTGAGTGACAGTCATGTGGTGCCCGGGTGCCAGCAGCACGCAAGTTAATGCTGCTTAGAAGCAGCTGAGCTGAGAACAAAGCATGCACATGTGAAGTTTACCAGTACCATCTCCCCAGACCTGGAAGGAATGACATAGCCAGCTCCAGGTCCATAGCAGGCAGGCCAGTCAATTAAAAAAAACTTTAAATTGCCTCAACAGCTTTGGGGGGGGAGGGTCCTGGGGACCAGGAGGGGCATTGTCATTGATTCCCTGGGGGGGGAGGGGCGCACCATGGCTGGATCATGTTCAGTGAGTCTCTCAAGATACAGTCTAGACCAGACTAGCTGAAACTAGCTGGAGCCAGATAGACTAGTGGCCAAAAGATGGGGGAAAATGTTCTGTTGCACCCTCACCCCTGTTAGAGAAGGTTTGATGATTGGATAAGATAGTTCAGATCATGAGCTTTCAGAAAATGTGTGTTGTGGAACTCAACTCATGGTTGGTAGTAGACATATTGGCCATTTCTGAGGGGAGATTGGGGGGGTTTGAAGTATTGGGGGGGTTGAAGTTGTCATTTAAGGTTGGAGGTGACAGACTTTCTATTATATTTTTTTCTTTCCTTTTGATGACATTTCTGAATCATCCAGTAGCTGTTTCCAGGTGTCAAAATCTACCTCACCACTGGTTCATGACGAGAGGCCTCAGAAACATTTCAGCTTGTAGGATGCATGATGATAAGCAGCAATACCCTCATTAGATTTTATTACATGTCCACTACCACGCTATGTACCCTTTCATTGATTGTGAAAAGGGGTGTAGAATGTGTTTGTATGTTGGGGTGGAAAATTTGCATCTGCATGAAGGAAATGTAGGTGTAGTATTACCTGTCTGCTTGGCAGTAACAGGATTAAATTCTGAAATCTTTCCTGGTGCCAAAGAATTAGGGATGTGTGAACAGAACGTGGTTTGGATGTTCGGACATTTGGTTGTTCAGTTCTAAACCTGAGTTCATGTTCGGTTGTTTGGTCCGGCAGAGTTCAGTTCGGCTGAACTCGACTGAACATCTGAAAATAGTGCTATCGATACCGATGCCGATTTTTTTTCTGGTATTGGTATCATTTGGCCCTGAAACCACCCCTGGTCTCCATCCCTGGTGCCAGGAAGTCTGCTCCTCAACTGTCTCCCCCTTCCAGACACGTTTTTCCCACCCCAAGTCACATTTTTCCCACCCCTGAACTCATCCAAACTTTTCCGAACTGTTCGGCTGTTCGAACATTCAGTTTGGACGTTTGGTTTGGTTATCTGAACAGGCTGAGTTCGGCCCAAACTCCAAACATCCAAACCGCATTTGCACATCCCTACAAAGAATAGTCAGCAAGAAGGAGAAACATTCCCTGATCCAGTGGAAATACACTCCATTTGCCATTCAGTTTAGCCTCTCTACATTAGTTTCCTATAATTTTAGCTGAGCACTTTACTGTATTCACAGCTGGCAACACCATGCTTGGTACCTTGTACTCTTTTAAATCCAGTCACAAACCCATACTGTCCCAAGCATGTATCAATTCCACATCAGTAACTGTAGACTGAATCTCGCTCAGTTTGAGTGTTCGGGATCAAATTAATATTGGTTGCAAAATGCCATGTTTACAGAAATATATGTACAATTAATACCATCTAAATGCTTGATGAGCAACTCCAGGGACGTTCCTCTAGTAATTTGCAAAGTCCAACCACAGGATGGTGCTGTCCCTATTTGGGCGCCATTAATTACCCTTCCGTAACCCACTAAACCTAGTTACACAAGCCCTCGCTATTGCTCCAATGTCTGCAGGAACAGTGAGGGGGTTCAGTCTGTGTTCAACAGTGGAACTCACATCTGTGGTGGAAGGCATGAAAAACTAGATGTTGCACAACTCTGAGCTGCTCCAAATCAGGAAAAAGAAACTAGAAGAAATTATATTAAAATGATCAAGTTTTATATATAAAACCAAAAATGATAGCAGTGATAATATCCCTCAGAAGCCTCCTTGCAATCTGCTCACTGCAAGAATATAGTTAGTTCCCTTACAAAATAGAAGATCAGCATATAATACATAACGCTCTTCAGTATGTGCAAGCACAGTTCCATCAGTGGTTCTTTTTCTTCTTCTTGCTGTAAAACAGGGGTGGGGAACCATTTCAAGTTCTGGGGCCGCACTGTCAGTCCCCGAACGAACCCAGGGACCGCATGTCAAAATCAATTATGGCTCAACTAAAAGTAAGACTAATTAACATATTTAATTTAAATAATTAATAATTAATTAAAACAATTACAATGAATTAAACTTAAACTTAATTAAAATCAATTGAGTACATTGAAAAAAGTAAAGAATCTGCCTCACACACACACACACACACACACACACACACACACACACACACACACATTTAAACACACAGAGACTCATTCATTCAAACAAACTTATATACACTTTGTTGCTGCTGCCGCCGGTGTTACTACTTGTAACGTTTCCTCAGCCATTTCCTGAATCTGCAGGGACTACATTTTCCAGCATGCCAGATTCAGGAAATGTGCGGAGGGACATTTGCAAGCAGGAATGTTGGTGGCGGCAGCAGCAGCAACAGGCAGGAGGGCTGTGCGGGTGAGCAGCATTGTGGAAGGCAGGATCATTGGAGCCCCCCCCAGGAGAACCGCGAGCAGGTGAGCAGCAGGCGGCAGTCCTCCCCCCCCCCCCCGTGGTTGCTGAGTGCTGGGGCTCGGACAAGCTTGGGCTTGCTTTACACCAAGTGTGTGTGGTCTGCAAAAGTCTGCACGGGTCACAGAGAGGTGGCTGCTGGGCCACGCAACATTGAAGAAGGGTGACAGGGTGGCAGGCCAGAGGAGATTGCCCTATGGGACGGAAGTGGCCCATGGGCCACAAGTTCCCCTCCCCTGTTGTAGAAGAACAAAATCTTCCCTCTCAGTCTGAAAGTCCTGCAACTGCAATTGTTCAAAGCAAGCTGAGAGTCCCAGTCTCGGATTATGACTCTCCACCTTCCCTCTTCTGTAGCTTCCTTCTTCTGAGCCCGGACTCCTAAGCCCAACACATACTTGCAATTGTTCAGAGCAATTTCTGAGCACCAGCCTCAGATTATCCTCCAACTTCACTTTCCTTCTTCCATAGCTTCCTTCTTTTGGGCCTAGTTGAACTCACTGGGAAATGCCTGTGATCCTGCTCAGTGAATCTCTCAAGATACTGTATCTTGAGTCTACTGTATCTAGAGTCAGAACAGACCAGCTCAAACTAGCTGAAGCCAGAAAAGGAGAAGAGAGAAGGAGGGAAAACAGAGCTGCCTCACTCTCTGCTGGCACAAGAAGGCATGAGCAATTTTATTCTTCTGAGTGCTGCTGACTAAAAGAAACAGTGCAGACAGACATCATGGGTTACACTGACTTTGGTGGTAATGTGTCAGTGGGGGATAGGGGAAGGACACGCACACCCAGCCGTATCACCCACGCTCCACTCACGCCTTGGTGCTGGCAGGTCGCTGGGGACCTAAAATGCCTGTCAGGATAGTATATGGGCCCTGAACGTCTCAAAGAGGCGAGGTCCCTATCATCATTGGGTGCCGAGCACTGGAGCAGGCCTGCGCCTTGATCCAAACTCCAACCACTGCAATCACACGTCACAAGGGGGTTCAGGGAAAATAGGAGTGAGATGGTGGGGGGAGACAGAGCAAGAGCCCTGGGGATGTGTGTCAGGAGGTGGAGACACACAGCACAGGAACTGGGGAAGCGATGCCCGGGAAAGGGGGAGGAAGTATGCACAAGCACTCACCTTTCACGGACACTCACCGGGGGTGGGAGGGGGGAATGGGGGTGGAAAGAATGAACAAGCGGGACACCACACACTTACAAGACAAGACACTTGGTTCAGCAGTTACGCCACAAGCAACAGCAGTTACGCCACAAGATTCTCACAAGAGGGCCAGCTTTTCCTCAGATTACCGGCGCTGGGTGCCTCCCAGGGCCAGCTTTTGTACAGGCGGCCCCACTCCCCTGTGTGCCTGAAGAAGCCGTGCAGAACGTTGCAGCAGCTCAGACACTGACCCCACGTTGTGCAGGGTTATGGCAGGCGGTGCCCTGTCGCCGCTGGTTGGGTTGGTTGCCGGGGCACCGGAGGGGGCTGCAGGCGCCATGACAGTGTGTGCTGCTGGAGGTGCATGCGCACCATGGGAGGTGCATGCGTCGGGGCAGCTGAAGCCCTGTGGCCTGACACAATGGCTGCTGAAGTGGGACTTGGGACCTGTCCTGTCTTGGCACCAATGCAGGCATGGGCAAATGCACAAGCTGAGTGTGCACATGTGCCCACAGAAGCCTGACCTGCTCAGGTGCCCACATTAAACCGCAACAATGTCCCAAATCCTGCTGCCACCTTTCCTGAGGTCACCCTAGGAGGCCTCCAGCCCCAGAGTGCCACTTCCACAGCTACTGTTTGTTTGTTTATTTATTTATTTATTTATATGTATATGTCACCCTTTCCCGGAGGCTCAGGGTGGCTCACAAATATAATAACAATTGAAAAGTAATACAAAACCCACCAACCCCTCCACAAACCACCAAATACCACCTCACAACCCCTATCTCCGCCCACCAAAACAGAAAACAGAAAAGTCTTACATTACCTCTGGAAGATGCCTAGGCCTGGGCTCAAACGAACCTTCAGGGGAAGGGAGTTCCATAACATCGGGGCAGCAACCAAGAATGCCTTCCTGCAAGCTCTTGTTGTAGGAACACGGCTAATGGATGGTACCCACAGGGAGGTGCTTCTGACCGATCACAGGGACCACAATGGGGCATAGGAAGACAGTTGGTCCCCACAGGATATCTGACACCCAGACCATTTAGGGCTTTAAAGGTTAAAACCAACCCCTGGAATTCTGCCTGGAAAGCTATAGGGCTATGGAGCACCAGTGTAATGTGATCTCGGTGCCTCACCCCTGAAAGGGAGGCAAGCCACTGTATTCTGCACCAGCTGCAGCTTCCAAACAGTCATCAAGGGCAGCCCCACGTAGAGTGCATGGCAATAAACTAGCCTTGAGGTGATGAAAGCATGGATGATGACCAGATCCACATCAGAAAGAAAAGGCTTCAGCCTCTTCCCCAGGTGGAGAAATGCGTTCCTGGCCACCAGTGCAATATGACAATCCAGGAGCAACAAGGGGTCCAGAAGCAATCCAAGGCTTGATTGACCATAGGGGGCCAGACTCCATCAATAACAGGAGTTCCATCCCCCTCCAGGTCATAAGACCGACCAACCATCATCACTTCAGTTTTGTCTGGATTCAGTTTCATTTGGCTTATCCTCATCCAGTCCCCGACAGTAGCCAGGCATCAGATAAGCACTGAGACTGCAGGGTCTGGATCAGATGAAAAAGAGAGGTAGAGCTGGGTGTCATCAGCATACTGATGATACTTTACCTGACACCTCCGAATCACCTCACCCAGCAGTTTCATAAACACACTGCACTAGGCCTGCTAGAGAGTCAGTTGGGCCATTAGATGACCAGGGGGTAAAGGGGATGCTCAGGGAGGATAAGGCCATTGCAGAGAAGTTGAATGAATTCTTTGCGTCGGTCTTCACAGCAGAGGATGTTGGAGAGAGACCCACACCTGAACCGTTTTTTGTAGGTGATAAATTGGAAGAGCTGACACAGATCAACATGACTCTGGAAGAGGTTCTCGAGCAAACTGACAAACTAAATAGTAACAAATCACTGGGGCTGGATGGTTTACACCCCAGAGTTCTGAAGGAACTCAAATATGAAATTGCAGGCCTGCTACTGGTAATTTGTAACCTATCGTCGCTAAAATCTGCCACTGTACCTGAGGACTTGAGGGTAGCGAATATAACGCCAATATTTTAAAAAAAGGATCCAGAGGCAATCCTGGAAACTACAGACGAGTGAGCCTGACATCTGTGTCGGGCAAAATGGTGGAAACTATTACTAAAAACAGAATCGTGGTGCATATTGATAAACACAGGTTAATGGGGAAGAGTCAACATGGATTTAGCAAAGAAATGTCATGTCTCACTAATGTATTAGAGGTGTGCACCAGGGACCAATATTGTTATTCATTTTCATTTTTGTTATTTAAATCTTTCATTTTCATTTTCATAAATATTGAAATTTCGCTTTCATTTTTGCCTTCGTTTTTTATTTCCATTGGTTTCAATGGAAAACACATTTGTGACTGTAATGTTTTCGGTTTTCATTATATTTGGATGAAACTTGGAGAGATTGTACCTCCAGTGTACCAAATTTCAGAAAGATTGGATAAAGAAGTCCAATCTTATAAGCAGTTGAATTATGTTATTTTGCAAAAATCTGTATATACATTCCTGGCTGTAACGACTTTGTCTCCCATCTAATGTGGATGAAGCTTGGCAGGTTTATACCTCTCCCCATGTTCACTATCAATGCCAACTTTCAGAAGGATTAGATAAAGGGTCCTGGTGGTATAACCAATTAACTTATAAATATATATCTGACTGTAACATCTTTGTAATCCAACCACTGTACATGAAATTTGGCAGGGCTGTATCTTATACCTTCAGTATCATCTTTGCCAAATATTGGAAAGGTGTAATAAAGGGTCCCAATTGTATATGCCTGCACGGTGTATGCAGAGAATGAGCCTATACCAGGAATTCTCTAACATGTCACTGTGGTATAAGATCTGTTTGTGATGCCAATTGGCCAACAGAAATGTCGACCAAATAGCCTCATTCTGTGCTGTGACTATCCCAAAATCTCTCCCACACTTCTTACTGGGAAGTTGCATCTGTTTAGGAAAGAGCCAAGAGAGATTCTCTTATGTCCTCCATCACAGTGCTGCGGGATGTGATTGTGATAATAACTGACCATCCTGGATGTTTAATCTATGTTTCCTGATTGCTGGGATGCTATCCCCAAAGTCCCAGTTATGTCTCTTCTATGCCCACCTTGAAGCCACCACCGATTGGTCCTGTCAAGCTGAAAGCATGCAGTAATTGGCCAGAGAATGTGTCTGTCAGTCTGTTGGGTTGCTTCACATCCTCCCTCCTACAGCCTCTCTCCCCCTGCCATGACCGGTGCCTGCCTCTGACTGGCACTGCATGTGCTGCTATTTATCTGAATAATAGTCTTCAAGGGGACAACTTATATTGCTTATAAAATTGGGGTCCTTTATCAAATTGTCCTGTAGTTTGACAGAGATGACAGGGAAGATGCAGGATACACTCCTGCCAAACATCTTGTAAACAGGATGGAATATAACAATGTTACAGCCAGAAATGCATTTTCAAGTGAATGGCTTATAACATCAGGACCCTTTATCCAATCTTTCTGAACCTTGTCAGTATTAGTAATCTTGGGGAGGGACATAATATTCCTAGGTTTCATGCAAAGTGGATGAAAGATAAAAAAGAAGTTGTAGCCAGGAATGTGTATGCAGCTTTTTTAAAAACCACAACATTCAATTGCTTATAAAATCAGTTCCCTTTATCCAATCATTCCAAACTTTGGTACACTTAGTGCTCTCCATTTGGGGTACACTCTCTCTAGGTTTCATCAGAATCTAATTACAAACAAAACTGTTATAGCCAGAAATAAAGTTTTCAATTGTTTCCCATTATTTCACAAACAAACATTTGTTCTCATTTTTGTTTTCATTATTATTATATATTTGTTTTCATTATTACAATAACAAAAAAGAAAACATAAATTTTCATTTTTGTTTTCATAATAACAAAAATGAATTGCACACCCCTATAATGTATTGGAATTTTCTGAGGGTGTGAACAAGCATGTGGATAAGGGGGAGCCAGTTCATATAGTGTATCTAAGCATCAGAAAGCATTTGATAAGGTCCCTCCTAAGAGACTCTTGTGGAAATTAAAAAATTATGGGATAGGAGGTATTATTATTATTATTAACAAACATTTATATAGCGCCAGCAGTGTACCTGGCACTTTACAAAGTAATAAAATAGACACGGTCCCTGCCCCTAGGGCTTACAATCTGAGAGACAGGAGCTGGGGGAGAGACTTAGGAAGGGGAACAGAGGGAGAGACAAGGGGTCTAACATTCATGAAGATGCGAGGTCTCAAGTGCACGTACTTGGCTTGGTTACGATGAGAATGACAGCAGGCAGGTCCATGTTGCAAGGATAAGGGTAAACCGATCGTAGGTATAGGAATAGTGGCTCAGCAGGATAAAGAGTCAGACAGAGCAGAGCGAAAGAGGTGAGTTTTAAGGAGAGATTTGAAGGTATGAAGGGAGGGGGCAAGGCGGATGTGGACAGGGAGGGAGTTCCAGGCATGGGGGGCAGCAAGTGAGAAGGGACGAAGGCGCTTAGGGGAGCAGGGAAGGCGTGGAAGGGTGAGAGAAGGGACAGAGGAGGAGCGAAGTGCACGGGCTGGAGTATGGAGGGTGATAAGTGCAGAGAGGTAGTGGGGAGCGAGGTTGTGAAGAGGTAGTGTCCTACTGTGGATTGGTAACTGGTTAAAGGATAGGAAGCAAACAGTAATAGGACTAAATGGTCAGTTTTCACAATGGAGAGAAGTAACTAGTGGTGTGCCCCAGGGATCTGTACTGGGACCAGTGTTGTTTAATGTATTCATTAATAATCTGGAAAGGGGGAATAAAGAGTAAGGTAAGCAAATTTACAGATGATAACAAACTTGTTATCGTCTGTAAATTTGATTCAAGGTAGTTAAAACACGAGCAGACTGTGAAGAATTGCAGGGGGATCTTTGATGACTGGGCATCTAAACGACAGATGAAATTTAATGTGGACAAGTGCAAAGTGATGCACGTAGGGAAAAAGAATCCAAACTATATGTACACAATGCTGGGTTCTAAATTAAGAATTACCACTCAGGAAAAGGACCTTGGAGTCATTGTGGACAATACATTGAAATCCTCAGCTCAGTGTGCGATGGCTGTCAAAAAAGCAAACAGAATGTTAGGAATTATTTGTATAATGTAAAGGCATAGAGAATAAAACTGAGAATACCATAATACCACTATATAAATCTATTGTACAACTGCACCTCGAATACTGTGTGCAGTTCTGGTTTCCTCATCTGAAAAAAGATATAGTAGAAATAAAAAAGTTACAGAGAAGGGCAACAAAAATGATAAGAGGCTTGGAACGGATCACCTATGAAGAGAGGCTGGATAGGTTGGGGCTCTTCAACTTGGAGAAGAGACGACTGAGAGGGGATATGATAGAAGTTTATAAAATCATGAGTGGTGTGGAACATGTTAATAGGTAACGGTTATTTACCCTCTCAAATAGTACTAGGAGACTCCATGAAACTAATGGGTAGCAGATTTAAAATGAATAAAAGAAAGTATTTTTTCACTCAACACACAATTAAGTTGTGGAATTTGTTGCCAGAAGATGTGATTAAAGTCAGTAGTATAACTGGTTTTAACCCTAACCTTTTGCCAAGAAAAAAATGACACTCGAGTTGTCTTGGGGTAGATTTCTACCCCAAACTGATTTTAGTCTGGGGATTGAAAATGTGCAATAAAATTTAACTTTTTTCTACAGTAGCCACACAATTTATGCCCTGCACATGCAGACGCACATGCACACACATACACATGCACGCGCGCACACACACACACACACACACACACATTATAGAGTCTGTTTTATATGAAATGCCTGTTCCACACATGAATAAATAACAACCAACACTACATGTTTTTCTTTGCAAAAACATTTTTTATTCAAACTACAGAATATGGTTTTTATGAACTTTAACTATCCATTTTTAACCTAATCCAAAACTTGAAGTAAAGAAAACATTGAAAAAGATTGTAAAACCCTGACAAACCCCGCCCCCCTGAAATAATGTAAAAATTGAACAGTGTTTGTATAAAATTAAATATATTCTTACTGCAAAATGCAAACAATCCAACAGATGTCCCTACAAACATTCCTCACAACTCACCAAGAAGTTGAGGTGCCTATTGCATAAAGATTTGCCACATTCTTCACATTTTTAATACATATTTTTGCTGCTTTTCTAGGGCAGAAGTAGCACCGTCCAACAGAGGCCCCTGCCTGTTGTTCGTGAGCAGGGTGAGTAGTATGTAGCCAAGCATGGTCAATGCTTGTTTAGCATGCAAGGACAGATGCTGGGGATTTAGCAGTATTTGCCTAATATGTCCCTCAATAAGCTGTTCTCCCAGGTGGCAAAGGAACAAGCGCCGTCTCACTTTTGCCTGTGCCATGTTCCAGTTTCTGGATTGTGCATAATCCACACTATAAAACTTGCAATCCTAACCACATCTAACATGTTGTAAAATAATGCCATTGGCCACCTACAGGTTTTTCTTTTAGAACTATACATGGTGGCTAGATGATCTAAGTTGTCCACTCCACTTTTGGTAGTGTTGTAGTGCAGAATGGACTGAGGTTTCCTCTGCTCTCCTTCCACCACCATGTCATGGTGCATCGTGGAGAGAAGGATTACAGCTTTCCCCTTCTTTGGTAAATATGAAACTAATGTGTATTTCCCATCAAATCCAAAGATGGATGACAGATGTTCTCTATGGGGATGTGTCTGCATCTCTGCTGGTATGCCTGGCTTGTTCAGACGAATTGTCCTCACAAAGGTTAAGTCGTTTCCCCAAAGTGTGGCTGCAAGTTCAGTGCTACTGAAAAAATTGTCCCCAACCACATTTCCTGTTTCTACTGGGTGGGCCTAAATACCAGGAGGCAACCAATGAGGAGGCTGAAGGAGTGGCATGTGGGGAATAGCGGGGCCCCATATGGAATCCCAAGTCAACACCAAGATGTGAAAGACTGGGCTGCTGCCTGGAGATCTTGGGGATATTATTGGTCCAAGGCCCATGTCCCTCACACTTCCAGTGGCCAGTTATGTTGCTCATCAAATTCCTGAATTGGCAAATAGATCTCAGGGGACTATGGGGTGGGGAGGGAGGGATTGAGAGTGGATACATTGGGTGAAAACAGACATAATGCTAACTCCACTTTAACACTGCTTTAACATTTCTTATTCATGTTGCAGGGCTGCATAGGGCACCAATACAGCCCTGCAACATGCATAAGAAATGTTAAAGCAGTGTTCAAGTGGAGTTAGCATTTTGTCTGTTTTCACCCATAGACTGGATCAGTTTTGGACTGGATACGTAACTGATGTTGATAAATAAGCAGGGTTGTGGCCTGTTCAAAACTTGTGCATGTTTTCTTTGCCTTTTTCCCCTGGAGTACACCCAACAATAGATGCTAAGGGCGCAGTGGATAGCACATTAGCTACTCACAGGCAATACCTGCATTCAGGCACCCCAAAAGGCTACCCGACAGGTTACCTGTCCCGCCCCCCCATTAGGTGCCTGGTGCCTGAAAATGAGGGTATTACCAGGGCTTCCCAGCAAGCTAATCCCAGCACCCGTGGCTCCCTGGGTTTACTCCTGCAGTCCTGGCTGCTGCTTGCTGTTTCCTGCTCCTCCCCAGCCCAGCTTTTTCTGAGGAAGGGAGCAAGGAGGCCTTTCCCAGTGTGCTGCACACAACTCACACCCCCACCCACCGACCACTATGTCCCAGTATGCCCGCTATGCCCCCGTGTTGGAAGAGGCCTCCTTGCTCCCCTCCCCCACTCCGAAAAAGCCAAGCAGAAAGACCCTGGCTCAGGGAGAGGAGCAGGAAACAGCAGTTGGGACCGGAGGAACAGTAGCAGTCGGGCAGTGAGTCAGCCCAGGGAGCTGTGGGTAGCCCATTGGGTCGCGTTTGGACACTGATTGCTGCCTGGATGCAACTGGGGCAACTTGGGCACCCCTGATTCAATGAGGTGTCCAACTGGGTGGGTGCTTGCTTGCAACTCCAATGATAACTCTATATGCATTGAACTTTTTTCTAAAGCTCTACTGAAGCTACTCAGTCCTGAGTCTGATCCAAACTCGATCTGCAGTGATAATTCCGAGATGAACGTTTCTATACCCATGGCCAGTTGTGCAGGGGTATCCACTGTTAGTAACAGACCCAGACTATTCCATCCAGTTTTTATATTATCCTGGGAGATAGTTAACTAAACAGTGTTGTGAACAGCACAAATAAGGTTAACAGTCTGTTATAACCTAAGAAGAATGTAATGGGACTAAAAGTAGCACCAGTTGGAAAAGGGTTGGCATCGATACTAGCCAGAGGACTGCACCACAAGTGAGTGATAAAAAATGTGCAGGTGCTGGTGCCATAAAGCAGCACCCTGGTATGCACAATTGAAAGTAAATTTTGGGTTTGAGGCTTATCTGGATAAGATCAAAGACCCAGGTCTTCGCCGATGTTTTACTCTCTTGCGCTTTCAATTGTTCCACTCTGCTGTCATACTGGGTTGATATAAGGGCCAGTCGTGGATGACTCGAACTTGCCCATGTAATAATTTGGACATTGAGGACTTACCCCATGTTTTGTTTGATTGCGCCTTTTATGATAATATAAGGAATATATGGATAGCACATCTAGATGTGTATAAGAGACAGGATTATCTCACACCTGGCCAAGAATTATAAAATTACTAACTATGCAGGGGGAGGACCAAATAAAGGGGGTGGCCATATTTGCATTTTTGGCCACAAAAATTTGAAGGGTGGAAGTAGACTGACTAATAGGCCTCCCTATGTTTGTTTAGGCCCTTAGCTCCAATAATGGTTTACAGCCGGGTTATTAGAGGATATACGGTGGGCCTTATTGGCCAGCATTTGATTTTGTTTTAAATTTTTTCCTTAATCTCACCCAGTCTTATCTGGATGATTGAGGAAATGGTTTTATTGGATTTGGACATACTGAGGTTTTGTGCCATTTGCTTGTTTTATTGTTATTGGATATTGTTATACTGTTGGTACTGTTTTTGTTTGTTTGTACTGTATTTGACCATGGCGTGAGCTTGTGTCATAATAAATAAATTTCAATTTCAATTACTAGTCCTATCAGTTGAAGAAGCCCTAAGAGTTTCTGGTCCTTTAAGAAGGCCAAGCAGACTGGCTAATGTGAGGCTGAGCGGCCCCAGCAGAGTCTGGGTGCGGCTAGGTAAGCCACAGGAGCTTCAGCCACATGAGGAGGCACTTGGAAGCTCACCCAAAAGGTTAGCCTGGTGAGGTCAGGGATATTAGAGAGCTCTATTTCAAGAGAGAGCTGACCAGGGAGAGGCAGGAGCCTTGGAACTTTTGCCTCACAACAAGGACGGCGCAGAGGTTGAGGAGCCGACCTGGTCCCCACAAGGAGGGGAACCTTAGAAGCTAGCTGTCAGGAGCCCTGTCTAGAAGGACTTGAGAGACCTGGCTGGGACAGATTGTGCCTGGCCAAAGGGGACATATGCTGAATAGATACCCAGAGATTGTATGTGCAGGATTCAAGGACCCTGCCTGGGAGGGAAGGGGCCTGGCCAGGGGGCCTATGGTAAAAGGGACCCGGTGGAGACCTTATGTTGAACTCTTATGGAACCGATGGTGCTAGTTTGAATGCACTGTGAATAAAGGAGCACTGGAACTTTGGAAGAGTGTGTCCTGAGTTTTGGTACCCATCTTGCAGGGACTCATTGCCCTAGCGGCCCTGCCCTGCCACAGACTACAGCATCCGTGTCATTCATTTCCAAAGCTCCTGTTCCACTGGAACACAGCAGACTCCTTTTTACCTGTGAGCAAACCCTTGCAAGACAACACCTTGTGAGATGATGAAGTCAATTTTTTATTTGAACCTCACAAGGGATATTAAACTCTCTATTTGAAGAGAGCAGATAGTAATAATAGCTCTACAGTCACCTTCCCCATCATTTTCCTTCCATCTAAAATGCCAGGCAGCCAGATAGTAAGTAGAGAACAGCATTAGAAATCCATCTCTTTTCCTCTTTCTCCCACTCTACACTTCTCTTGATCCGCTGGTGTCTCCTAAAAGGATTAATTAGAAAGATGTGAGGAGGGGTTGGAACGTCAAAAAACAATCGTCACTTTCCTATCTGACCCCTATCACCAGCTGCAGAATTAACAAATTGAATGTCGTCAGCAAACAGGAGTTGCACATGATATGAAGTTCATTACTAGCAGCCCAGGGCTGTTGTTCAAAGACCAGTTTAAACAACTCTTGCTGATTAAATTCCTTGCAGGAGCGCCTGCCAGACACTGTTAGAAAATACGGACATCTAACAACTCTCTCTCTCTCTCAAGGTCTGTCTTTTAAAAAAAAAAAAAAAAACATGTGCCAATTATTTGTCTCCTATCTGCAGGTGCTGGCAAGTATCAGTGTTTCGTCCCCACTGTCTACAGCCTTATCCACTTGGCGCCTGATCTAGTGCTCTCACATTACCAGCACTGAGTTCTGTTTTCGACTGTGAAAAGCTGTGAGCATAACTCTCTTGTCCCCCTGCCTCCCCCTCCCCTCTTAGTGGTTTCCCCCCTCTCACCCTTCTACTCCCACAGCTCTCTTAAAGTGCCTGAAAGTGACAAAAAGAGACACTGTAAGAGATGTTATGAATGAAGCACAGGATAATTTTTTTAAAAAAAATATATCCGCGCCCGCTTCTGTTTGAACTGTGCAAACCTGGATATATTTTTATTGTTCTCTGTCACATTCATTGTGGCTTTGTGGTTGTCTCCTATGCTTTGCCTTTTGCAGAATGAAAAGAGCCACGTGTCGCAAAACTGCAGGGATGTTTTAAGGCCCAAAATACATCTTAAGCCTATCCTTGCAGCCAACCCTGCTCTTAGGTAAAAAGGAAAAAGGGGGAGGGGGAGTCCAGTTGGAAGAGGGCATCTCAATGAACAAATGAAAAGATTTAGGATTACTAAGAGAAAATAGACTTGAAATGAATAGACCTTTTAAATTCACACACAGTTACATTTTTGGCTAACCCTCCAGATATCCAAATAATTATTTGGCACAAAACAATACTTGCTTATCTGTTAATTTAGATATTTTGTTTTGGTTACTTCAGTAATTTGGTATTTTAGTTACTTTGGGTGCTAATGATATTGCACAGTCTGATGTGTAATAACGCCCCAAAATAACTGAAAGAAATCTTCAGTTATTTTGGAAATGAAGTGGGAAGTGAATAGCAGTTCATATCCACTTTGTTGGAACCAATTTGAAAAGGGCAAAATTTGTCCAGTATGGTGTTCAGTGCAGTTTTTGATTCAACTTCAAGAATGGTTAAACTATCAACTCTGAAACTCAGAAGTAACCTCCTTTTTTAGCCCCCCAGCTAAGCACACTTTCCTTCTGTTGCATTGCTATTTATTCACCCAGTTTTGTGAACTGGAGACCAGTTAATAGGATTAAATTAGTTTAATGGATTTTACATTGGCAGAAATTCCTATAAATTTCAGATGAGTCCTTGGGTCAAATTGTACCCTACTATCGTCAAGCCTTGTTGCTATTAGCAGGATTCTAGCCTTATTTCCTTGTTGAGTGAAGCCAGAGTCTCTTTACTATCTGAAAAACATGTTGTAGATGTGTTCTCAAACAATACTATAGCCTAACCAGGAGTGTACTCCCTGGATCCATCTCTACTACGAAAACAATGTTGTCAAGGATTATGTTATAATGCAAGGGTATTCAACTGAGTTGGCATTTCTTGTATATGTGCTTTTTTCAGGTAACTCTATTCATTTGGAAGCATCCATCTTATTATTAGTCTTCACTTATGTAGATTGGGGTGGGAGCACCTTGGGGTGGGAGCCCCTCCTATAGGTTCCATGGGCCTGGTAGGAATTGGGGGCAGAGGGCCTACTCAGGATGGGAGAAGGAAGCGAGGGTCCAAATCATGTATCCATGCCATGGAACTATCTTCTATCCTTGAGTGTGTGACCTCATTTCCACTTCTTTTCTCTGAGCTCACTCACTCTCTTTGTGCTTGTGGGCTGAGACCAAGCCCACAAGCCAGAATTGGAAAGGCCAAACAAAAAAACAGCTGTGGGGCAGTTTGGGGCTGAATGTTTTCTACTTCTGAGTAAAACTATAGTGTGTGTGATTCTGTTATAACACAGGAGTGTTCAATTTCCTATATAGCTGGGTTTTTTTTTAGGTAACTATTCATTCAGAAGTATCAGTCTTAGTTTTCATTCATATTGGTGTTACTGGTACCTGCAATAGTTTGTAAAGCCTGCAATGATTTCCTGATTTATCTGAAAGTTTGATATGGGGTTTCTATTAAATGTGCACAAAATCCCTTCAATATGAGCTCATGGAGTTTGAATCTGGGAGTGTAGTACAAACTGGGGGCTCCTAGTTTTCATAGCCGAATAACATTTTGTCTCTATCTGATTTTCATGTCACTCATTTTCCTGTTCACAGTGGCAGTTGGTGAATTTTTAGGCTGGTGAGGTGGTAGGCGGAGTCACTTAAAATTTGACACGTTAGTATAAAATATACTATGAACAAAAAAACCCCATACTGTATACATTCCTGCCCCTCTTCTCAGCAGAGAGCGCACATTTGAGGCTAGGTTGCAAGTTCAACATCTGGGTTTGGTATGCATCTAATTCAGAGACTCTCCTGAAGTCTTATCTGACAAACGGGTTGTCTTTTGGGTCTAAAATCATCTGGCTGCAGAAGTAAGACACACTTCCTCCTGGATTCGCTTCTCTCCTTGGTTTCTGGGACTCAGTTCTTGACTAGTTCTCTTTGTATCTCTTGAACTGCTCCTTCAGTGTCTCTCTTGCAGTGTCTCCTTGGCATCGTCCTCCTTTCTTTTTGGGGTTCCCCAATGTTCTGTCCAGGGACCTCTTCCCTTCTCCCTTTACACTCTTTCTCTGAGTAAACTCTTTGGGAATGATCCAGTGGCCCGCATGTGCCACCCACAGGCGCAGTTCTTGACCTGGAGCACCTGCGTTCGGGTGCACGTGCGTACTGCGCATGCAGCATGGCCACGCTGGGTGGGGGCATGGCCCAGGCCAGTGCAGGCCCCTGGGCCTGCGTGCTCTGCGACCTGGGGAATGAAGCATGGCATCTGCTCCATCCCCCGGGCCGCGGGGCATGCGGGCTCAGGAGTCACGTTGGTCTGGGTTGTGCCTCTGCCTGGCGCGACTGTGCTGCACACATGGTGTGCATGCGTGCCTGAGCGTGCATGTTCGGGTCGTACGGCACGTGTAGGGCTCGGCACATGCAGGCTGCTGGATTGTCCCCATTGAATCTCATGGTTTCCAGTATCACCTGTATCTGACAAAACTCAGCTCTATCTCTCTGCCCCTGTACTCTCCCCCTCCATCCAGTCTCGTATTGCTGACTGTCTCTCTGACGTCTCTGCTTGGATGTCTCACTCCCAACTCAAGCTAAATATGGCCAAGACTGAACGCCTTATCTTTCCCCCAAAATATTCCCCTCCCCATTCCCTCTCAATTTCCATTGAAGGTGTCACCATCCAGCATGTTCCTCAGGCACATAGCTTGGAAATCAGCTTCAACTTTTCCCTCTCCTTTACACCTTAGATCTATGCTGTTGCCAAGTCCTGTTGCTTTGCTGTGTGGTGGCCTTGCAGCTCCAGGCTCACCTAGACAGCATCAGGTTTTTTGACCCGTGGTCCAAGAGATTCTGGCCGGGGGTGGACACCCGGCGGGAATCTCTCTTGGGCCCAACAGATGTTACGGTACCACGACCACCACAGTGGGGTNCAGAGAGCGCACATTTGAGGCTAGGTTGCAAGTTCAACATCTGGGTTTGGTATGCATCTAATTCAGAGACTCTCCTGAAGTCTTATCTGACAAACGGGTTGTCTTTTGGGTCTAAAATCATCTGGCTGCAGAAGTAAGACACACTTCCTCCTGGATTCGCTTCTCTCCTTGGTTTCTGGGACTCAGTTCTTGACTAGTTCTCTTTGTATCTCTTGAACTGCTCCTTCAGTGTCTCTCTTGCAGTGTCTCCTTGGCATCGTCCTCCTTTCTTTTTGGGGTTCCCCAATGTTCTGTCCAGGGACCTCTTCCCTTCTCCCTTTACACTCTTTCTCTGAGTAAACTCTTTGGGAATGATCCAGTGGCCCGCATGTGCCACCCACAGGCGCAGTTCTTGACCTGGAGCACCTGCGTTCGGGTGCACGTGCGTACTGCGCATGCAGCATGGCCACGCTGGGTGGGGGCATGGCCCAGGCCAGTGCAGGCCCCTGGGCCTGCGTGCTCTGCGACCTGGGGAATGAAGCATGGCATCTGCTCCATCCCCCGGGCCGCGGGGCATGCGGGCTCAGGAGTCACGTTGGTCTGGGTTGTGCCTCTGCCTGGCGCGACTGTGCTGCACACATGGTGTGCATGCGTGCCTGAGCGTGCATGTTCGGGTCGTACGGCACGTGTAGGGCTCGGCACATGCAGGCTGCTGGATTGTCCCCATTGAATCTCATGGTTTCCAGTATCACCTGTATCTGACAAAACTCAGCTCTATCTCTCTGCCCCTGTACTCTCCCCCTCCATCCAGTCTCGTATTGCTGACTGTCTCTCTGACGTCTCTGCTTGGATGTCTCACTCCCAACTCAAGCTAAATATGGCCAAGACTGAACGCCTTATCTTTCCCCCAAAATATTCCCCTCCCCATTCCCTCTCAATTTCCATTGAAGGTGTCACCATCCAGCATGTTCCTCAGGCACATAGCTTGGAAATCAGCTTCAACTTTTCCCTCTCCTTTACACCTTAGATCTATGCTGTTGCCAAGTCCTGTTGCTTTGCTGTGTGGTGGCCTTGCAGCTCCAGGCTCACCTAGACAGCATCAGGTTTTTTGACCCGTGGTCCAAGAGATTCTGGCCGGGGGTGGACACCCGGCGGGAATCTCTCTTGGGCCCAACAGATGTTACGGTACCACGACCACCACAGTGGGGTTCACCGTGGTAATGTAACATCTGTTACCGCCCCACAGCCTGGAATCGGTGGACAGTACTGGCTGTTACAGCTGCCGATTCCGTGCCGTGGCCAAGACCCCGGAGGGCGGGCGCTGTGGCCAGATTGGCTGCTACAATGGGGAGGGCGTTCTCAGTGGCTGGGCCCCAGTTGTGGAACTCCCTCCCAGAGGAAGCACAGCTGGCCTCGAGTCTGTTGGCCTTCCATCGGGCCTGTAAGACATGGCTGTTCTCCCAGGCCTTTGGAGGCGGGGAGGGGAGGGTAGGCTAAATTTGTGTGGGGGTGTTTTAAATGGGTTTTAATGATGATATTGTAGATTTTAATGTTTTAATGTATTGTTTTATATTGTTGGAAGCTGCCCCGAGATGCCGTAGGCATGGGGGGCGGCATATAAATACAATACAATGAAATAAATAATATTGCAAAAATCCAGTCTTGCCTTGCTGCTTCCCCTGCCAACCCCCTAGTCCATGCCCTAGTCATCTCTTGCCACGACTACTGCAGCTTCCTCCTTACTGGTCTTCCCTGCTCTACTTTGCCTCTTACTCTGAACCTGTCTAGCCTCTCCTATCTGCCCTACACTGGCTCCCTGTCTGAATATACTCAGCACAAGCTCCTTGTCTTCACCTCCAAGGCTCTTCATGGCCTTGATTCCCCTATCTCTCCGCACTTGTTTTCCTGACACATTCCTGCCCAGTCCTCTGCCCCACCCTTGCGTGCTCACTGCTCACTTGTTGCTCAAAATGTACTCACCCCTTCTTGGTTCTCTCCCCTCTCCCCAACACCTGGAACTCCCTTTCTGAATATATTCATTCTGCTTCCTCCCTCCCAATCTTCAAATCTCTCCTGAAAACCTACCTCTTTGGTCAGGATTCCCTAGTTCTTCAGAGAGACAAAACTGTTTTGAATGATATCTTTTATTGGACCAACTGTTGGTGGAAATTTGGGACCAACACGGTGACCACACTCTATCTCCTCCTAGCTCTTCATGAAGAGGAAATTGCCTCCTCTTCCCTCCCTTTCTCTCTCTCTCCGAATCCTTCTCTTCCCTGTAACTAAGGGAAGCACATGCATTACCTGCTACTTCTCAACTTCATTAATGTGTTCCTGTCTCTTCCTGTGTTCTCCTCCCCCTTGTCTCCCCTCCCTTGTGTTTCTTAGATTGTAAGCCCCTTGTGATAGTGACCTTGGCAGTCTATAACTATTGATTTTCATGTGCCACTCCCATCATGCTTGTGTTCTATAAATAATAATAATAATAATAATAATAATAATAATAATAATATAATTAATAAATAACTAAGCCAAAGATAATTTGTTTTGCCTTTCCTTCCATCTGGGAATTCCCAAACAGGGAATACAATCATTTTAAAACTGGGAGTGAGAAGGATAGATTGCTGCAAGAGAGAAAGGCAAGACAAGTTGTCTTCTGCTAAGATGTGTGTCTTGCTCTTGCAATCAGACAATTTTGGTTCAAAAAGGCAAAACTGTTCCTCAGATACAGCTGCAGGAGAGTCCCTGATCAGACGCAAACCAACAGGGTTGCTCACATTGTATTCTATCCCTTTGAAATACAAGCACCTCACTTCCTGGAAACTTTTTTCCCTACAGTCCCTCTCTGAATATTTGTTATATCAGTTTATCTATTGATTCTTGGTTTTTAACACCATCACTGATAGTTTTTAACCTTATTGTGTTTTTAAATGTTTGAATTGCCAATGATCTCTGTTCGAGAGCAATTCCCTTCCAAGTGATTGCTTATATATATATATGAAACCTTGCATTTTCTCTGTCCATAGTGCTGATTTGTTACATGCCTGAGGAAAAGCTCTATGCAGCCCAAAGGTTTGCATCCTCTCACCAAACAGTAGTCGGTCCAATAAAGATACTATCTCAATTATGGGTAATTTCAGACGTTACGTTACCACGGTGAACCCCCCGTGGTGGCTGCAGTACCATAACATCTGTTGGTCCCAAAAGAGATTCCCGCCGGGTGTTCACCCCCAGCAGGAATCTCTTTGACCACGTTTCCAGCCCTCCGGCTTCCCAGAGCTCCGGAAGCGTGGTCCAAGAGATTCTGGCCGGGGGTGGACACCCGGCGGGAATCTCTCTTGGGCCCAACAGATGTTACGGTACCACGACCACCACGGGTGGTTCACCGTAGTTGACCGTGGTATCGTAACATCTGAAATTACCCCTGTCTCTTATACACATCTAGATGTGTATAAGAGACCAGTACTGGCTGTTACAGCTGCCGATTCCGTGCCGTGGCCAAGACCCCGGAGGGCGGGCGCTGTGGCCAGATTGGCTGCTGCATGCGCCCGTCTCCCGGAGGGCGGGCGACCGGGGGAGCATGAGGGGCGGGGCTAGATGGCCACATGTTGCGCTGCGCAGCCCCACCCCCTCCCCCGATTCCCCTCAGGAATCAGTAGATGGTAGGTGTACTTGGCTGGATTGGGACCATTGCAGAATCAGGCAATAAAGTCCAAGCCCACTATGCATTGTTAAAATATGGTCCAGGTGGTGATGATGATGTCACAACACTCTGAAGGGGGTGGAACTATATCAGAAAGGGGAAGGGCAAAGAGGTTATTTTGCCCCTTTTTGATGTGGCTCTGCCATCATCAAAAAAATCTCCAAACCATCTCATGGAAACCTTGGATAACTTGGGGAAATGGAATGTTCACCTAGAACCCAGAAATGATGCATCAAAACTCAGAGACTATAGGTCAAACCCAAAGGGCAGCAACCTGACTCTCCCATACTCTCTTCCACCCCTTACTACAAGCTTTGGGTGTTTGCAGCCAGGTGTGGGTGGAGCTTCTTGTTCCCTGTCACTCAGCCATTGGCAGGAATTAGGAGACTTGATCCTCTGTGGTACATCCCCGCCCCCCCCCCCCAGCCCCAAGGCTGCTGTTCTGGACAGAGTGCCCCTCCCATTCACTGGCCAGACCAACTGTGAGTTTAGAGAATTACAGGCTTGTACGGGGGGTAAGATTGCAAGCAAAATGGCTCATCTGGGCATGCTGCAGGATTATCTAACTAGTTCATTTACCAACTGTTCAATTTCCTATAATAGATCCAACTGGGGTGTCATCCTCAAACTACAGTAATTAGTTTCTCGAATTTGTGCATCCCAAAATATTTGTAATCTTAAAATAAAAAGGTTAGTGGGAATCATAGGGCCTAGCATTCTCTACTCATGTCTGAATGACAGAAAAGTAATTACAAGAGAATCCATTAAGTATTCTTTATGAGCTGTGACAGAAAGTATAATAAAGCCCATGTTTTGGCCCTTGGGCCTTCACCGGGACATTTCTTGATTAAAGAGAGCACTGTATAAGTACCGTATTCCCTAGCTGTACAAAAACTCTAATAGAGTTAGCCAGTAGTAAGTGTGTAATTAATGTCATGTAATATAAAGATTTACCATTTTCTCTGAGGACTCTCCCTACTCCCCCCTCCAGGCAGTTTCCCTGCATCATTCAATAATGTAAACTTAAATGACCATGCCCAAATGCCTCCCGTGATTTCTGTCCCTTTGCTCAACTCCTGATTCAGAGATTACTTCACTTCTGCCAATGGCAGAAAGACATATTGAAATATCCAAAAATATTGCCAGTGTCTCATCTGCCTGGTGAAAGTGAAACATGTTTTCACTTGTAGACTTTTGTTACCCCCCCTCAGAAACCTTTGTTATATTTTAGAAGAACATACTTGGGGTACAACTTAGGATAGAGAAAAGAAGTGTCATCTAGCCCTGATCCCTCCACCTTGGTCATGCCCTGACCCTCACTCCTGTCCCTCCCATCACTTTTTGCTTCCTGAAGGGGGTGGCGTTCCTTCTCCTATGGTGCACAGGGAATGTGAAGAGTGAGTAATGCAGGTAGCACTCTCCTGCTTGTGCCTCCTACTCCCTCTCAGTCCCATGTGATGTGCATCACTCCCTCTGGGGAGCAAACAAAAGCTGGAGAGGTGCAGGATGGGATAGAAGGTGAGGGACAAGGAATATATGCTCCTGGGGGGTTGGGAGGCCTAGCTAAATGAGGGGAGGACTTGGGCTGCTAGGCCCCACCTCTGTTTTTGCCTCTGTCTCTCCATTCATTATCAGTGGGAACTTTATTATTATTATTATTATTATTTATTTATTATTATTTTATTAATAATAATAATACTTCAGGGAGATTTAGACTGAGCCTCAAGGAAAAATTCCTGGCTGTAATGAGGTTTTTAAAGAAGAGGTTGGATATGAATAATTTATTTTATTTATTTATTTAAATAAATGTGTACCCCGCCCTTCCTGCTAAACCAGTTTGGGGTGGCTAACAGTTATAAAACACAATAAAATACAATAGTAAAAAATACACATCTAAAATAAATAGCATATCATAAAACAAAATATAATGGAGGCTGTCAAAATAAATACCCCACAACCACCCTACCCCAATCTTCCCCACCCCTACCCATCTCCCTTGCCAAAAATTTGGCAGAACAGCCAGGTCTTGCATTGCTCCCAAAAGGAGAGGAAGTCCGGGGCCAATATGGGTGGTGATAAACACAACAATGGTTACCCAGAAATGGGTGGCTATTGGCAGGTGAGGTCCACCCTCTGGGGCATTGTGGGGGGTAACCCCCGGCCCTGAGCCCCACCCCCAGGGACAGTTCCAGACTCTCAGAGCCTGAATGAGACCTGTTTTATCGCTACTGCTGTGACACTGCCACTTTAAAGCAGCTGGTGCCACACTTCCAGGTCTGGGAATACTCTGCACACACGTGCTTTCTCTTACGCATGGCTGCAGCGCTGGTGTGATCTGCACATGTTCAGGGCAGTCAGGAAGAATTGTGCTTCTGGACCTGGCTACTGGGGATGGTGGCAGAGTCCTGGAACTACTGAGCAGGAACTAAATTGACTGTGGGTAGGCTTCTGAGGCAGGATAAGGAATCTGTTTGGGACAATGTTATTATTTTGCGGTATGGGCGGCTCAGTCTACTGTCCATACTATGGCTTATTGAAGAGTGCACTTTACTTTTAACCACTAGGGACAGAGCAACAGATGAGCCCTTATCGGAGCTCTTTGCAAGGATGCCTGGGTGGCTGAAGCTGATGCACTCAGGCAAGAGGTGAGGGGTGGGGGGCAGTGGTGGAGGAGCCAGGATGGAGCTGTGTGGGCTTTTCTGGGATGGATCATGTGACCCGCCCAGCTTCTTCTCTCTGCCTGGAGTTGAATACCAACTTAAGTTAATCACATGGTGAAATGGAAGAAGGGAACCAAACTACCACCTTCAAACAACAAGGCAAGCAGGGAGAAATAGGTATCCTAATGTCTAGCATGAATGAAGCTGAAGCATCTGGCCAAGACAGAAAATTGTTACTTGTGTGCTTTTGTTAGTGGAGTTAGTTGTTGTTAGTTGTTTTTGTTAGTGGAGCAGCAACGTGGAGATAGAAGCCTGAAGCCTTGTTTGGGACCTTGGATGTCCCTTTTACAAGTCAAGTATATCTATTTTCTTAAACATTCTGTAAAATTGGGTATGTTTGATTATCCACACAACCCAGGAAGAAACTAGCCCCTCTACTCCTTCAGTTCTGACTGACAAGAGAATGAGAAGTATAGCCATTATTGATAATTAATTAATTTACTGATTAGAACAAGTAATTAGCACTCTTGTGGGTAGTGGTAGGTTCATAATTTTGAGTGGGAGTGGGAGGTTCATAATTTGGCTACTTTTATGAATGTGAGAATAAGAAGTAGGATTTGGGAGTATATCCCCTTTATTAAGCGACACAAACAGCAATCTAGTTGTGCCAGTGTCATTCTACTGGGGTAACTCTGGTGTAGTAGAGTGGAGAATCAAGCACCCCAATTAAAAAATGGTTGCCCATGGCCTTTATAAAATTAAGCTCAGATACTGACCAGTTGGACCATGCTTCAAATGGGGCAAGTCCTGGAACCTCCATAGAGCTTCCAGAATACTGTGTTTTTGCACGCAGCCTCTTTTGTGACTTTAATGTTTTTGAAGGAGGAAATAGATGCATTCACCTTTTGAATTTTGTCCCCCACTCTACTTGGAATTTGTGATGTTAGGGATTTTTCCATGTATTTTTTCCTCTCGTTGCCTGGTCTGGGAGCTTTCAGCTTGTAGGGAGGATACTGAATGAAAGTGCTATATCAGAGGTGAGGAACCTTTTCCCTACCAGGAACCAATTGAAAAACTAGTACAAGAGCTTCCTGCCTGCCTCCATCCCAGTAAAACTGGAAATTCCCCCCTTCCCAAGCCCCTGATCCCTAATTGCCTGCTTTCTAATTTTAAGGGGGGGAGGGGGGAATTACATATTAATTTCAAAATGCTGGTTGGCCTTGCCTACCATTGGATTGGCCTTGCCTACCATTGGCCCTGTCTACCCATGGCCCTGCCCACCACGCACCAGCATTAGAACCCACCAGCTGCCACTGGCTATTGGTCTGTTTGTTAGGTAGATATGGAGCGGGAACATATTTTCTCAGTCTGTGTCCCCTGCACTGCATCATCCTCAAAACTGAGGACACTGTGGGATAAGGTAAGAATATTCCTGCTAATAGGGGATTGCTGTAGGAGAGTGTAACAATGCACTCCCCTGCAGCGACCGGATCCCCTGTGCCCTGGGGCTGGTCAATTTAAGTCGGGAAGCACTTCCCGACTTGAAATAGACCAGCACTGGGTGATCCTTGCTGGGAAGGAGCATTCCCGGCAAGATTTGCCCAGTTCTCCTGGTGGTCTATTTCAAGCTGGATCCAGCCTGGAAATAGACCAGTGTGGGAATGCAGGCAGCAATGGTCTCCTTTCTAGTGGACTCCTTCCAGAAGGAGTCCAGCAGGAAGGGGACCAGACAGGGGGCCCCCCATGTTCAGGCTGTGAGTGTGGGTGATTCTCACTTGCATCTGTTTATTAGGTGCTAATACCTACTGGATGTGGGTGAGTGGCACACGACACTCATGGGGCTAGTGTTTCTTTTGTTATAGCACCCTATGTCTGGAATGGTGTAGTCATGACACATCTTGCAGCAAGCAGGGGCTGAACTCGATGATCCTTGTGATCCATTCTGGCTCTAGGATTCTATGAACAAGGAAAAGTTTCTTCATTCTCTTTATAGCTTATTGTCTTTACCTCAAATGCCCCCCTGTGCCCTAGAGTGTGAGAAATGGCCAGGTTTTGCAAAGAGATGGATTTACGGATTTCATTTAGATTTATATCCTGCCCTATCCCAAAGGTTCAAAACAGGTGATAACATATAAAAAAACAACTTTAAATGTGGGTGAAATAAAATACACAAAAATAGTAAATGCACAGTATAAAAATCTCTTTAAAACATCCAACCCTACAGTTTTATTCCCACTCACCTGGTCAAATAAAAAAGTCTTGCATCCCCTCTGAAAAATGCTCAGACTTTGGTAAATTCCCCGGGGAAGGGAGTTTAAAAGGTGTGAAGCAGCCACTGAGAACACCTCTCTACATACAAAGGCATGGACAGACTTGGAACACAGATATAGAATTAGTTAGATGTCGTTCTTGGGTGACCCATGCAAAGTGGGCCATAGGAGCAGGGGGTAGTCTTCAGATATGCCAGACCCAAGCCATTTAGGGCTTTATGGGTTCTTAATACCAGTATCTTGAATTGTGCCCGGAAAGCTAACGGAAGCCAGCGCAGACTATGAAAATAGTTTGTTTGGCTGTTGGAAGAGTGCTGAGCATTGTACAAATTGTTTAAATCTGGGACTAATTAAAGCCTATTGAGGCAAATTCATCTGCCCATCTCACCTGTATATTGCAGATATTGGGGTGACAGGGATGCTCTGGCTATTTGCAAGTTCTTTGGTTTTGGTCCTTTAAAGCTGGTGCCATAACAACAATGAGAAGTGTGTGGCAGATAATTTAATTGAATGTGTGTGATCCTCTTGTTATCATGTACTAAAAAGTTTGGAGGTGGCAGATCACCCATGCACATGTCTCTGACTAGAAATATTGCCTTGCAGAGCTACTATACTATCCCGCGGCATCACATTAATACGCAATTGGACTTTCCATTTGGGGTTTTTATTGCCTTGAACTGGCCTAGCTAAAGAGGCAGCTGCAAGTGGACATTTGCATCAAACAGTCCTCAAGTCAGTTCCTATTAGAACTGCCACTGCTTTTCCACTGCTAATGAATTGCTTGCATCTGTGAAATTACAGCCACTCACTATTGTTTGACTTAAATCACAATTGCAGAGCCCACCAGGCAGAGCTTGTTGCTTTGAGGTACCATCTACCCACAACATGCTGTTAGGTCAGATGCTGTTGTTTGTCTGAGGCCAACAAAGGATGTATTGTGCAAAGCACCCTGGGCCTCATTCCCCCCAAATGAAGCCACCTTGATAAGCCAACATGGCTCTGAGGCATGAACGGTCAGAAATCATGATGAGAAGGGGCCCGAATCTGAGAAATAAGGAGGCGCTCAGGCTGAGTCATGAGCTATCAGAGATGTACTCTGTGTAACGCTCTTCCAAGAATATGACCTATTGATTGTGAGGAGTTGTAATAAATTTACAGACTGCCCACTTGTATCCACTTGCTGTAAGTAGCGGCAGGACAATGATTATCTTCACAGATCAATACATGGGAGTCCTTCAATCAGCCGCATAAAATGTGCTCTATATCTCTGATCTTGGGCTAATTAGGATTTAAGACTTGCACTGGTACCTGGAGACCCCGCCAGCATTCTCTCTATATATTCTTATTGCCTGTTTTTGAAATCCAAAGCAGGCAAAAATCATTATTTGAAGGATAATAAATCTTGGCAGTTTTCCACTGCTTGTTCTAAACCTAATAACAGCAGTACTTGGAGACTTTCAAAATTTATAGTGTTAACCTGACCCCCATGACTAGAGCCTCCAGAGTTTTTATCCACAAGCATTATCACCATGCTGGGTTTCCCTTCTTCCTGAGTTACAGTAACTTATGCTGTTCCTGGTTTCCATGCAGAAGCCACTTGCAAATCCAAGGGAATGAGGCACACAGTCAGCTTCACTTGGGGGTGAAGGAAGGTACTGGAACTGCATGTCAGCAACACAGGACGTCCTTGCTTTGATGTTTAAATGTAGTTTCTAACAATTTCAGAATACACAAGTGAGTGAGTTATGGGCAAATGATCCTTGACATGGAGATCATGGGCTTTTTATGCTATTGTGGGATCATGTGCTTCTTCTGTCTGTTGGGGATGCTGAAGCTGTAGTCATCCTGTGTCCAAGCAGGGGATTGGACTAGATGACCCTCAAGGTCCCCTGCAACTCGACAATTCTAGTATCACAGAGAACTAAAATGAATATGGCTGTATATGGAGATGTCCTTGGTGACTGTTCAGAAGCTGCAGCTGGTTCAAAATGTGTCAGCCTGGCTCCTTTTGGGGTTGGTCACCGCAAACTCACCTTTACAGTCTGTACTGACTTCTTATAGCTTTCCGGGCACAATTCAAGGTGGTGGTTCTGACCTTTAAATCCCCCAATGGCCTGGGCTCCTCATATCTGAGAGACCGCCTTTCCTTCCATGCTCCACTGCGACCCCTGTGGTTGGCTGGGAGTGCTCTCTTTGAGTACCATTTGCTAATCTTGTTCGTACGACAAGGACCCTCAGATTGGTATTCTCGGTTGCCGCCCCGATGTTATGGAACTCCCTTCCCCTGGTGGTCGATCAGAGCCCGAGTCTGAGCATTTTCCGGAGGCAGTGTAAAACTTTTCTCTTTGGCAAAGCATTTGGCGGGCAGGGTTAGGGGTTGAGGTGGGAGGGTTTAGGGGTGAGGTTGGGTTTTTAATGAGGTTTTAAAATTGAGTTTTATTGTGTTTTTATGATGTGTGTTTTTATTATGTAAGTTGCCCTGAGCCTTAGGGGAATAGTGGGGTAGAAATTTGAATAAATAAATAAATAAATAAATAAATACATTTCATTCTTGTGAAGATAATTTGAATATTTGTTCTCACAAGCAAATATCCAAGTTTGGCTTTGTTACTGTGGCAAAATTTGCAATTTTATTTCTTTATTTAAGCATTTTGGTTACTTGAGTTACTTCAATATTTCAGTTACCCAAAGTAACCACAATACTGAACACGGCAGTACCAAAACAAAAAATTGGAACTGCAAACAAAGCAAGAAGGAAATGCCACTTTGTATTTACTTCATTAAAACAGATGTGAATATACCAAATACAATGAATATTCATTTCAGTCCTAGCTGGTAGCATGTTCCTTCTGGGTCCCCAGAAAGAAAACGACATCTGCACATGGAAGCTTAATTTAAATAAAAAGAGAGAGCTCAGCAAAAGTGAAGCTACTTTTGTTTAAAGATGGGCAAGCAGAGAGTACATACTACAACAACAAAACAAGGGCTGGGTTGTGCCAAGTAGGCATTTAACTAGTCTGGAAGCAAGTGAGGTGGCCGGATGCTGAAAGAAAAGCTCTGAGGAGAGCTTGCGATGTGCAACTCCTCCACAAAACGCTGGCGTACACTGCCAGACAGCATCCTGTCCCATCTCTTTGTGCAGGTCATTGCAGAAGAGGTGGCTTTGAGTCTGGTTCTTGAGTTGTTCCCAACAGGGCCAGACTTAGCTGGGGTTCAGTGCAAAGAGAAAATGCAGGGCCCCTGGTAACTCCAGTTCTCTACCCTTGGTCCTTCCTCCTCAGGGCACCCTCTGTGAGGCCTTAGAGGTGGTTGTGTTTGGGGCCCTTCTCAGAGGGAGTGGGGCCCACACATCCTGCCCTGGTGAAAACAAGGGCCACTGTGGGGCCCCAAGAAGTAGAGAAAATAGCAGTCACCCTGTGGTAAGGCCAGCTCTGGACTGCAAGTGTGAGAGACAAAATATGAAGTCATTCAGATGGTACCTTTGACTCGTGAGTATGTGCAAGCTTTTGAGCATTACAAAGCTGGTGTTCAGGGGAAAGCAGGAGAATTGCTGTGTCTTTCCTAAGGGATAGGTGAAAAAGGAGTAGTCCTTGAATCCACGGTCAGCTGTTCAGTCTGGTGCTTGTACAAAGGATAGGTAATCTCTGCTACCTGCTGCTCATTTTCATTGCAATCATAACTATCTTCCCTTAAATATATTATAGTGCTGAATGTACATAGTGCCAGCTCAAATACAAATACTTGTAGATAGAGAGATAGATACATTTTATTAGCATAGCCATAGGCCATAGTGAGACATAAGACCTCCAAAGGGAGGTACACATAAGAAAACAGTCTGAAACAGCTGAACAAGTTATTATTATTATTATTATTATTATTATTAACAAACATTTATATAGCGCCAGCAGTGTACCTGGCACTTTACAAAGTAATAAAATAGACACGGTCCCTGCCCCTAGGTCTTACAATCTGAGAGACAGGAGCTGGGGGAGAGACTTAGGAAGGGGAACAGAGGGAGAGACAAGGGGTCTAACATTCTTGAAGATGCGAGGTCTCAAGTGCACGTACTTGGCTTGGTTACGATGAGAATGACAGCAGGCAGGTCCATGTTGCAAGGATAAGGGTAAAAGGGTAAGTTATGAAAATAGCTTGCTCAGCAAGGTAATGTATGGACAATAAAGATAAAAAATTAACAAGAGATAAAAGCATCTGAACCATAACCATAGTGCAGGAGTATAAATATAAATTAATAAAATAATTTAAACCCAGATCCAAATAGGGTGCATCTAATAGTTGACACAGTCCACCCACACAACCGGGGATTAGTACTCTGAGGGAGTTCCAAGGGGAATAAGTGCCCCTGGAATAATCGGTCCAAGTCCGGAAGAGGCAGGGCTTGTGGGAATGGGCAGTTAATATACGAGATAGAGTAACCCACTCCCTTTCCCGACAAGGAGTATTGTGGCAGTACTGCCAACCTAAAAGCTGAACAAATTCCAGATAAGTGGCAGAGGAATAGGTGCTCCCTATCACTTGTTAGCCCCTGGGGAATACGATGAGAAATTAGAGATGGGTCTGAAATTTATAAATCTCTCTCTGATCTGAAAGGCTGCAATTAAGAATTTTGGCAGGTTTGTGATATCCACTGGATCTGGGTTATCCAATAAGTGGTCAAGCAACACCTGTTCAGATCGCCCCGGCAATTTTCCTATGAAAGCAGCCAAATAATGATTCCTAGATTCCTAGGTGAAACATACAAACGGCAGTTAAAAATTAGATGTTCGGTGGTTTCTGCAGTGAGTTGGTCAAAAGGACAGAGTCTGTTGGCAAAAGGAACCCCCCTGATGCGCCCTTCCAGAAGCAAGGTAGGAAGGGCATTTACTCTGGCACGTGCGATAAGGGCCTTCCCTCTTGGTGGTATTGCTGCTTGAAGATAACGAGCCATCTGTCCTGGGTTAGGCACCCAGGACAGGTAGAAGCGCATGTGGGGAGACGCCCTAATTCTGGCTAGCTCCCCCTGCCTCCCTATATCTCGCCATCTGGAGACCAGTTCCCTGGTAAGTGAAGTTGGGGGCTTATGTGCCAAATATTCCCCTGAGAAGCCCATGTGCCCCAGAATAGACCCCACCTTCACCATCCATGGGCTGACATAGGGGTCATCCCTGAGATCCATGAGAAAATCAGGAGCTTTATTGGCTTCCATTTTGCCCCAGAACTTCAGGGCACGTTCAGTAGTCACATGCTGCCAGCTAAATTGGCCGGCTTCTTGTCTAATGGCAGTATGTGGGGTGCCCTTGGAGGATGCACAAGAGACCCTGAAGAAATTTGGCCTGGAGGGAGTTGAAAGAGCTGGGGAGAAAGGGAGCCCAGAGTTCAGCACCATATAGGGCCTGAGCCCTGGCCTTGCGGTTATGTACTTGGATAGACATTTCCACTGCGTTCCTACCTGAACACGTAAAGAAGCTGTATATGGAGCGGGAGGAGCCCTTAGCAGCAGATGTAGCCCGTTGAATATGGTCCCTCCAGCTCCCTGAGTGTTGAAAGAGCATCCCCAGGTAACGGAAGCTCAAGACCTGCTGGAGAGGCTGCCCTGCTTTAGACCAGTTGTGGATCTTCCTTCTAGCGGAGAAGACCACAATTTTGGATTTCTGGGCATTAATTGTCAGCTTATGGGTATCACAAAAGGTCGCAAAAGCTAAGAGCTGCCTGGCTAAGCCAACGCGGGTCTGGGATAACAAGGCCACGTCGTCGGCATAAAAGAGGGATCCAACTGGTCTGGAGGCCAGTTAAGGGGGGGGAATCTTTGTCAGTCATTTGGGGGATCACATCTTTGATGTAATAGTTGAAGAGTGCAGGGGCCAGCACACAGCCTTGCTTGACCCCTGCACTGATAGACACAGGAGAGGTAATGTGGCCCTGCCGATCGACCCTAACCGAGAGAACGGAATTGAGATACAGGGAGTGGATAAGCATAAGGAGCCTGTGGTCTATCGATGAATTAGACAATTTGGCCCAAAGTATAGGTCTATCTATTGAGTCAAATGCCGCCTTTAGATTGAGAAAGGCGACATAGAGTGATCCGTTCCGTTCCCTGTATTTACTAAGAAGATGATGGAGAATGGCGCAATGGTCGATGGTAGACCGTCCCTCCTGGAACCCGGCTTGCTCTGGAGCTATTCTGCTAGCGAACAAGCAAACTTGGTCAGCAGGAACTTGGCGTATAATTTCCCGACCACACTGAGAAGGCTTATAGGCCTGAAATGCTTGTAGTAAAACACTACCGTGATCTTTAGGGGAAGGATTTGGATCCTAATGATGCAATTCAGGTATATCTCCAATGGCAAGAGTAGTGGTGATAAAATATTCCTGTGAAATAACAAAAATACAACAAAAAAAGGGAGGGGGTCCTTCTTGATCCTACATCCAGAATGTGTGATGAGATTTATTACTTATTTTCCATTTTGAATGTGATCTGACCCAAGAAGCATGACCCTGATGTCGTTTAGCAGTGACACTAATACGTGGTACTGGCATGAATCTCATCTACTTCGGGATTTGTGTCAGTGCAAAGGTCTAGCAGTGGTGCCACAGGGCTTCAGGATCACATAACTCAATCAGGTAGATCACACAGCACCAAATGGCTTGTCTGGATTCAGCTTCAATCGACTTTCCCGTATCCAAATGGCTTGGGCCCCAGGTATCTGAAAGACCCCTTCTTCCCCTATGTCCTGACATGGACTCTGAGGTCGGCCGGGACGCCCTCTTGCAATTGCCAACTGCCCACGAAGTTGCTACAATGAGGGTGCACAGGGTGGGGGGCATTCTCAGTTGCTGCCTCACAGTTATGGAACTCCCTCCCCTTGGAGATCCACCTAAGCCTGAGCCTGTTTGTCTTCCAGGGGAGATGTAAGACCTTTTTGTTTGGCCAGGCATTTGGCAAGCAGGACTAGTGTTGGGTGGGCTTGGGTAGAGGGGCTTGGGGAGGAGGATTGGTGGGTGGCAGGTGGGGTGGGTGTTTGGAATAATGTGTTTTAAGGGATTTTAAATGTAATTGATTGACTATTTTATATTTCTTATGTTGTAGGCCATCCTGAGTCCTTGGAGAAGGGTGGGGTAAAAATGTAAAAAATAAATAAATAAAATAAATAAACACAGCAACAATGACGACATCTGTAAAAATGATTCTGCTGGATTCCCAAAGACCCATAATATTCCACAAAGCATATAGGGGCCTAAAATTGTTTGACCACTGCATTGCACAAACAGGTGCCCTCTGAAATGAAGTCCTTTCTCATCAAGAGCATAGGTATAATAGGGATAGGTAGTGTAGCTGCACTGGGGCCTGTTAGCCTGGGGGAGGGCAGGCTCCTTGATGCAGCTACATCCTCTGCCATTAGGGTGGGGGGGGGGGCAGTGGGGCCATTCCATCTTCTGCACCAGGGTCTATTCCACCCTAGCTATGCCTCTCCTCATGGGGTGGAAACAAACATGACTCATTACTCACTCTTTAAAAAAAAAAAAGAAAAAAGAATTTGTATGCACACAAACAGTGCTTGAGGACAGGGACTAGATCCATGTGCCAGTTGTAGGAACTGGAGGGGGCAAAGAAAAAAGCAGCCATGGTGAAGAGATTCTCGACCTGTATCTCAGGGGGTTAACAAACGAGACAATAGCCCACATTACCCCACACAAGGTGCGTGTCCACCCGCTTGATTATTAGGTATTTGCTGTGATCCCGCTGCAGCAACCGGACCAGCAGCAGCATAGGCACTAATTCCTGCTTCCCTTTGGGTGGAGAGCAGAAAATTGGGTGGGCAGGGGCCTGAAGCACCAAGGTGGGAATGTGGGTGGGACGGTATGAACTAATGGATTTCCTTGTTGCCTGGCTACAGATCTGGCAGTGCAATGGAACCTCCAGACAGGAAACTAATGACTTTTCTTGTTGCCTGGCTACATGGTTGCCACTCCTTTGGGTGCAGAGGGAACCCCCAGCTGCAAGCACCCAGCAGAACCAGGGCCTGTGAGTCCACAACCAGCACCACAGGGAGGATTTGGCAAATGAGTTGCTTAGGGACACCACACAGCAGGTGGATGAGATCAGGGATGCCATTCAGGGTCTGGGCTGGAAGCAATGAGCAGCTTGTGTGGCAAGAAAGCAAGGCCTTTGCTGCCACGGCCCACTTGGACTGCTGGTAAGAGGACAGGCCTTGTGCCTGCCTCTGGCAGCAGTTGGAGCACTCAGACAGCATGCTGGAGAAGGCAAGCAAGGAGATGGGAGATCTGTTGTCCCATTCTCTCCAGATCCAGACCTAACGTCTTCAGCATGTAGCTGCCATGAGTGCAGCAACTGTTGGCCAGGGGCAGGTGCCATTAGCCAACCCCTTTGGGCAGTTCATGCTGCCCCATCTGGATCCTGCCAGCCTGCCCTGGTTTCTCCAGTCTTCAGTGCCACAGGGAAACCAGGGAAACCACCCAAGTCTTCCCCGCACTGCACTGGTAAGCCAGCCATGCTCCAGGCATGGTTCCCCCTCCACCACCAAGTCCATCACACTGTCTCAGCCTCCAGAGGCAGATCCACAGGAAGAGGAAGATGGGGATAACATAGCCCCACTTGCTACCCTCATCCAAGTGAGCACACTCAGCTGCACCAAAAAAGGGGAAGAAACAAAACAAAAAACAGATTTTGTTCTTAAAAAAGAAGAAAAAGGGTGGCACATTATGGTATAGTTAATATTAAATTAAATTAAAGTTAATGTAAAATTTAAAGTTAAATTAAAGTTTTGTTGTTTAATAAAGTTGTTATATTTTTCTCAATGTTTTCCATGCTTATTCTGGGAAAGACAGGAAGTTTGAATGAATGGGGTGTGGCATTGTGGGGGGAGGGAAGGGAAGAGGGTGGTGGGTGTACTGAAAATGGGGGTTGGGGAGCCCTCTGGCTATGTGCTTGCACCTGAGGGTGGGGGAGCACATAGGGGGAGCCATGGAGAATGGCAGTATGGCATAGTGATAAGCTACTTTGTGGGCTGGGTGTTGGAAGCACTTGCATTTGAGTGTGGGGGTCCCAGGAGGGAAAGTATGCTGTCCTGGTGCGGGAGGAGGGCTGGATGGGCCAAAGGAAAACAGATTGACACATAGGAAAAATATTTTAACATTTTAAAAGATTTATTAATAAACACTGTTAAGTGCTATTAAAGCGTTGTAAAGGTTTTAAAAACATTATTAAAGAATTTTAAACATTTAAAAACATTTTAAAAGGCATTTTTTATGAGCTGCAAACTCACTTAAGGCTGGGTGTTGAGACTAGCAGTATGGTTGATGTGCCAGCACAAGGCATCCCTGATTTCTCCGGCTATGCACTGCTCTACTCTGTTCATCTGGGCATGGAACAGTGGCACTAGCTTGCCGGAGCTACTTGGTGTGGGGGTTCTCCAACATGCCCCTGCCAGTTACACAGATATGGAGAACACAGGCAGCGGTGATTAGCAGGGAACAATCTCCAACTGGAAGTCAATCCTAACAGCTATTGATCTCCAGCACTGCTTTAAAAGCCCAAAAGCCCACTCCAAAACAGAATGGGTGGTGCTGAGCTGCCGGTGGGAAAGCTTTTGCTCCAGGGTACGGGCAACACTTTGGTCTTTGCTATGGGGTTGGTAGAATATGACAATATGGCTCCCATCAATTGTTCCTATGCAGTTTGGGAACCCCTCCCTCCAAAAGCCTCCATCACCTCTGTGGGGTCAGCCAACTGCATCGCCTGGTCTAGCAGCACTTCCACTATCACGGTGCAAACCTCAATGAAGATGGCACCCACCATGAAGGTTCCAACGCTGAATTGCTCGGTGACAGAGTGACAGGAGTCTGGAGTGGTGAGCTTCCAGATGGAAATGGCTATTGTTTCTCCACTGGGATGAGCGTCCACATCTACGTGCTCTGTTTCTCTAGTCATAGCCAGAGGATCTCTGAGGCCAAGGCAACAGGGTATCCTAAAGTTAGAGATCCACTCAGCATTCCGTCAAGAGGACAGCACATTTCCCCACCAGTCTGTGCTTTTCTCCTTGACCTACACAAGCCTCTTGGTGGGTACAGCCAGGCACAGGGCCTTGTTGACTGAAGCCATGTCTCCTGATGGGTATCTGTCAGCGCACATCAGCTCCCCTTGCAGGGCTTTCAACCTGGTCTGCAACTGCTGTCATAGACTTACAACGCTGAAGCTGGTGCACCCCACTGCCATGGCCATAGCTCATGCGAGAGCCCATCTGTGCCTTGCAACCTTATCTCGCCAATGACAGATGAACGTTTGGATCTGCTGGATTGCTTTCAGGTTCTATTCAACAGCAAAAATGAAGACCTGGAGTGCAATGCTAAGAACCCTGACGTTTTTAAGATCTATTGCTGTGTCCATGAACTCTGTAGAGCATGCACCAAACAGCTTTAAAAGCTGGGTGGCTGCCTAGCTAGGATGGCTTGTGCACTGCTTGTGAGCAGTTATTGGCCATTATTGGTCATGTGTCCTCCTGGGGTGAGAACAGCCCAGAAAAAAGAAACAGCTGGGGTGGCTTTTCCTTCCCATAGTTTGCTGCGGGAGAGGCGGGGTACTGGGTTGAGTACTGTGAGGAAGAATGCCTGCTCTTCTGTTAGGTTTGTAGGGCTAAGCCTGTGACTGGGGGCTGCCTGCATGCATATGAAATGTACGCAGAGGCTGCCTGTTTATTAAATTGGACACGCTAACCATGTGAGTGAGGGATGAGTGGGGGGCTGCGCGGACCAAACATGGTCTCCGGCAGGCTATGGTTTCGTTTGTTTTCACCTTTAGAGTTGGGCTCAGCCTCTGCATAGCATAATGGACTCATTGTTCAGTAGTGCTATGCATTTATAAGCAAGAGTGTACATTCAGGGGAAAGAGCTGGTGATTTAGGACAACTCCTGCTCCTTTCACTTTGGACCTTTAGCTGGAATGAGATGTGCATCCCCAAGGTGGGAGGCAAGAGCCGTAATTAGTTTAGCTGCTCAGCCTGTCCTCTTGCATTTTGAGATGACATTTCCCTTTGTATTCATCCGCATGTTAGACACTTGTCATCTTTATATTACAAATGCGGCCTCCTAATTTCACTGTAGACCCATTGGCTTGGTGCAGTGACCCATCAGCTGTTCTTTTTTCACGCTATCGTGCTTTATTAGGGAAGAGTGTTTTTCTTTTAAAAAATAAATAAATAAAAATGTGTGCTGCAGGAGGGGATCTAGTTTCCTGATGCTTTAGTCTGTGATAAGATTAAAGTAGAACTGCTCCTTTAAAAAGTGTCCCCTTCCCCACCACTCCCTTCCCCCCCACCTCCAATTACAGCACTAATTTCAGTAATGGAGCATTAATAGAGTAATGGGCTGGTAGAGCTGGCCTGAAGGAACTGTAGTGCTCAGCACAAATTGAGTAAATAAACCATATATTAGATTTCTAAACAATACTTTTAGTCTAGTCCCCAGGGGGAGAGAGTTGTCAAGACTTACTTAAGTCAGCCCTGCAAAGTGTATGCAAAAAAAATCGTCCATGACTCCCCTGGAAAATGACAATGGGGGTTTAAAGCAGCAGCAAGTATCTCTGATTCTATATCTTGGAGATCCAGAGTTAACAAGCAAGCTTTGTGTTGCATTCCTTTTCCAAATTACTCCTGCTTGATTTTTGTACTAATAATCATCTTTACGTCTCTTTCTATTTGTATCTTGGTAGAAAGCTGTGAGCATAGAATGGAGCCTCCTTCTGCTACTGAATTCTTTGCAAGGGTAAGAAAATATTTCTCGGTAGGCCATAAAAAGGCCAGCAAATAACAGATCTCTAAACATTTCTGGCCGGGGATTACTAAACTATGGCTCAGGGCCTCAGTAAGCTAGATCCAGGCAAGTGCAGACAGTGTGATCACACAGGGCCCCGTGTTTTGGGAGGCCATTCATGGACAACCCCCCTCCCCCCATACTTGGGGGCCATGAATAAACTTGCAATGACAACATGTGTGAGAAGCACTGGTGTAAAATACAAACCCACAGACCCTTAACTGCAGATAGCCCCAGATTGTGGAGGGTCTGCAGCGACTGTGGAGGGGCCCCCAAAATACAAAACCCAAAAGTAAACTAGAAATAACAGTCTATTCATAACATGAGCCTGCAATGCAGAGTCCTAGTCCCTGAAGGGAATGCTATGTTTAAGAGAGCATCAAAAATACTTAACGGCAACATCTTCCTTTTTCTAATGGACGAGCCGGGCTGTTGTCTATCAAACATTTCCGTGTTAGAAAGGGGCCCACACCACAATATTCATGGGTACCTAACTTCCCTGGATCCGGCACTTGACCCCCAAATAGTCACATCATCTGCAGATGGGGTCACAATCCTGATTTGATTCAATATGATTTGTATATAATTCCATCTAGCGTCATGGGACTATATTTAAGTCTCAAAGTGGGGTCACATCAGCAAAAAGGTTGGGAGCTGCTGAGCTAGGGGCCCTTGGTCACATTTTAATTCCCCAAATCTGTGGCCCTTTGCCAAGAATTTGTATTAATTTCAATTAAAATGGCCTCGCCTTCCAATATGACCTTTCTGATATACAGGGAGAATTAACCACTATCCAGATTTAGGTTGGAAAGTGTACGAGTCCCAAGGGTAGAGACTGGATGATGGAGCTTATTTAATTGTATTGTTTAATCATTTATATAGTGCTTTCAGTGTCCAAAGTACTTTCCAACCCTGGCAAAGGCATAGCTATAATAGGGATAGGTGGTGCAGCTGCCTTGAGGCCCACAAGCCTGGGGCCTCACATTCCCTGGTGGAGTTACGTCCTCTGCCATTTGGTGTGGCATAAGGGGCGCCTCCTTGGGACTTCTGAAGTAGGACTCATTCCCACTAGCTACACCCCTGAATCCTTATCTGGTTCACGCAACAGCCCTGTGAGATAGTCCATTATTAGTCCCATTTTACAGATGGGGAGCAGAGGCTGAGAGATAGTGAGTTGCCTAAGGCAACCTAGTGAGTTCATGGCTAAGATGGCATTTGAGCCCTGATCTTCCAAGTCCAAGTCCCACGCTTTGCCCATTAGGCTGCACTGGGTATAAATTAAAATAATATAATTTATCTGCATTCTATTAACACCCATAGGTTCCATCTGAAATGAAGTCCTCATTGTAATTGCCGTTGCATGGGCATGAAGAGGCAGTCCCTGCTCTGAGGAGCTTCCAGTCTAAATGGACAAGACAGACAGGCTGGGAAAGGAAACCAAGTTACAAGGGAGGTGAATGAAGCAACCTGCCCAAGGTAACATCGCCTGTCATTGGCAGTCTGGAATAGAACCCAGGCCATCCAGGTTCTAGGTCAGTGCCAGATATACTGAACACTTTGCCGTTTTCACAATTATAATGGTTCTTCTCTCCGGGATCTTACATGTGGAGTCCAGCAGGGTTCTATTCTGTCCCCGCTCCTGTTCAACGTATATATGCAGCCGTTGGGTGAGATCATGAGAGGATTTGGAGTGGGGTGTCATCGGTATGCTGATGACATCCAGCTATACCTCTCATTTTCATCTGACCCAGACCCTGCAGTCTGTGTGCTTACCTGGTGCATGGCTGCGGTGGTGGATTGGATGAGGACGAGTCGTCTTAAGCTGAATCCTGACAAGACAGAGGTGATGCTGGTGTGTAAGGAAGAGGGTGTGGAGGCTCCCATTATTGATGGGGTGTGTCCAACTCTGGTCCCTCAAGTTTGGATTCTGGGGGTTCTCCTCAATTCACAGCTCCGCCTGGATGCCCAGGTGGCAGCTGTAGCCAGGAGCGCCTTTAATAAGTTACAGCTAGTCCGTCGTCTTTGACCATATACCTCAGGCTCCGATCTTGCCACCATCATCCATGCGTTTATCACCTCATGGCTTGACTACTGCAACGCGCTCTACGTGGGGCTACCCCTGATAACAATCCAGAGACTTCAGCTGATGTAGAATGCAGCGGCTCACCTGCTTATGGGGATGGGCCGCCGAAAGCACATTACACCGGAGCTCTGTTCTCTGCACTGGCTGCCTATAGTCTTCCGGGTTCGCTTCAAGGTGTTGGTCATAACCTTTAAAGTCCTATACGGCTTGGGCCCTGTCTACCTGTGGGACTGCCTCACCCCCCGTGTCCTTGATTGACCCCTGCAGTCGCCCAAGGGTGCCCTGCTAGAGATCCCCAAGGTTTCTTGGGGGGCCACATTGAAAGGGCATTCTCGGTGACTGCGCCACGACTCTGGAACTCCCTCTCGGCAGAGATTCAACTCTCCCAGGACCTCTGCTTTTTTCGCAGTCAATGCAAGACCTGGCTGTTTCGCCAGGCATTCAGTGAGGGGGATGGCACTGTGGGAGGGTTCAAGCTGGCTGTTTTATCTGAACTTTTAATGTTGTTTATTTTTATTGTGGATTTTATACTTTGGTTATTTATGTTTGTTGTACACTGCCTTGAGTCGCTGTATAACAAATAGGGCGGTATAGAAACACTGATCAATCAATCAATAAATTCTTTCTCACCACTCTGGCAAAGAATGATCATTTATATCACAGCAGTGTTAGAGGCAATTAAAACCCACAACAGGGATTTTTAGGTACTTGCAGAACTTCTTAGGATCAGACCTTGATATTTATCATGACTGTATAGTCTCCTGCCTTCTACATGTGCATTCTCAAGGTGTCATTGCAGGTGTTGTATTCGTGGCAAATGCAGGGGGAATGTGATACTTCTGAAAATGGCAATCACTGCAGTGAGGAGCAAGGGGTCTCCTCTTCCGTATTTATCCTAAGCACCCAAGGGTGTCTTGAGACATAACGCTGTTCAGTGTTCTCCTGTAATACAGTGTCCTGCCGTTACAGTGTTTAGACATACCGTCAACATGGTGTTCACCCCAAACACTGGAAGTGAATGCTGCCAGGTCTTGAGAGTTTAATCAGTGTTTGGGGTGAACACTGTGTTGACGGTATGTCTAAACACTGTAATGGTAGGACACTGTGTTACAGAACACTGAACAGTGTTATGTCTAAAGACACCCCAAGTGGTTTAGTGCAGTATAACTGACCAGAGAGGCTATGGCACTGGATTAGGACTGAGGGGAGATCAGTCTGTCCTAGTCCTGGCTGTGCTACTGATCTGCTGGATGACCTTGAGCAAGTTACTTAGGGTGTTTTTAAATGAGCAAGGTTTGTGGGGGGAGGGAGGTGTCCATGGCCACTGAGTGGCACAGCTGCAGAACAGCCACTCAGGTGAAGTGCATGGGGAGGGATGCTAATGGACGGCTCTCAGGGTGGCTATGCATTCCTGCCACCACGGACTGACAAACAACTCATACGGGCAGCTGGTCCCTTCCTCTTGCCCCAAGCCCCACCCAACTGCCCACCCTCTGCCATGACACACAGTCGCGGACACCATGGAAACATGAAGCCACAGCTGCCAGTAATCCCTTCCTGCCCATGACCCTGGGAGTTACTGCAGCTGCTGGCAGTCCTGGGCAACAACGGAGGTGGAGCAGAGGTGTACGGAGGATACTGCTGTCCAAGCTGCTGTCCTCCATGGCGTTGGCTCTTCTCCCATGTGTCACAAGTGTGTGTGTGTGTGTGTGTGTGTGTGTGTTGTATTTTGCACGTGTGTCCTTTACGTGACAGGGCTTTGGGTAGGACTGTGGAGGTGGCTGGGCTGCGGACCTGTCTGCTGGCATGGGTGGCCACCTCAGTTCATACAGGCCAGGGATGCATGGGCGCCTATTGCCATGCACTTTTGGGGTTTGCCTTGCATGGGGCACTCCAGATTTTTCAGCAGTGCCCCATGAGTGGCCATGACTGGGTGCTGCGTGGCTCATGGGCGTGTGCATCTCCCAACACCACCTTCAAACAGGCCGCATTCAGATGAGTGGTTACTGGGTGGCCATGTGTGGTAGCATCTTGTTTAAAAACACCCTTAGTTTTTCTCTGCCAACTGTTTCCCCTTCCAACTTTTGTGTGTCTATTGTACTGAGATGTAAGCTCACTGGGGTAGAGGTTTTTTTAGGAATAGTTCTGAGCTTGGGACTTCAGATGGGGTTCTTAGATTGTAGTAAAATACATGACAATATGTGAGTTTTCCGCCTTTTCAGTTCAGTAGATTGACACTGGCTAGTGGCTGGGATTTGAATTTGGCCTGATAGGCCATTGGTCTCCTTGGGTTGAGTGGATTGTCTTCCTGAGTACACACTGTGTGTATGTGATGAGAAAACGGATCCGTTGCTCCTCCCTTCAGCTTATCTCCTGATTCCTATCAACCTTCAGCCCTGATGCCCCCTGTGGTTAGCTCCACCACATCTTGATTTCTCTTTCAGCTGCATTCTGCTGGCAGGCAGAATGGGCTTTGTCAGCAGTAACCAATCATTTTCTTGTTGACAGCTCAGCCACCCATCAAACAGGGTTTGACCTTTCATGACTCACGTGGGTTCTCCTAAACCACCTTCGCACTGGACAGGGAACAAACACAAATAAGGCTTTCTGGATTGTCCCATCCTGCAGCCAAACGCAGACTATAATAAATGCTGTCAAGGCCTATGTGAGGAGCAAAGAGCTTGAACCAGCAGCTCTGGGGTTTCCAGGTGGTAGCTAGGTCTAGAGAGCCACTGCCATACGTGAACCTAGGCCCTTGACCCTAGCACCCTCTGTTCCTCACGTACCCCCACTTCCCACCTGCCAATTGGCTGCAGCATGGTGTATATATGGGTCTGCTCAGCAAGAACAGGAAGCTGAGTGGACTAATGCTCTTCCTGTTTGCCTGAGCCTGTTCTGTCTTGCCTGACTTAAGCCTATTCCTGCCTGAACCTGTACCCAAACCTGTGTCCATTTCTGAGCCTATTCCTGACCAGAGCCTGTCTGTGTCTGAACCTGCATCATCCTGTATCTGTTTCTGACCCAACCCTGCTCTGATCCTATAAGTCCATTCAGTCTAGACTGTGAACCCTGAGAATCTTCCCCCTCAGCCGACTGGCTGGAGGTAGGAAAGCCCCAAACGCAGGGCCCCAACTTCCCGGGATCTGGCACTGCTCCGTCCTTCCCATTTCCCACCCTCCAGATTTATGCAGTTGATGAGGGGAGTGTGTTGCCACCTCCTCTACAGCCACAACGCTGTCCAGTGTCTCTGGTGGGAATGCCCATCAAAGGGATACTTTTGGCAAAGCAGCATAGCATTAGCACTGGCTGCCAACCTGAGAAAATCACTCATGCTCTTGAACATCACTAATGGCAGCTTGTGCCTGTTTCCCCCCACAGAGGAGACCAAGAAAACCTGCTGGAGAGATCACAAGAGCTGAAGAATTTCCTGAATGTGTTATGCCTGATAGTAGCAATGGTCTTTGTGTGGATTCCATTGTGCCACCAAATGGCTGCACAAAATATATTCCAGACCCTCACTCTGCAGAGGAGATATACTGCTATCTAAGGAGGAGGAATGTCATTGGGTCACACCTATATGGGGTGCGAAAACAACTATTCTTTCCCATTAACAGTGTGAGACAGAGAGTGGCCAAACTTCCCAAGAACTGTCTCCCAAAATTTTCACATTGCTGAGAACCACACAACACACTTTACACATGCATTGTTTAGCCCTCACTCATGTGCACTCACACACATATACACACTCGACTCTCTCTCTCTCTCTCTCTCTCTCGCACACGCACAGACAGTAGACTGGTGCCCCAGCTCTTGCATGGCGCAGCTCTCATGCAGCCCAGCTTTCATGTGACCTGGCCATGGCATAGGTCTGGCTGTGTCAAAAGCATCAGTTCAGCTGCTAGAGAGCTGTTCTGTATCAAAGTAAACTTTATTTTAATGGACAGATCTGGAAATTGATTAACTATATTTACAAGAACTGGGTAATCTATCCAGTAGAGACCTATTGGTGGGAAATTCAACCTCAGTTTAGTTTTGATTTGGCTCTGGAATAGGACCCAAGAGAGAGAGCTGGGCTTTAGGTGAAAGAGGAAGCAAAAATGTATAGAAATTTAAAAGTGTGATGTATTTAACAAGTGTACTTCTCCATAATTGGCTATGTATGGGGGTGATTAGATTGGAGTAAGAATGAGTCTAGGGCCATGTTCCAACGAACAGATACTTTGCTGGATCTACCTTCCAGTTATCTTCTGATTCATTCACACTTACAGAAACAAAGTTATTTGGGTGTAGGAAGAGGAGTACGTACTCCTGAAATATCCCCCTCACTTCCTATTTTGATTTAACTGTAATGTGAACCCTCTACTTGTTTGCAATTATTATTAGGGGGAGACTGCAAAGTAATACTTCTGTTTGCAGCTACAGTGTGAGCACTGAAATGGACTAGTTACTTCAGTTTAATCAAATCAAAGTAATTACCTCTGTTTAACACCATTCATTAGACTATGCCCTAGTGGAAGAGCAATGTTACAGATCTGGTGACAGAGGGTGAAAACAGACATGACGCTAACCACCCTTGGTGGTCATTTATGCATGTTGCAGGGCTGTACTGGTGCCCTATGCAGCCCTGAAACATGTATAAATGACCACCAAGGGTAGTTTGCGTCATGTCTGTTTTCACCCAGAGTTGCATTAGGGTCATTGTTACTTCAGTCATAAAGCTGAAGGAGCAGCTCTGCAGCAACGTGAGAGGCTGAGGGAGAACCTGCCCTCCTCATTTCACTCCAGGCATCTTTCCAGCACCCTAACCGATGACTGGGACTGAGCACTAGGCTAAGGAGATGAACTCCCAGTAAAGAAGACTGAGGGCGCTTTCCCACGTTACTAAACACACACCATTTGCCTCCACGAGAAACTATCCGAGGTAATGCTGCGCAGCTTTTGGCATGCGGGAAAGCAAAGCCACGCGGCTTTGACACCAATCGTGTGGAGGATGCAAAGCTGCATTCACTCATGTGGGGAAAGCACCCTGAGTCATTGTATGAGTTAGACACCATGTTATATAATCATGGGTGTAAAGAAATGGTGAGGACAAAGCCATTGGGCTTCATAGTGGCATTCACAGAATTTCAGAGTTGGAAGCGACCTTGAAGAGCATCTAGTCCAACCCCCCTGCTTGGATCCAGACTTCTTTTGAAAACCTGCAGTGGTGAGGAGTCCACGACCTCCATAGGCAACTTGTTACATTTCTGAACAGCTCGGACTGATCATCCGAATAACACCACCAATAAATAAGACCTGCTCCTTTAGTTTTGTTTATTTTTTAAAATTTGCATGAAAATTATAAATATGTGAATTATTTTATAGGTTGAAAGTAAATGTTATGCACAGCTTGCATATGCCACTAAGGGTGGGGAACCTTTTCCGTGCCACGGGCCCTATTGGAAATTAGAACAAGCTCTGTAAACTAGACAGGATTTGGACCAGAGGTACTTAAGGGGTGTGCTCAGGACAGGATCCCTATCCTTGAGTGCATGCCCTCATCTCTGCTCCCTTTCCGTGAGTTCACTCTTTCAGTTCGTGAGGGTAGGGAACATTTCCTGGGGCCAGATCCAGGAACTGGAAAGGGGCCTGTGGCAGGGTGTTGTGTAAAATTCACTGTTACCCCAGACTTTCTTTTGGAAATAAGCAAGACAGCCAGCGGAACCAATAGTATTTCATAGGGTCAAATTAGGCGCTCCATACCAATGCACCAAAATGAGTATCACATTCTGTGTAACCTTAATCCCCCACCCCTCCACAAAAAAGTCTGTTTTATCAGCACAGTCTCATTCATAAACATGTTATTTTATGACCTATCCTGTGGTTGGGGGCGGGGGCAGGGGATTATTAAATTACCAAAACTTATTCCTTTCAACACGTTAATGATCTTGTGGTAATTTACTTGTTGGTGTCTAAGAATGTATTCTTTACAACAAATCTGTTTTAAGATGAACTGGGATTGTCATAGAATTGCAGGGTTGGGAATGAACTCAAGGACCATCAGGTCCCATTCCCTGCTCTAAGGCAGGATGTCCTCTACCTGCAGTATCACACGGTGTTTTTAAATGGGAAAGGCAATGGGGGGTGGAGTGGGGGTCCATGGCTTCTGAGTGGCACAGCTGTGGAGCAGCCACTCAAGTGCAGTGCCTGGGGAACACTTTTAATGGGCGACTTCCAGTGTCGCGACCGCGGCAGCTGCCTTGCACTTCCCTGCCACAGACCATGAGAGAGGGGGAAGCATGCAGGGTTGACCTTTGAAACTGACATGCCACAGCATGAGCACTGAGGAACATTGGCTCCCCAGCGCTCGCAGCCAGTTTCTGTGACTTGCAAAGGCTGTGTCCCCCACCCACAGTGCCGATGAGCAGTGGAACATAGGGATGTGCGAACAGGTTGCGGTTTGGGTTCGGCTGTTCGGTTCGGCTCGGGTTCAGTTCGCGCATTTGGTTCGGGTGTTCGGGTCGTTTGCTGAGTTCAGATTTGGCTGTTTGGTTCGGTTGTGTTCGGTTCGGTGCGGGCATTCGGAAAAAGTATCGCGAGAGTGCGTGATCGTGCTGGAAACCGGATATTCGAGTGCGTGCGGAGCTGTGTGGCGAGAGAGTGTGTGTTTGGCTGGGTGGCTGTTTGGTTCGTGTGTTTTGGCTGTTTGTGTTTGGTTTGGCTGTGTTGTTTGGCTGGTTGGTGAGTGTTGGTGTGTGGTGGGTGACTGACTGTGTGTTTTGGTTGGCTGCGTGTTTTAAAAAAAAATTAAGAAGGCTGTTGTGCTGATTCCACGGCTTCCACAGAGAGAGAGGGTACTGTAGTGTGGGGGGCTCTTCCAGCAGTCAGGCACGGGCACGATCAGCACCCCCACCCAAACATGTGCCAGGCTAGCAAGGGTCTCCACTCTCCAATTGCCATCCCATTCCCTACACACTAGAGGTGGGACCCCGGGCCCATTACCGGCTACCGGATTTACCGGTTACCGGTTCTCTAAAAACCGGATTCCCGGATTAAATCCGGTATGCCGGTACCGGTTTTATTTCATTGATTTCAATGGGGCGCTGTGTCCCCAT
>QEPC01014266.1:1508140-1520507 GCA_003113815.1 Sphenodon punctatus | reverse complement strand
GGGACTGGAACAACAGGGAATGGATTGCCCTATGACCTGTTAGGAATGGAAGTCCCCTGCAGAGAGAGATTGGCCACCCAGTCCACCCACTTGTGGAGACAGAATGCAGGCAGGGCTTGACAGACCATTGGTCTGACACAATATGGCACTTCTTATGTTCCTATATTTTTATGCTCGTTTTAGATCTGCCAGAAAAGATTCAGGCTGCAGCGTGAAGGGACCACATCGGAGGTCATTGCCCACATTGAAAAGCAGCATGGCCTGAGAGTGAGGCAGCAGGAGGACTCTGGTGTGGCCGTGGAGCCTCAGCCTCAGTGCCAGAAGAAGGGGGGGAAGGCAACCCAAAAATGATGGCATGTAAGCCCTTTCCCCTCCTCCAGCCCCGATGTGGAGAACCCTGGGCCCCGGGAGTCTGCTGCGGCCAAGACCTTTCGGGCTGAAGTTGAGAAGCCTGGCTGCCAAATGATGACAGATGTACACTTCCTGGAGAACCGCCTGGTGGAACAGTTCCAGGCGCTCGAGGTGGAGAAAAAAGAAGGTGAGGCATACGCCCAGTTAGCTGTAACTTCTTTGCCTCACATTTAATGTAGATCAAACTTGGCAGGTTTACACCCCTTCCCATATTTACTGTCTCTGCCAACTTTCAGAAGGATCAGGTAAAGGGTCCTAGTGATATAAGCAATTAACTTATACATGTTTGTCTGACTGTAACATCTTTGTAGTCCAACCAGTGTATCACTGTATATCACATGTTCATGATCATCTCTGATAAATATCAGAAAGATGTGATACAGGGTTCCAATTTTATATGCCTGCACAGCATATGCAGAGAAGGAGCCTATGCCAGAAATTCTCTTACGTGTCACTGTGGTATAAGATCGGTTTGTGATGCCAATTGGCCAGTAGAAATGTCAACCAAATATCCTCATTTTGTGCTGTGACCATCCCAACATCTCTCCCCCATTTTGGGATGCTTTCCCCAAAGTCCCAGTTATATCCCTTCGATTTGTGCCCCAGGGCTGCTCCCTATGCCCGCCTCAAACCCACTACTGATTGGTCCTGTAAAGCTGGAAGCATGCAGTAATTGGCCAGTGAATATGTCTGTCAGTCTTCTGGGTTACTCAACATCCTCCCTTCTACAGCCTCTCTCCCCCTGCCATGCCAGGTGTCTGCCTTTGACTGGCACAGCATGTGCTGCTATTTATTTGAATAATGGTCTTCAAGGGGACAACTTCAATTGCTTATAGAACTGGTTCCCTTTATCAGAATGTCCTGTAGTTTGGCAGAGATGACAGGAAAGGTATGTGATACATTCCTGACAAATATCTTGTAAACAGGATGGAATATAAAAATGTTACAGCTGGAAATGTATTTTCAAGTTAATGTCTTATACCATCAGAACCCATTATCCAATCTTTCTGAAAATTATCAGGCTTGTTAAGCTTGTGGATGGACATAATATTCACATGTTTCATGCAAATTGGATGGCAGATAAAGAAGTTGTAACCATGAATGTGTATGGAGCTTTTCTTAAAATCACAACATTCAATTGCTTCTAAAATAGGTTCCCTTTATCTAATCATTTTGAAAATTGGTACACTTAATGCCCTCCAATGCAAGTACAAACTTCTCAATTTTCATCACAATTGAATATGAAAGAAAAAAGTTATAGCCAAAAATACATTTTTCAGTGTTTTCCCTTTATTTCAAAAACTAAATGTCATTTTCATTTCTATTTTCATTATTTATCTTTTTCATTTTTGTTATTACAATAACGAAAATGACATGTACACCCCTACCAAGTAAGGTGATTCCATAAACTCCCTAGGCTCCCATAACCAACCTATTCTATTGCCCAGTTTTTCCTTATATTTAAACAAAATCTACCTTCCAGAAATTTAAGCCCATTCAGCCTCCTTGTTCTGTCTTCTTGACGTTGGAAAATAAATATTCTTCATTTTTATTGTGGCATCCTTTTTGATATTTGAAAACTGCTATCATGCCCCCATTTCATCTTCTTTTTTTAGGCTAAACGTATACAAATCCATCACCCTTTCCTCCAGCCCCTTTATTTCCTATTTGCTATCCTCTGAATTTACTCCAGTTTGTCCCTCAATGAATGTTGATTAACAAGGACACAACTAAAATAAATTAAATAAATCCTATTACTCTGTTCCCAGTGAGTAAGCTAATATTTGGTAAAAGAGAACATTCCTGGGCCACATTGCCTGGGCCTGAAAGTATGCATAAATACTTTCATTAATGATTTCATGAACTTGGTATGTTGCATGCTGTAAGCCTATTTCTGAGTGGTTTCTGCTGTATTGGTCATTAACGTGATGCCATTTCCTCTAAACAAATCGATATTTGCAGTAAGGTACATGGCATTGCCAATAATTGGAGACCTCCAGCAAACTTAGTAAGCCTAATCAGAAAAATCACACCCTGTTTTAAATTAGTTGAAGTTAATGCATTTCATCAAATGCCACCATGAAAGCATGATTATGGAAGTCTAGGATCACTGGTCAACAATCTGTACTTGTCTTTTTTCATCTTTAAACATCTGCTAACTACTGACACTAGTCTGTAAGTTGTTTTTTTTTAAAAAAAAAAATCAAGTCTCAACTCTACTTTTGATACCCTGATCTGTGGAACACTCACAGATTTCTCACATTTCCTGTCTACTACAATTTACTATGCTTTAAATCGCTGCCAAAAACACACATTAGGAAAGTCCAGTCAATTAATTATTTCCTCTGCTTACTATTACTATTCAGACTTTATTAATAATCATAGTGCACAAGGAGAGCACACCTTGAGACTATACTGCTTATTGGTTGCCTGCTCAAGAGCTGCTTTTCTATAGAACCAGTCTAAGTATGTTAAATACTCAATAGTGATGTGATGCTCTACCTACTTGGTAGTCTTACTCTTTTCTTTAGCACTTGATACTTGAATAGGATTTACTTGAATGGGATGCCTGTAGTGCTGCTGATGCCAAGCAGGTGAAGGGCACAGCCTACAAATTCATGATGTCTGTATATGGGAAAGGGTGATTTTCATGTTGGTCATCTGGAACCTAATTATCATATTAAAGAGAGCTGAAATTACAAGATGTTTTTGCATGCAATGAATTAATATTATTTGCATTTTTGGATAGCTTCCAAATATTGAAATAATTATTTGCCTCCAAAATGGTATTTGCATATCTGATTATTCAGATATTTTGGTTTGACTATTCTTGTTGGTTTTAGTTTGGTTATTTTGGCATTTCAATTACTTCATATTGGCAATAGTGCTATTACCAGAAGCAATCGAATTGAGAAACCTAAAATAACCAAAATTACTGTTTGTTTAGGGAAACCAAGTGGGAACCAAGTAGCAATTCATATTTGCTTCATTGGCCCCAGTTCAAAGCAGGTAAAATTGGATATGCTATTCATTGTGGATATTCTTTCGGCTCTAATAGTAATGAATAATAGAACGTAGCTGTTGGAATGTACTCTTCTGGCAAAGATCTTTACTCCTACGCATTGCTCCCATGATACCCCAGTTAACATGTGGATTTCTTGCAAGGCATGAGAAGGCAGTTTATTTCCTCCTTACAGCTCATCCGAACGTAATGCAGTGGGCAGCAATGCAAGGAAGTGAAACCTTCTTATGCTCCATTATTCCATTCCCTCTTTTTGTTGGAAACCAGTGTTTCTGTTTCCCACAATTAGCATGAAATACGAACAGCAAGACTTTGAGAAGATAGAAAGCTACCACAATAAAAACACACAGAAAGTGTTAACAGGTCGGACACCGAATTTTAGCAAGGTGAGTTGACAAGCAGAATAATTAATACTAGCACATGATGTATTGATTACTGCTCATTGTGTGATGGCACCCCAGTTGCTAGTATAAGACTTGTCTGACTGACACCACTGAATGAATTATTCTGGGTCACTGAGCAGAGCTGTAGACACAAAATGCAACAGGTTTGCCTTATTAATTCTTTTCCGAGGTTGCAACATTACCCTGCTAACGCAAGTGCCTTGTTACTTATTCCACTCTGTAAGTTTCAAAATGGATTTGTGCATGTGGCTTATTTCATATTATGGTAACTGGAGACATTTAGCCATTAAGTGCGCCTGATTCAGGAATGTAGGAGATTTTATCCTGCAAAAAATCAATATTAAGATGTACTATTGCTCCCCTGGTATTGAAAGAATGAGTTGATCTACATGCCAAATGACAACCCCCTTGATAACGGGGATTATGTGTCCTGTCTTTCCAGGCTGTGCTTCTTGGCGCTGCTCTTTAGGTCCCTGAGGCAGAGATAATCTAATTAGTACAACAAAGACCAGGTTGATTTGAAAAAGTCGAGGGCTGGAGAGAGTGGTTTTGTGTGCGTGGAGGGGGAGGTGATGGTGTTGCAGTTAGAGACATGCTCTGAAAAGTTACAGGGAAGGAGGACAAGAGGGAGCCAAAAGTGCAGCTTAATCTTCAGCTTGGTTCCACAAACACTGGAAGCACAGACCCACTAGACTATTAGCAGACGAGCACCAAATTAGCGAGTGCTAAGAGGAAGGGGCAGAGGAAACCAACATGACCTCGATTAGAATGGTGATAGTTTTGACCCAGATAGGCTGGTCTTCTGTGAAGTCATGAGTTCCTGCTAGAATGCCAATTGCTAACAAAAGGCTTTTCCCAAAGATTGGGGGTTCCTTTAGACTTCACCAACTATAGTTGGTCCAATAAAAGATATCACTATACTACGTTGTCTCTTTAGACTTCACCAAAGACAACAGTAGGGGTTACGGCCAGTGCTTAATTTGTACCAAAAAAATGAAGAGTTGCCAGAGCTCAAGCCTGCCTCAGAAGTCCCATCCCTTGATCCTAGAAGCATGGGGGGATTCAAAGAAGTTGGTGGAGCTCCTCTGACAGGCCCCATGACTCTACCAGCCCCATTTCTCACCTTTGCCTTGCCACCCCTTGCTCAGGGATGAATTCTACTTGATGGGGGTTGGTGCTGCCATGAATCAGCTGTTCAGCACTGCTGATCAGCCTCAACCCAGTCAGTGGAGAGACTGGGACTGAGGCAGATGCTTCTGCATTCAGTCTGGGAGAGCAGAAGCAGTGACAGGGTCTAGAAGTGGTGCTGGGGCTGTCCTGGCAAACTCTGGCACAAATTAAGCCCTGTTACCATCAGACCGACAGCTCTTCTCAATACAGCCAAGTTGCTTATGCACCTAACTTCAGGCTTGTACTTAAGTCCATCCAGTGGACTTAATGTTAAGCATGTGCTGAGCCAGTTTAATGCAGGGATTTCAGATGTGGCCGTGAATTGTGAGGCTTCCCCCCCTCCTCAAAATGAGTACATTGCCAGCCCCGGTCACTCCTGGTTGGACTGGAGCTGGCGGTGTTGGCAGAACTGACTATGCAAAGAGGGACTTCCAAACTTATCACAGCCTAGACACACGCATCCAACTCAATTCAGCCTTGGGCATGTGCCTAAAGATAAGCAGGTGCTTAAGTGTTTTATGGAGTAGGCTAGGAGCTAACATTAGAGGCTTCACTGGGACTTAACATACTTTCAGGCATGGCCCCCCTGTGCATATTTGGGTTTCGGGGGGGGGAGGGAAATGAGCAGCCCGAATATGCGCGGAGTGGCCATGTCTGAAAGTAGTTAGATCTGCAACTTTGTTCCAATGGAAGGTGCCACCGTAATCTAAGTTAATATCAATGCAAGGTTAGGTTTGCACAAAGGGAGGGTCCTGAATCATTTCAAGCTAGTCATCTTAAAATAAATGAATCAGCAGCCTCATGTGATCTTGTGCCTAGTGTTTGCTAGTTGTTGATATCTTCCTACCAGAGCTTGCTTTCTCTCTTGACTATAAGTCACCACCATTTCTCTGTATGCTGGCACTGTGTTCTGTCCTTCCACTCTTTTAAACATGGGGCCCCCAATCTTGAAAAGACTTACAAGCTCAACTTACAAGTTCAAAAGTAGTTTCAGGACTGTGGTATTTCCATGCCATATCACAGTAGTTGTATAAAGGTATTTTCAGAAAAGACACTTCCCACCCACCTCCCACCCACTATACATGTTACAGGGTAAGCATAGGGCAACACTGAAGCCCTGCAACATGTATAGTGGGTGGGTAGTGGGTGGAGAGTGTCTTGTCTAAAAATTCCCTAAATGAGAGCTGGATCCTCACCTGGGATGTGTTTATTACATTATATAAACTTTAGTTTAGTTTAGTTTATTATTATACAAATTTATACCCTGCACCCTCCTGCTAACAGTAAAAAATTTTTTTAAATATATAATGCAAACATACAAATAAGATAAATATACAATAAATATAAAATAACACTATAAAATCCATATTGTGGGGCACTAGAAATACAAAAAAAGCCCTAACCCTCAATCCCCCCACGCTTTAACCATCTCCTTCACCAAAAGCCTGGCAGAGCAGCCAGGTATTATATTGTCATTGAAAGGAGGTGAGGTCTAGGGCCACACGGATCTCTGCTGGGAGGGAGTTCCACAGCCTTGGTGTGGCCACTGAGAACGCCCTCTCCATAGTCATCCCTAGGGCTGATGCGGCAGCAGCTGTTACCGCGCCGCAATTCCGTTCCACCATTTCAGAATTGCCCGCGCCACACCACGACTTTTCTGCGAATATTCCGCTAATTCCGCCAGAATTCTGCAAATCACGGAATTGTGGAAAAATTGCGGAAATCCGCTATTCCGCTATTTTGTGGCGCTGGCGGAATTGCGGAAATAGCGAAAATGTCATGTTTCCACGATTCCACTAAGTAGAGGAATTAAATAAGCGGAACCGCGGAATGAAATTAGCGGAATGAAAGCCTCTGCCATGCCGTTCCACTAATTGCAGAAACACTGTTTCCGCCGGAAATAGCTACCGCTGCGATATTCCGCTACAGCCCTAGTCGTCCCCCGAGATAATCGGGGGACTTTGAGAAAGGCGCTCCTGGTTGACCACAGGGGTCGATCCAGAGGCAGTCCCACAGATAGGCAGGGCCCAGACCGTATAGGACTTTATAGGTAAGCACCAACATCTTGAATTGGACCCAGAAAACTATAGGCAGCCAGTGTAAAGTACAGAGTACTGGTGTAATGTGCTCACTGCGACCCATTCCTATAAGGAGGTGGGCCGCCGTGTTCTGCACCAGCTTCAGCCTCCAAACTGTCACCATGGGTAGCCCCACATAGAGCACGTTACAATAGTCTAGTCTTGAGGTTATGAAAGCATGGATGATAGTGGCCAGGTCTGAGTCCGAAGCATACGGCTGAAGCCGCTGCACCAAATGTAACTGGAAAAATGCACTCCTTGCCACAGCTCCCACCTGGGCATCCAGGTGGAGCTGAGAGTTGAGGAGCACTCCCAGACTATGAACCTGAGGGACCAGTGGAGGGCAAACCCCATCAATGATGGGGGACGCTAACCCCACCGCCCTCCCCACTAGCATCATTTCCATCTTGTTGGAGTCGCTTCAGATGGCTCATCCTCATCCAGTCCCCCACAGCTGCCAGACACCAAGTAAGCACTGAGACTACCGGGCCTGAGTCAGATGAAAAGGAGAAGTACAGTTGGGTGTCATTAGTATATTGATGACACTGAACATCAGACCTTCTCATGACCTCGCCTAGCAGCTGCATATACACACTGAACAGGAGAGGGGACAGAATAGAACCTTGCAGGACTCCACACAAGAGGTCCTGGGGAGATGACAAACAGTGCCCCAGCACCACTTGCTGGGTTCTCCCAGTCAGGAAGGAAAGGAACCATTCAAGAACAGTCCTGCTCACCCCGGCTTGGTCCTGCAAACTAGTAACCAACATCTCGTAATCAATGGAATCAAAGGCAGCCGATAGATCTAATAGAATCAGAATGGTCGATTGACCCTGATCCAATTTATGGCAGAGGTCATCAACCAAAGCCACAAGTGCAGTCTCAGTGCCATAGCCCAGACGAAAGCCAGACTGTGAGGGATTCAGAAAACTGATGTGGTCCAGATGCTCCTGCAGTTGCCAAGCCACAACCCGTTTGTGGCAGGGAGAAGCATAATAAGGCTGCGGTACCTTTAAGGGAGATAGAGTGGGGCACAGCTACGCCCACTCTGGAGGTATAAAGCCAAGACAGGAAGTAGAAAGCAGAAGCTGTCTGGAACCCAAGTGGAGCACATCGCTGTTGGAGCTGAGGAGAAGACTAGAGACTGAGAAGCCAAGTAAAGGAGCCTGAAGACAGACAGACAGTGACTGAGTCTTTGTAAGTCAGCCAGAGGACTGATGCCTGGCTAGGTCTGTATCTATGGAGAACTGTGTATATGAATGGCCAGAGATCTGCTGCCTGGCTTAGAGACAAGTCTATGAAATAATAAAGGACTGTATTATACTAATTCCCTGAGACTTTGAGAGTGACTGAACTGATCCTGCAAAGACTCTCCCTGGCAAGCAGGCTACACTGTTCAATAACCTTCCCTAAAAAGGTTATTTTTCTAACCTAAAAAGGGAAGGTTAGATACAGGCCAATAACTGGCAAGGGAGTCAATGTCAAGCGGTTTCTTAAGCAGTGGCGGTACCACAGCCTCCTTGAGGCAGCTCGGCTCTCTGCCCTCCCAAAGGGAGGCATTGACCACCACTGCTGGTAATGGCCCCAATATCTCCCAGGTGGCCTTAACCAGCCAGGATGTGCGCAGGTCCAGTTCACAAGAGGTGCCTCTGATCACGCCAAGAACATCCTCTGCATCAGCAGGTGACACACATTGAAACTGATCCTACAAAACTGGACAGGACAGGGCTTACATAACCTCTGGTTCTCCTCTTGTATTAAGCATGGCGTTGAAGTCATAGTGAATCGGAGCAATTTTATCTGCAAAGTAATCAACAAATGTGTCACAGGAGGCACTGGAGAATTCCAGTTCCCAGCTGCGGGAGGCCAGAGTGACCAGCCCCCTCATCATCCGGTAAAGCGCTGCTGGAAGAAACTTTGCAGATGCTATGAGGGCAGCTTACAGTGAAATATTTACATCGCTCTATGCAGAACTGGGGTCTCCAATGTTATAGAGATTTGTGTGTGTGTGTGTGTAGCTTTTTTATAAAGCCACAAGGATGGAACTAATCCTAACCCTGGTTGCTAATTTAGACACTGGATTTGCATAGAACCAATGTCATGGATGTCTTCATGACCTACTGATAACTCAGAAATCTCTATTTGAGTTCAACCCTCTGATTTCTAATACAGTTTCCAGTTCAGACAGAGTGAAAAATGTGTCTTGCTGCAACTTGGGAAATAGAGAGAGTGTGTCAAATTTTGATGCAGATTCTGACTCTCTCAAAGGCTGTTTTTAGACAAGAGCCTCCCCACCCATCACCCATCCATCATGTATGTTGCAGGGCCACATTGGCTCCCTATGCAGCCCTGCAATATGCATGTTGGGTGGGTGACTGGTGGGTAAAAACACCCAAAGACTGGGTAGGACTATTTAGATCTGGACTTTTGTCACTTCCCATTGTTGATAAAGCTCAAATCTGAATCTAGATTCAGGGGATGTCAACTTCAGATGTTCCAAAATCATGAGTTATCTTCTCTCTCTCTCTACACACACACACACACACACACACACACACACACACACACCTGTACCCTCCCATCATGCCCCTGACAAATAAAAGGCAATGAAAGTGGCTTCAAAGTGGCTTTGATTATTTTTATTTGAGATTTGAAAACATACTGACATTTGATTCTTTTTATTTGCATTTTTGGTATCCAAGTCCTTGTGGTCATGCTCTAACTACAGTTTCAGGCTTTTCTCTCTAAACATGAGGTCTAGAAACTTGCTTTTTAAAACACTGAAGCTGAGATTCTCACAGTTTAATTATAAGTTTTGTGATTTAAAGCCTTAATAACCCGCCTTGAACTCCCCATACAACCACTAGAGTTGGTAACTGTGCATGTCCAAAATTGTCTAGTATTTTGGGGTATGGGGTTTTTGTTGGGTCCCCTTTCTGATCATGCATACTTCAAGTGCTGGCCTATGCAAAGTTTGGAAAGAATTAATACACTCTGGAAGCCTTCAGGGCCTGTAGAAGAAAGATCTTTCCCCAACTGGTAGTTGTTCATTTCTAAAGCTCACGAGCTGAGTTGGTTCAAACATTCATGCACAACTCTCCACAGGCTGTTTTGTGTCACCAAATCCAATCTTGTTGCTTTGGCAAACAGTCACATAACTAAGAACACTGTAACAATGGAATCTTTCTTTACACTACTTCCCCCTGTCTCCCACTTGCCTTTCTCTGCTGCGATTGAGACACAAAATTTGGAGAGGTGACAAGGATGAGATCACTTCTGTGTGCAAAGTGACAGGAAGGCTGGCTGCCCTGCTGGCTACTTCATCTCCTTTTCCCATGGAAGACATCTGATGTTATTTCCCTATCCATGGTTGCACTGAGACAGCAGCACTCTGGAAACTGTGTTCGCTAGCCACTTTGGTAAAACCTCAAGAGTGCAGATAAGACCCCGAGACATGGAGCCATCAAAATGGGAATGTCTCGTGCTGAGTTTGCATTTCTGGCTTTCCTTGGTTATTTATTTGAATTGAGCAACCCCTGTAAGTTTATAAACAGGAATTAGGAAGGCACCAAGTCTCCACACACTTTGGCAATGGTGACAAAGCGCAGAGTGATTCTAACTGGGTTGCTGCCTGCATTCCAGCAACCTGAGTATTTTTAAAACACTGGTTCTGGAACTAAATTTATTCATTGGGTGTTTTTACACACACATTTCTCCTGCATGTTTGCTGTTACATCCTGAGCTTTCTGTGTGTCTAAATCACTGACCCAGATCTTAAACATCTGGCTGTTTGAACTTCAGCGTAGAACTTCTCCCAGAACTTTTGTGTGTAAAAAGTTCTCCTGGCAAACTGTTTTGCTCCAGGCAGCTGTGGTCACTTGGTTTCCATGGCAGCCTGTCATGTCTACAGCTGTGGCTACTTTAGGCTGCCTCAGGGCAGTGTTGGTGTGAAGAATGCATTCAGGAACTGCCTCAGGGCAGTGTGTGCGTGTGTGAAAAATGCATCCAGAACTTACTTGTGGACTTGTAAACCCAAAAGATTGAAAAACCCGGAACTTTAAGGTGTGTGTAAAAATGCCCATTGAATTAACAGATTTCCATTTGCTTCTGACTGGGGTTTTCCCCTACCCAATTCTTAAATTCAAGCCCAGGTATTCTAGCTGGCCTTAGTCAGACATGGTAGCTAGGTGGTTAAGGCACTTGGCTATGTTCCATCCTGAAGGTCATGGGATCAAGCTGTGCTCACTGCTTATGGTGCAATTCTCCATTCACTGAAGTCAAAGGAAAAAGTGCCATTGACTGTAATGATGGAGGACTGCATCCTGTCTCTGCCACAGAGTTCAGCCAACTGTTTAGTTTGGAATAGTCAGAGAATAAGACTTCAGCCCCTTTGAAAAATCCTAAGCCTTCAGATTGGACGTACATGCTTCAATATAGAAAGATGAACCCTGATTTCAAGCACTGTATGTTGGGTGTTCTCAGACATAAAAATGATAAATCTGTGGAAAATCCATCATGTGTTGAAATCTCTGAAGTTCTCCAGATCCCATGGTTGTTCCTACAGACATTCATACTGCTGGCTATCTGAGAGACTTCTCCACAGCTTGTTGCCTGGATGATATTGTGTATCTAGGAGTGCTCAGTTCACCACAGACTGGAAACAGGGTGCATGTGTTTATCTATACATAACAGTGGCTACGTGCAAGGGGTGGCTACTTCTTGTCCACATCTGAGACTTTTCAGATCCCAGCTGGTGATAAAAGAGTAACAAGAGGCATGTTATCATAAGTAGATGTAATGACCAAATGCATGTTTAGCCCCAAAAATGAATAGTTAACTTTACGTCTGGTAACACCCATTATAGCATGCTGCTCAAGCCAGGTGATTATTGATTGCACAAAGAATCACAGGTGTGGAAGGTCCTTTTGTAGGGATGGGCGAACAGATCGCGGTTCGAGTTCGGCTGTTTGATTCGGCCCGGTTCGGTCCAGTCCGGTTTGCCAGTTCGGTTTGTTCGCCATGTTCGGGTTCGGCCGTTCGGTTCGGTCCTGTTCGGTTTGGGTGTTTGGAAAAAGGCTCTCTGTGTGAGGAATGATGGCCCCAGACCCATGACGTTGGGTCCTGGGGATACAGTGGCAGCTTCTATGTATTGGCCACAGCCCTCCCTGCCTGTAACTTGGCCCCAGATGCCTGACCATGGGTCCTGGGGCTGGAGTGGCTGTTCCTTGATGCAGTGGAAAGACATCACCTCTGTGCGAGGAATGATGGCCCCAGACCCATGA
>QEPC01014266.1:1458132-1493313 GCA_003113815.1 Sphenodon punctatus | reverse complement strand
TTTCTAGCCCCCCTTTTTTCTGCCATCAACGAAGATGGAGAGCTGCCGAGGGCATGGTTAGGGGGAATAATAGTGCCAATCTTTAAGAAAGGGGATCCCTCCTTGCCCAATAATTACCGCCCCATCTGCCTGCTGAGTGTAGTGGGGAAACTCTATGCAAGGTTTTTGCTGGAAAAGGTGCAGCTTTGGTTAAATGAGTCGGGTCACTTGGAATTAGAACAAATAGGATTCCAAGGGGGGAAATCTACGCTAGACCAGATAGCCACTCTGTCCTCGTTAGCCGGGAAGTATGTAACTCGCCAAGGCAAGTTTTTTGGGGGGTTCATGGACTTGAGTATGGCATTTGATTCTGTCAACAGAGAGAGATTATGGATTAAACTAAGAAATACCTCTATGGACCCCCGCCTGATCTTTCTTCTGATAAAGGTCCATACTAACAATTCGATCAGAGTTCGCTCTCAAGACCACCTATTAACAGAGACAATCCCTGTTTTTTCTGGGGTTAGACAGGGCTGCTTGTTAGCCCCAATGTTGTTTAATTTGTTTCTTAACGATATGATCCCCTTTTTGAAGGAGATTGACACGCACGCCCCTAAGATCGGCACCAGGAGGGTTTCGGCCCTCCTGTATGCTGATGATACAGTCCTACTATCTCAGACCTTGGTAGGACTGAGGAGGGCGTTGCAGGGTTTTGGAGAATACTGTGCAAGGGAGGGTCTGCAAATTAATTATAACAAGTCCAAGGTTATGGTAATGGGGGAACATGGCCCCCGAAAGAATCATCAATGGAGGATTGACTCCAATTTAATTGAACAAGTTAAAACTTATAAGTATTTGGGGGTCATATTCGCTTCCTCTCTGAGTTGGGTTCCCCACATGGAGGCTGTTAAACTGCAGGCCAGGAGATCTACAGCTGCTATCCTTGGTTATTTTTTTCATCAGGGGGGAAGATTGGTTTTGCCGGCTTTACGGCTTTTCAGAGCCAAAGTCATCCCACAATGTTTATATGCCTTTCCGGTGTGGGGTGTGGCTTTCCTCTCAGAGTTGGAGGCCATCCAGAACCATCTGCTTCGAGTTATACTGGGACTTCCTAGGGGCACGCCCCAGGTGCTTCTCCGGTTGGAAACATTCAGTCCGACCATGCGATCAAGGGCAAAACTGTCTTTCCTTAAATATTGGGTCAAGGTTTATCTTTTCCCTACCCAAAATAATTCCTTGTTGGCTATGTTGCTGACTGATGGAGGGCTTAGCCTCTGGGTCGACCAGGTTGAGATGGCGTTGAACCACTTGGGGTATTCTAGTGAATCCTTGAGGGGAATTGGCTTACTATGTTCCCTATCTCTTATACGGAGACGCCTGGAAGATCAAGAATTACAATATGAGAGGGCTCTTTTAGACTCCCAGGGAATTGCACCTGAATACACCCTGGCTGATTCCTCGTGCCCGATGGCCAGTTATTTATTCGCCTGGCTTGACCCGGCATGTAGATGGGTGTACACACGGTTCAGGTGCAATTCTTTTCCTTCGTCCCTGGTAGAGGGTCGTTATAGAGGCATCCCGAAGCATGAAAGAATATGCCAGCTTTGTGAGTTATATGAACCTGATACATGTGCTCACCTTTTCTTCTATTGCACTGCCCTGGAGGCACCCAGACGGGAGCTTTTGGAGCAGTATTGTTTAGGTCATCGGAACCCGAGTATGTTGTTAAAGACCCTCTTGGACTAAAAGGATATGGTAATGGCAAGGGCTGTGGCAGGTTCTGTCAGCTTTACCTCCGGACTAGAGAGGCTTGTATGAGATCTCCCATTCTTAGCGGTAACCCTAGTGGATGAGGTCCAGGAGGGGAAGGGAGTCTTATGTTTATGTTATATGTTTATATTTTGTGCTTATTATTGTCATGTCTAGCTATGTAACCCCCAAGCACTGTTGGCTTTTGTTGGTTCTTGTTTTATATTTTTGTTTTATATTGTATTAGCCTTGGCTAACAATAAATCTATTTTATTATTATTATTATTATTATTATTATTATTATTATTATTATTATACTGAGAGCAGCTCCTGGCGTCTAACAGAGAATCTTTGTGACAACAAAGGGCCTGTGAAAATTATTTATCTTTTTTTTTTTTTAAATTGCACCATCAGGTAATATTCTAGCCTAAGAGTGGGGAACCTTTGGCACAAGCCAGGGATTGTCAAAGGATGAGAGACCAGGAAGGGGCTCACCTGAGAAAGGAAGATGCTGGGAGTCCAGAGGAAGCTCACCTTGGAGAAGATGCTCTGGCGAGAACTTGGAATTTGAAGTACGTTTGGTTATGGCTGGCTCTGCACTGATTGAATAAAGAGCATGAAGGGATGATTCAGTCTAGGAGTCTCCTTACAGAAGAAGGCAGAACTCAGGAGAGTGGTCCTGGCCTTGGAGAGACTCTCAGCAGGCAGTCACTCTCTTATGGCTTCACAGCAAACGTTTTAGCAAATTCCTGCAGCCTGCCACCACTGCTGTCCCACCCCTGTCTGAGACAGGGGCATAGCTATCATAGGACAGGAGGGACATTTGTCCTGGGGCCCAAGCTAGGGCAGCCATGGGGCCCGAACTGGAGAGGGAGCCACAAATCCTGTCCTGTTGCAGCACGGCAAGGCGGAGACTGAGCTGAGCGGAACTACTTGCAGCATGTGGCCTGCATGAGATCCACCCCGCAGGTGGCACAGGATGGAACAAGCACCAGCAGTGACCCGAGGCAGACAGTGCAGCCGCAGCCTCAAGGGCTCAGGTGCAGCAAGCAGAGGGAGGAAGAGGTGCTGGGGGGGGGAGGAAGGAGGGGAGGTGTGGGACTGGGGAGAGGATGGTGATGGGGAGGGGCTCAAGTCCATATCTTGCACCTGGACCCATTCCAACCTAGCTACACCCCTGCCTGCCTCCTTGAAGCTGTGAAGATCAAGAGTGTTGGGGGACAGGGCAGTTCAGATGCCAAGCCATTAGGGATTGGCCACCTTCCCTCAGGCTTTGACCAGAAGAGGGAAAGGCCACAACAGAAGAGGGGGCAGAAAAAAGACTCTCCTGCCTCTTTCCAACATGGTCCTGCCTTCTTTGGAGCATCATGATGTGTCGGTGGCTACCCCACAGCTTTGGAACTCCCTTCCCGTGGAGGCTTGCCTGAGCCCTAGTTTGAATGTCTTCCGGAGGCAGTGTACGGCCTTTTTATTTGGCCAGGCATTCAATGGGCAGGGATAGATTGGGGGGGGGGGAAGGTGATGGGGTGTTTTTAGTTTTGTGGGGTTTTAATTGTTTATTTTACATTTGTATTTTATATGTGATTGTGAGCCACTCTGAGCCTTTGGAGATAGGGCGGGATATAAATCAAAATAAATCAATAAAATAAATCAATAGTGCTCCAAAGAGGCCAGGGCCACATTAGAGAGAAGGTGGGAGAGACTCTTCATCCCATCCCTTTCTGACATTGTCCTGACCCCTGGTATCCCCATAAGCCCTGATTTCCCCAGGAAATCCAGGGATGCCTGGGTAACTTTGAGAATTCAGAGCTTTGCCCAGAGTTAGTGAATTAAAACCTGGCAATTCTTCAGCTTCACTACAGAGCTCCTTTAAAGTGTCTCAGAGTATTTTCAAATGTGACGCTACCACAGGTGGCCACGCTAACTCCAGCATGGCCACCCATGGTGCTGTCACATCTGCTCCCGCCCGCCAAATATTTGCTGTGAGCGGGAGCAGAGTTCACCCCGGACCGTGGCAGGACTAACTCTGGGTTGTTCACTGGGCTTCCTGTCAGCCCTGTCACGGTGCGGGGAAGGCAACCCTAGACCATGGTAGAGCAGGCCATCACATCTGATGGTCCAGTCTATTTAACTCCGGTCGGTGGTCAGAGCAGTTCCAGGGAGGTGCGGCGGCCTCATAGGCTGCCGCACCCACCGATCAGGGAAGAGGTGGGACCGCACTGAGCAAAGCGGGGGGGAGGCTGTGCCAACGCACATCCCCTGCCATCTCCCCAGCCCCAGCCGCTAGCACGTTTGCTTGGCAGCCGGGTCTGATCCTGGTGAGTACTCTCACCACGGGCAGGATCAATGCGTGACAGCTCTAGGAGCCGTCTGTTTGGTCATCCAAAATTGTGGGTTACTTCTGGAAACTGAAACGTCTGAATTTTTTCTTTTCTTTCTGGGCCTCTTTTTAATAGCAACAAAGTCTCAAAAGGTCCAGCTCACAATATTGCTTTAGCGCTGTACTTTTTCTTGTTTCGTTTGCAAATAGTGTCAGTAAATGTGCAAAAAACACTCTCCCCTCACCATGCTGTTTGCAAATAACTTGAGTGGAATCTTGAAGTCAATGGAAACTTTGCCACAAAAAATGCCACAGAGCCAGCCATTCCTCCTTACTATAAGAGGTTTGTATAATTGGCATAAGTGGCATAAGCCTTCCACAAATTTCACAACCGGCCCAAGAAAAACAGAAAGGAATCTCCTCTTCCTTCCTGCTTTGCAAGTCCTGGTTATGGTGCAAACTATTTTTTATTTTTTTTTGCCATCAGGAGCTGCTTTTAACTTAATGAAAATCGCAAAAGGAGTACCTCATGGTGTGGGAGGGAGGTCAAAAGTTCAAACACATCCTACCTCTTTGGTTCTCTATGTGCCCACTTGATAAGTAAGTAACACTTAGGGGGACATTTTCAAAGTGTTGCACAAGGGGATTTAACCACCTGACCCCAATTAATGGCAATGGGAATCTTGTGGCTGTGTCCTCTGTGCAGTATTCACCTCTCAATGCCATGTACAAGAGATGCTGGAAGGGGAAGTGCGGGGGAGATATCAAGGGCACCTGAAAGAACTGAGTGTAAAGCATCCATTTCTTCTTGTTCTCTTCTTCCACTTATTATTTATCATTCCTATAGTTCTTTCAGTGTTCAAAATGCTCTCTAGTCCACCCTCACAACCAGCCAGCAAGGTGGGTCATTATTATTCCCATTTTACAGATAAGGAACTGAAGCTGAGAGCTGGTGACTTGCCAAGTCAGTTCCTGGTTAAGAGAGGGTTTTAACCCTAGTCTTCCAGGTTCAAGTTCAATACCTTACCCCACTACACTTTGTTGGCTCTTATGTGGGTTTCTTTTACTGACCTAATAGAAATCCGTAGTTCCATGGGTGAGCCAAAACAATTAAGAACTGGATGTGCTTCTCCCCAGCCAGAGTGCTGCCTGTCCCTTTGGGGCTGAGATATCTATAATTCTGCAGCTGTTACAGACCCTTCCTGGGAAAACTGACAGAGGACGGGAAGAGGATCTGTAAGAGTAAAGCCTCTGCATTACTGAGAACTGGATTAGCAGGTCTCTGCTTTAGTGTAGCAGATCCTCTAACCACTTTCAGGACTAGTGCCCAAGTGCGGGCTAGGGGGTAAGGTGCTGTAGGGTGCAACCCTTGTGGGGAATGGGCATAGAGGAAAGCATCTGCAACCTTAAAGATTAAGTGTAAGCTCTCGGGCAGGGACCGTGTCTATCTTATTCTCTGTAAAGCGCCAGGTACATTGCTGGTGCTATATAAAAGCTTATAATAATAATAATAATAATAATCAATAAACAGCTAAGGTGGGTTGAGTTCTCCTAGATGGGCAAGGCAGGAAGTAGCTGGTCAGCTGGGAAGTTTGAGAGTTCAGAAGACACAAGTTTTTCTTTAAAAAAAATAAAATCTTGGCTCCAAGGGCTTCAGGGGGTGCCATGATGGCTGAAACTCCAGAGTCTGGAAGTTTGCCCAAGAGCGCTTCTGTACTCAAGACCTTCTTGGAGCTGTCTGGCAAAAGGTCACAGGACTGGGAGCCATAGTATGAGTGGTTTGCCTTGTGTGTCAGAAAGACCACAGAAGCAGGGTGGCCATAACTCCCCTTTAAAAGAGGACACTTATTTATTTTATTTTATTTTAACAATTTAATACCCACCCAACTCTACCTCAGGTGGCTCGGGGCAGCTTACAATAAAATCATATAAATATAAAACAATATAATAATTTACAAGGAAATCATATAAATATAAAACATTCCCACCCAACTTAAAAATATAACAAAACACAAAACCTTCTCATAACTCCCTCCCCCCACTCACTACCACATAACCACCTCCACCCATCCCCTCCACCAAACGCCTGGCAGAACAGTCAGGTTTTACACAAGCAACAAAAGGTCAACAGGTCTGAGGCCAGGCAAGCCTCCTCCAGGAGGGAGTTCCACAGCCGAGGTGCGGCTACCGAGAATACCCTCTCCATAGTGGCCCCCCGATTGACTTGGGGGACCTCCAGGAAGGCACCTTCAGCAGATTGCAGAGGTTGATCCAGGACCAAGGGAGTGAGGCGATCCCTCAGATAGGTCGGGTCAAGACCGTGTAGGGCTTTAAAGGCAAGAACTAACACCTTGATTCAAGCCTGGAAAATAATAGGCAGCCAGTGCAGAACACGGAGCACTGGTGTAATGTGTTCCTGGCGACCTGACCCCATAAGGAGCTAGTCCACCACATTCTGCACCATCTGTAGACTCCGGACCGTCACCAAGGGTAGCCCCAAGTAGAGCGCGTTGCAGTAGTCCAGCCTCAAGGTAACAAAAGCATAAATGATGGTGGCCAGGTCAGAGTCTGAGAGGTAAGGCCAAAGCTGCTGGACTAGATGTAACTGTCGGAAGGCCCCCCTCACCACCGCCTCCACTTGGACATCCAAGCGGAGCTGGGAATCAACGAGCACACCAAGACTCTGCACGTGGGAGACCAGTGGAGGACAAACCCCACCAATGACAGGAGATGTCACATCCACCACTCTCCTCACCAGCATTACCTCCATCTTGTCAGGATTCAGCTTCAGTCAGCTCTGCCTCATCCAGTCCCCCACAGCTGCCAAACACTGGGAAAGCACAGAGACTGCCGGACCTGGGCCTGAAGAAAATGAGAGGTACAGCTCAGTGTCATCAGCATATTGATGGCAACTCATTCCACACCGTCTCACAACCTCACCCAATGGCTGCATGTACAGGTTGAACAGAAGTGGGGACAGAATGGAACCTTGAGGGACACTACACGAGAGGTCACAAGGAGAAGATGACTCATCTCCTAACACTACTCGTTGAGTCCTACCGGGTAGGTAGATACAGAACCATTGTAGAACCGTTCCACCTAATCCTGCCCAGTCCCGCAGGCGAGTCACCAACAACTTGTGATCAACCATGTCAAAAGATGCTGAGAGATCTAATAGGACCAGTAGAGTTGAACATCTCTGGTCCATCTTCTGGTGCAGGTCATCAACCAAGGCCACAAGCACAGTTTCTGTACTCTGGGCGAAAGCTAGACTGGGAGGGTCTAGAAAGCTGCGGCTATTGAGGTGCACCTGGAACTGCTGGGCCACTACCTGCTTAGTAACCTTCCCTAAAAAGGGAAGGTTAGATACTGGCTGATAGCTGGTGAACAAGTCAACGTCAAGTGCTGGTTTCTTGAGCAGAGGCCGCACCACCACCTCCTTCAAACATTCCAGCACTCTACCCTCCTGAAAGGAGGTGTTGATCACCCCCGCCAGCAGCGGCCCTAATGTCTCCCGGCAGGATTTCACCAACCAGGACAGGCACGGATCCAGTTCACAACAGGTGGCCCTAACAGATCCCAGAACATCCTCTGCCTCAGCTGGTGTCACCTCCTGAAACAGATCCCACAAAAGCAGACCAGACAGGGCTTCTGCAGCCTCTGGCTCTCTTCCCTATGCACAACATGCAGCACCGAAATCATGGTGAATCCGAGGGATCTTATCCACAAAGTAGTTGACAAAGAGCAGGCCCTGGAAGATTCCACATCCAGATGGAAGGAGACTGGACTGACCAGCCCCCGCAACACCTGCAACATCTCCGCTGGACGGAACTTTGTGGCTGCTATGAGGGCAGCAAAGAAGGAATTCTTTGCTGCCCTCATAGCATCCACAAAGTTCCGTGGCAAAGTTTTCATTGACTTCAAGATTCCATTCAAGTTATTTGCAAACAGCATGGTGAGGGGAGAGTGTTTTTTGCACATTTACTGACACTATTTGCAAACGAAACAAGCAAAGAATTCCTTCTCTGCTGCCCTCACGGCCACGGCATAGGAACCAATGCAGCCCTGCACCATGTATTTTTCATAAGTGTCCTCTTTTAAAGGGGAGGTATGGCCACCCTACACACAAGGCTGGAATGGGCACATCTTTGTTGGTCTGTTTTGTATCAGTTTTGGCAACTGTGCACATGTCCTAAACTAACTTCTCTTGTGGTGAGTGTTTGGAGTGGATTGAGCGCTTGGCTTGGATCCTGTGGGGACTTTATGTTTCAGCCAGGCCTAAAGTTCACATGGAAATTAAGTTGCTAATTGCTATCCACCTTTTTTATTTCATGGTTTATGGTAGTGCCTAGGAGCCTCAGTCATGGACCAGGCCCCCTTTGTGCTAAGCACTACCCGAGAGATGAGAACATGTGCACAATGACCGGTACAGATCGGTGGCACAGATCCGTGATCTGGAGGGACCTTTCCCTTCCTGAGTGCACCTTCACCCCCAACTTTTATCTGGCCCATGGAGCTTGTATTATTATTTATTTATTTATTCAAAGTGGCCTCTGGAAGGGAAAAGGTTCCCACCCCTATGGTAAAGGGACTTAATGACATGCAGAAGGGATTTGTGTTTGATGCAGAGGAGAAGGTGGACCCAGCAGAAGAACACAAAATGGGTGATGTAACTGAAGTAATAAGCCAGCAAATGATCTTAAGAGCAATGCTTTGAATGGGCATACAAATGTAAGTAGTGCCATTCTGGGTCAAACAAGTGGTCCCTCTGACCCAGCATCCTTCCTACAACAACCTGGGCTAGATGCTTCAGAGAAGTGAACAAAGAGGCCATAAGTAGAGTGATCCATTCAGCCCCAAGTTCTAGTATTTTGAGGAATGGTAAATAACAGCTCCCTCTTTACTTGTGCCGTGCCACCCATGATTTTGTAAACTTCTATCATATTCCCTCCTCAGCCTCTCTAAGCTAAAGAGCCTCAATCTGTTGAAGAGAATGTAAGGTTGCCATTTTGGTCCCAAACGTTCTAACTCCTGACTTGCCTGACAAAGGACCATGTGAGGTCCAAAAGCTTGCATACCTCTACAAGCTGGAGTTGGTCCAATAAAAGATATCACTGTACTACTTTGTCTCTATTGCCTAATCTATTGAGACTTTCTTCATACAGAAGCCACTCCATACCTTTGACTATCTTTGTTGCCCTTCTTGGCACCTTTTCTACTTTTTCTGTGTCCTTTTTAAGATGTGACCAGAACAGCCCACAGTATTCAAGGTGTGGAAACACCAAAGATTGACATAAGGGTATTAGAATATTCTCCATTTTATTTTCTTGTCTTTTTGACTGCTGCTGCGCATGGAGCTGATATTTTCACTGAACATCCAAAATGACTCCAAGATTTTGTCGCTGAGTGGATACCTAATTTGGAACCCAACATTGTGGATGTATAGTTAGGATTGTTTTTCCTATGTGCACTACTTTGCACTTATCTACCTAATGAACATAGGAAAAAAATAAGTAGTAAGGATGTAAGATGGAGTTTGCCATGGCCAGTGAAGAGAAAATATTATGGACTGAAACTAAGGAGATGATCTTCTGCTTCCCATCAGCTCTTGAATTTGCCAGTAGCTGAACAATGGACAGAACAGCGGTGATGTCACTATGCTGTGTAAGGGGGTGTGGTCATGTTTGAAAGGGGCATGGCAAAGGGACTCTCCCACTCCTCTCTGATGTGTCCATCTTCCCTTTGGAGTGTTGTGATGTCATGACACTGTGCAAGGGACGGGTTATGTCAGAAAGGAGATGGGAGAGCCCTTTTGGCCTGTTCCTTTTCTGGCATAGCCTCCCCCCCCCCCCCCGCCAAACACTCTGGTGGGGCTTTTGGCTGGTCTACCTCCTCCTCTTTACATTAGACTCTCGTTACTCCACTGACCTCAGCAGAATTCTTTGCGGCTCTTATCTCTGCTATCTGGGAAGAGGTCATAGTAAAAATATTTTTGTCTGTCAGAACTAGTCTTCAGTTTAGAGCTGAAATCCGGTACTGGTGGCACATACTGTACCTTAATGCTGACTCAGTGTTGAGTACCCGCAACACGATTTCAGTGGAGCTGCACTCTGCAGAATCTGGCCTTGCTTGCTGCTGTATACGGTGCCATGGCTGGCTTGCCTATACAAGGGCACCAATGTGTTCTTGGATCTGTGCGCTGGACCTCTGCCTCCATGAACACAGCTTCTGTCATCATTTACACTCGCCCTTCTAGCTTCAACCATGTTGTTGCTTATGCTTGAAGTTGCTCAGTTTCCCCATAGGCAGGACAATTCTCTGCCATTAAAGTCAACAGGAGATTTTGCCATTGATTTCAATAGCGGAGGAACTGTGCTCTCAGTGTGATCAAAAGCAGCTATATATTTCACAAATAATGACTCATTAATTTATTCATTTATTTAAATGTATATCCCATCTTATCCTGAAGGCTCAGAATAGGTAACAATAACATATTTTAAAATATATATATATATATATATATAAAAGTGAAAACCAATACATAAAAACATATTAAAGTCCCCTAAGAAAACCCAACCACTGCAACATTACAGATGCCTATGAATCTAGGTCCATCACTAGCAATATCAAATTATTTCCTTGTGCCTATTCCCTCAGTTACCATAAACTGTAATATAATCATGACCATGTGATTGCTACAAGTAAAAAAAACAAACACCCAAAACCCAATTGGTTTACTCACATAGTAAGTTCCATTGGTTTCCTATGGGTAGGAAGAAGTTTCAAACGACCAGAACAGTTAGGCAATGGAATAATTTGCCAATGGAAGCTATGGCGGTATCTGTGATCCCAGTACCCCTGGCAACAGCTTCTCCCATTTGACCCCCCAAACCTTACACCTGTCACTGGAGACCTTTTAAAAATAGTTAAACAGACATCTCTCAGGGATGGTGTAGATACTGTGGATTGTGCATAATGGCAGGGGGCCGGACTAGAAAATACTCAGTGTTCCTTCCAGCTCTATAAGGAATTTTATTAGGAATTGGTTCTAACCATCAGCTAGTAGTCAATGGAAAATCTAGACAAACGTTTTCAGTATTTAAAATGTTGGTGTATCTACTCCATTACTTTTAAATCTTAAAAGGTTCTTTTCTTCACATAAAAAAGTCAAAACAAAGACAATCAATACATGCAAACAGAAGGCTTTCCTCAAAATGTTGCCTTTGGTATTTGCATAATGCCCCATTACTTTGAATGGCAAAATGGCCGAGTGCCAGACTCATGAGCTAATGAGCTGGGGTGGGTGGGAGAATGGCTAAAGTCAAACGGCAAACAGCCAGTCGTATTGCATAGCAACACAGGCAGCCATAAGTAGCTGTCTTGGGGTGGGTTCAGTTGAGCATAACCAGCTCCAGGGGCTGGAGGTATTCGTCTTGAAGAAGTGCTTCCCTCTGCTTCTGCTCTAACAAGCTGTAAAACCAGGGGTTAATTAGCTCCTTCCCTCCTTGACATTCCTTCCCCTGGATATCAGCACTTACTCTGAATTCTGGGATCATATTCCATGGTTTGCTCCTCCCTTGCCTTGCAACAGGGGGTGGAAAAAGCAGACACTTGGTCAGACAAACACAGGAGGGCGGAGTGATGCTGGGAAAGGGGAAGGTTGTGGACGACAAAAAGGCAATTCCGTCGGACTTGTTCAGACAAGCATATATTATTTATTATTTATTATGCCACCCATTCCTGAAGGACTCAGAGCAGCTTACAATCAGTAGTCTGTCTTGTGACTTAGGCGCTTGCCTAAGGCCCTGACTCAAAGAGGGCTTCCCTAAGGGCTGACAGGTCAGACAGCCAGGCCACAGGCACAGAAGGTTTAGCGCTCAGGAGTAAGCTTCCCCAGAGCTTCTTGGAACTCTCCTCCTGCTTGAGGGCTGAGAGACTCTGGCTGCTAGTTCATGCTTTGGACACTGTATAAGCTATGTTGGTGGTGTGCACAGGAATAAAAGCACCGTGTTGAGAGATCCTATGTGTGAGTGGAGTATTCGGGGCTGGATCCTGCAAAGACTTGCACCCTGATCAGGCTGACCTATTACAAACTCCTTACACACACAAAAATCCCTAAAGCACTCCTCTTCTACCGCCTCTCCACCAACTCCCACTGCAGTACCTCTCAGATATAGACAGTTCCCACCCCCAGAGTCAGACTCTCCCTCTCTTGTTTACCCCACGTTTGAGCTGATGTAAGTACCTCCCAGCCCTAACTTTTGCTTTAACTCCTCTGCTTGTGTGAAAACAAGTCAGTGTAAAGTGATTTATGGGGTTTTCTCCCTCAGAAAATAAGCACATGTGAACAAGCTTGTAGGCCCTTGACGATTTTAGTTTACCACTTACGCACATGCATTTTCTCACAGGCTTGCTAGCTCCCTCCATTTTATTACTTAGCGGGTCCCAAACTTTTTTGCCTGTGTGATCCCATTTCATGACTTAAGTACAATGCAGAGAGCCATGAAGACATGCGAAGTCTAGCAAATAAATGCTTCACTGGCACAAGACTGGGATCATGACCCCATCCACAGATGGTGTGACCCCACTTGAACTCCTTAGCCACCATTGGGAAAACTCTGGGTGTTTTTAGATGAGATGCTACCCTGCATGGCCACCCAGGAGCCATGGAGCAGACTGAAGGTGGAGTGGCTGGATGTGCACTTCTGTGAGTCATGGAGCACCAACTCATGGCACTGCCAGAAAATCCAGAGTGCTCTGTGAGGGCCAAGCCAAACAGCTCTGTGGCAACGGGCGGCCACGGAGCTCCTGCCTGTATGAACGGCAGCAGCCAGCCACACCAGCAAACAGGTCCGCCGCTCATAGACACTGTGGGCAGAGGAAGTGGTCTTTGCAAGTCACAAGAACTGGCCTGGAGTACTGCAGAGCCTGGGTTCTCCAGCACTTGCACCGGGGTCATGTCAGTTGCAAAGGCATGGCGCATTTTCCTCCCCTCAAGGTCCGTAGCAGGGGGAGTGTGTGGTAGCTGCCTCTGTGGCCACAGTAGCCACTCTGGGAGCTGCCTGTCTAAATCCATCCCCATGTACTCCACCTGCGTGGGTGCTCCACAGCACAGCCACCCCCACCCCCCCATTGTCTTGCTCGTTGAAAAACACCCTATGATTTGGGCATTCTTTATTTATTCTCTTTCTTAACTCAGTCCTGCATTGAATTGCAGTGTGTTTTACGTGGCTACCCATTTTTGTGATTTTTGTCCCAAGACTTTTGATTATAGGTGTTTCTTTATGGTTAAAAAAACCAACTTCCTGTATTTTTCTTGTAAGTCCTGGGATTGTTCTGGGAAGATTAGCCAGCCTTTTGAGAACATAAGTGCCATACTGGGTCAGACCAATGGTCCATCAAGCCCAGCATCTTGTCTCCGATAGCGGCCACTCTTGGTCACTTTGGAGAAATACCCACACGCGATAATGGACCGATCAATTTCTTGCTGTTCTCTCCCAGCTCCCGACAGTCAGGTTACATTCCTCAACCTACTTGACTAATAGCCATTTATGAACCTATTCTCCAAGAACCTATCCAATCCTTGTTTAAACCCAGCTATAATAATAACAATAATTAATTTTTATTTTTATATAGTGTCCCCTGCCATGGCACCTGGAGCACTTTACATGTAACACAACTTTTAATCCTCACAACAACCCTGTGAGGTAGGTTAGGCTGAGAGAATATTGTGAATGGCCCAAGGTCACCCGGTGAGTTTTTGGCTAAGGTGAGACTTGAATCGGAGTCCCCCCCACCTCCCAGTCCAAATACTGTGCACGTAGCCCTCTGGCAACAAGTTCCACTAGTTAAATGTATGCCAAGTGAAATGTATATCTTCAGGCATAATCCTGCAGAACTTGTACAAGTAAAATTTTCATTGACTTTAGATTTTATCCTTTTGTTCATTTAATTAATTAATTACCACAATTTATAGTCCACCTCCTCCTGCCCAATGGCAGCTCAGGGTGGCAAACATTATATATTAAAAAAAACAGAATGCTAAAATATAAAATACAATATAAAAACATCAATTAAAACCATAAAACAACGAAGGCCCAAAAAAGACAAATACCCCTCCTCCCACCCAAAAGCAAACCCTCCCACCCACTACCCGTCCCCCTCACCAAACACCTGGTGAAACAGCCAGGCCTTTACACTCTATGGAAGGAGGGGAGATCCAGAGTGAGGTGAATCTCCACTGGGAGGGAGTTCCATAGTTGTGGTGCAGCCACCGAGAATGTCCTCTCGAATGTCACCACCTGGGAAACCCGGGTGACCTCTAAGAGAATGCCCCTGGCCAACTGCAGAGACTTTAAAGGTAATAACCAACACCTTAAATCAAGTCCGGAAGACTCTTGGCAGCCAGTGCAGAGAACAGAGCACAGGTCTTTTGTCCTCCCAGCGGCCCGTCCCAGGCAGGAGGCAAACCACTTCATTCTGCACCAACTACAGCCTCCAAGTTGTCACCAAGGGTAGCCCCACTTAGAGTGTGTTGCAGTAGTCCAATCTCGAGGTAATGAATGCATGGATGATGGTGGCAAGATCGTAATAGGAGATACAAGGCCAAAGACAATGGACCAGATGTAATTTTCTAAATGCACTCCTTGCCACAGCTGCCACCTGGGCATCCAGATGGAGCTGTGAATCGAAGAAGACTCCCAGACTCCGAACCTGAGGTGCCCACCATCAGGGGGGGGGGTCTCCACTCCCTCACCCCTTCCCACCAACATCAGCTCTGTCTTGTCGGGATTCAGCTTCACACAGCTCGCCCTCATCCAATTCCCCACTGCAGCCAGACACAGAGCATACACCGAGACTGCTCTCTTAGACCAGAGCTAACTCTTAGCATTGGCACAAGTCCCATTGAAGAGAATGGGACTTGCATAAGCACTGGGTGCTAGTTCTAGAGCTAAATACCCAGAGCATTGTGCTCTGTAGCTTCCATCTTCAAAATGCTGCACTAGTACAAGCCATATTTGCATTAGTGTGGCTTGCACCAATGCAAGACTTTGAGGATTGGACCTTGTAAGATTTGTATCTTGGCTTGAGAGGTCTAAATCATAACTTTAACCCCATGGGCTGTGGTTTATATTGTCACAGCCCTCAGCAATGCAGACAACAGGAAAAACATCAGCCAGTTAGATGAAGTTGATTCTCCCTATGTCCATACCGCCCAACCCCCCTTCCATAATGTAAATATAGTAGGTGGAGAGATAGCTATAAGAGGGAATGTTGTGTTTTAAAATCGTCGGAGACAGCAAAGCTATGCTCACTCTCTTTAATAATAACAAACCAGCGCTTATAACTCTTATCAAGCAGTCTCTGCAAAGTCTGCATCCTTTCACTAATTTCAACAAACTGTCCTGCCGAGTGGGAAGATTAGCCCTGTGTATGTTTATTCTCCGTGGAATTATGGTCATGTTCCCTTCAAGTGAGTGAGATATGAAAATAAAATCTTGTTTGTGTTTCTTCCTTTCCTGTGTTCCTGGGATGGTAGAAAGTAACATCAAGTGACTTAAAGTGTAAGCCCCCATAATGCTCCCTCCCACCCCCCATTCCAATTCCATTTTAGGGTGCCTTGGAAGCATTTTTGGAGTCATACTACTTCCTTTTCCAGTTATGTCCCAAGTGGTATCCATGTGTGAGAGGCCCCCTTTAACTAAAACAGACACCACATACTGTATATTTATTTTAAATTGCTGGAACAAATGCTGGCATTCAAATAGTTCAATAAATTTAGTTTATGAAATATTTGGGCTCACAAGAATGTGGTGAACTGCACACGCCCATCCATGCTTGTCCAGTGAGAAAGGAATGGTCCGACATATCTCTATCACCGCTCCTATGACGGATCAGTGCAAAAAGGGGATGCCCACTAGAGTAAAGTGGACCACAGAATGCCAGGCAGCTTTTGACAAGCTGAAAGAATCTCTATCCAATGCACCTGTACTTAGGCACCCGGACTTTGACAAGGAGTTTGAGGTCTGGACAGATGCTTCTGACATGGGGCTAGGGGTAGCCCTAATGCAAGTGGGGGAAGATAACCAAAGACACCCCATTGCCTTCTTTAGCAAGAAACTACTGCCAAGGGAAAAAACCCTAGCGGTCATTGAAAGAGAATGCCTAGCGATGGTATGGGCGGTCAGTAAGCTGAAACCATACTTATGAGGTAGAAAATTCACGGTGTACACTGACTATTCGCCCCTAGCTTGGCTACACAGAGTCAAAGGTTCCAAAGGCAAGCTCTTGCGATGGAGCCTGGCCTTACAAGATTTTGACATGACCATTAAACAGGTCAAAGGTAAAGAAAACGTAATTGCTGATGCCCTGTCATGCAGAGAAACCACAGACTGACATGTTCCAGAATTGGGAGTGACCCAACCCTTCTCACATGTTCTCAAAGGGGGGGACGTGTCATGGGGACATGGGGGCAACACACCCATTTGGGGGGGAGATGACTCACATTTTGGGGATATGTGGGGTGTGATGCGAAGGGTTAAACAGATTGTAAGCTCAGTTTCTGGCAGAATGCTGAATCCAGTTGCCCAGAGTGGGGGATGAGATTCCCTTTGTCATGGCAAGTGGCTAGTTTGTTGCCAAGCAACGGCCAGGTAACCTTCCCAACTTGATAACAATAACAATGGCCAGGAGAAAGAGGAAGTGACCTAAGGCCTCCAGCGAGGAAGAAGAAGGAACTTCTTCTTCAAGAATTAACTCTCTTCCATCTTGACTTTCAACGGGTTAACAGCTCAGGAGAGGAGCTGCTGCATATTGCAACTTATGGACTAAAGACTTGACTATGAACTAAGATTTGAACCCGGTCTTCAACATCAAGGCCGAGACAGCAACTGATGGACCAGTATTGTGCCCTTAGGGTAAGGGGACAGTTATGGAATATCAGTGGATTTAGAATGCGTGTATTTTATGTTTGATTTATTGACTTGCACTATCTGATCAACAGCCTTGTACTTGTATGTACTCAATATATGTTTTATAATCAAGCCTAACATGCTTGTGTCTTTATTTGGCCTTGGGGAATTCACTTGAGGATACTCCTATCTAGGTGTGAGCCTAGGCGAACCTTTTTCATATAAGACAACCCCACTGCAAAGTCTTCCAAGCCACAGGTGGCCAGAGAATGCTCTCTGCGTTACGGCTGGGCTGGGAGATCAAGGGGAGGCTTGGCTAGGGGTGCGGACCTCTGAAAGCTCCTTGATTGCAGTGAAGGTTTTCTGATCACTTGGGGACCTACGCGAGCACAGGCAACTGGGTTGTGGCTGGCCTGGTAGGCAAACGGGGGGGCAGCCTCTGAATGAGAGAGGGCCCCCAAACCCATCAGAGAGGCTCCCTTTAACTAAAACAGACACCACATACTGTATATTTATTTTAAATTGCTGGAACAAATGCTGGCATTCAAATAGTTCAATAAATGTAGTTTATGAAATATTTGGGCTCACAAGAATGTGGTGAACTGCACACGCCCATCCATGCTTTTCCAGTGAGAAAGGAATGGTCAGACATATGGATCCAGAATGCAAAGCTACTACTCTGGACAGAGAGTGTGATTCTCACCCACTAAAGTCAATGGGAGTCAAGTCATTGACTTCAGTGAGGACCGGGTGGCACCCTTATTGTGCCATCCCCGCATGATTAAATCCAATGGCACAATGCCTACTGACTTTAATTATAGCAGATTGAACATTCCTAGCCCTATGGATGCAAACGACCAAGCAACTTAATTCAATGATCACCACACAGACCTTCATGAATAGGAAACAGGAATCTTCTTTATTCAGAGTTCTTAAGAGGAAGGTAACAGAGCAATTTGAGTACTTTTAAGATCAGGCCCTGAGGTTAAGTTATTGAAGGGCGGAACCCCATGAGATGGCAGCGGCCCAGCCATTTAAGATGGCTGATTCCTTCTGGCTTCCCAACTGGCAGCAAGCTGCTGGCCAGTTGAAGACAATGGGCAAAAAAATGAGTTGAGCCAGAGGAAAACCATCAGGGAAGAGGTGTGGCTTATTGAGGCTCGAGCCTGAAGGGTTTGGTGGAGAACATGAGTTAGGGGCTTTCCCAGAGCCTTGGTGGTTATCCTGGAGCTGACTGTTGAGGAGGGTTCTAAGGCTTGTAAGTTGGGGGTGGCTTACCTGAAGGTCAGGGATGGCAAGTCACAGTGTGTGACTTGCCCCATGAAAAAGCATTTTACCTAGGGAAGTGTGTATTGATTTGGGACCGAGGCAATTTCCAATTTTGATGATTAAAACTCATGTGATGAAGGAAATCTGTGTGTATGAGGTATTTGGACCCTAATCCTGCAAAGACATGGGGGGAAGAGGAATATAGAGGGCACCTTCCTCCTACTAAGGCCATTTTTAGATGTAAAGAAAATCTGCGCATTTAAAAATATGCAGGTATTAAAAAGAGGTATGTAAAAAGGAGGATGTGTAAACTTCTCCCATTTTCTTGTGGTGAGAATGAGAGGGGAGGGGACTGGAGGAGGGTGAACCGCACTTAGGGTTGCCATACCTCCCCTTTAATCCTGGTAGTTTATGACAAATACATGGTGCCGAGCTGGATTGGTTCCAGCCCTGCACCATGTATTTGTCATAAGATGTCAGGATTAAAGAGGAGTTTTACACTGATCGGAGGAGGTGGCCCAGAGGCACATGGCACTGCCCGGAAAAATAGCTTATTAGGGGGAGGGGCCCTGGAAGAGGCATGCTGTTTGCTCAGGGCAGTGTGCCTCTCCCGGGGCCCCTCCCAATAACCAGCATTTCTTGGGGCAGTGCATGCTCCTCCGGGTCCCCCTCCCTTATGCACACTGTTTCTAAGGGCAGTGAGGACGGTGCTGCAAGCTCCTCTGGGGCCCCTCCCACATGTGGGGAACAGAATTTAAAAATAGAAACCTGAATATCCAAGTTTTACTAATGCGCAGATTTTTAACACAACTTCTTTGTAAGAGGTGTTTAAGCATCCAGGAATTTGGCACGCAAAAAGCCAAAATAGGCGCGTAAGTGTAACGTCTTAAAACCGCCTAAGTGACTGGGAAAACCCCTACCAGAGAAGAGGATGGGCACAATGGATCCTAATTCCTGTCTCGGTGCAGAGGGTTGGACAAGCTGACCCTTGAGGGATTTGCTATGGTGTGATCACTGACACCTCTCTTGCCCATTGGTCTTTATCTTCATGTTAAACTTGACATTTCCCTTCTCCAACGACAGATTTTGTAGGTCACTTCAGAACTTGAACTCTCATTGCAAAGTCCATTGTGGATGTTCTCTTACAGTGAGGGGGCTGCAAATGTCAATTCCATGGTACTCCTGTTGCACCTACCCAAGGAGCAGGGCCAGAGAAAAAGATGTGAGGTGGAGAGCCATATGATAAACCATACATTGGAATCGCCGCTACCTGCCAGTACATCCTGCCATCTCGCCCCCCACCCCCAGCATTCTCCATCTTGCCTGGCAGCTAGTGAGGGGGGAAGCTGGCTGAGGGGGTGGGTAAAAAGGTTGATGGGTGATGCAGGAGGAAAAGGAAGTACCCTTTTTAAAGCTACATCCAAGATGCGATTACTCCTGTTTATAACAGCCCACAGCTTACAAATTCACTAAGGTTACCTCTGAATTGTCTGACCTCAGTGACATTACTGTAATGTGAGTTAGACAAGATTTGTATGTAGCCAAGATCAGAGTTTCCCCGCAACAAGACCCTTTTTTTAACTTGCTTTACACCAATTTTGATCTTGTTTTCCTAGGACTGTTCCATTGACTTCAAATGATCCCAGACTTGGGAACTGAATCTCTTGTACGCTGGGCAGTGCTCACAGAAAGCTTTACCTCTTGGAATATGCTTTATGTGGTTGGGCCTATGCTGTCTATGGGCTCTTACTGCTGTCATAAATGCAACCGTGCTGTGACAATGTACCTTTTGAGCTGTTAGCCTTGGACGTTTCTGGACCTGTTGCCTATAACTACTAAAGTAACATTCATTAAAATAATAATAGATTATTATGTACAGCAATGAAGCAGTTCTTAGGCATGTATGACTGGTGTAATTGCACCAGGCTCTCTGACAGGACAAGCCCCAGCCCCCAGCAGGGTCTTTGGATGGAGGTCCCACTGCAAGTGCTCCTTTGGGAGCTCTGAAGAGGCCCCAGGAGACCTACCACCACTGCCACTAGTGGGGCCCCTGGGACCCCTCTGGAGTGTTAACAAAAGCGGTGAACCACATGGGGGCCCTCTGGAGCAACTGTGGCATTGGGGAGCCAGAGTCATGCACCACAGTTCCTGACACTCTTAGGGCACGTGCGTCCTGTGGAACTGGGGGCTGATGGGTCCAATCCGCATCCCTGCCCTGTGACTCCTATGGCTGGCCCTGCTATGGGTGCATTGATCAGAGCCCAGGTCTGGATAACCTAAATAAGCGGCAGTGCCTTGTGCAGTGGCATCCCAGTGAGCTCCCAGATATCTTGGGGGTGCATCTCCCAGTTGTGGCTGTTGTGTTGCTGGGGTCCAATGCAGCTGCCTAACAGCCCTGTGGTGCCCACCTGCAGCCCATGATTTACAATGTCTTCTGTAGATTTTCCTTCACGCAGGACCCTACAATTCGTATGGTCACCTCTGCACAGCAAATAGAGACAGAGTGGGAAGGCAAGGAAATCTGGCATGCTAGCTCAGTGCATTAATGGGTCATGGAGGAGTGTGTTGACACTGAAAGTCATAAGTCTGAGCCCCCATAAGCCTCAGCAGACAACAACTGTGGAGGAGGTGCAGCTGCTCTTAATGCAACATTGGAAATGGGGAGTCGGCCAAAAATCCCCCCAAATGAATATGCAGGGGATAAAGGCTGGAGGGGTGGGGGTGGGGGAGAGAAGCTGCAGAAAGCTGCTGTGCTTTTATTAATGGAGAGGCTTGTCTTTCCAGGTTGGTTATCGTGGGTGGAAAGGAAGTTTGCAGCCAGCATGATGCATAGGAGGGGTCCATCTGAGTGATGTCATAGGGAAAAAGAACAGAGACTGATTGTCTGTCGCCCATCCTGACAATGGAACTGCTAAGGCCCATAAGGGGCCACCTTATCAATTAGGTAATGTCTGACCCAGATTTGTGGAATTTCATGACATTGTGCTTGGCTGTGTCAATGTGTTACCCAACATCTGTATGGGACCTTTGTAGCGTCTTGGGGAGCACTGGCTTAAATTGAATCACACTGACATGACCAAGTGGGTGAGTGATAACTCCTCCTGCACCCCATCCCAATATGTTAGGAGGGCTTTGTGTTTGGTGTATTTCCTATTGAGATGCGGTGGACGCTGCAAGAGAGGTTGTGCAATCTTGGCGGCAAGCTAGTTTACAACTGCGTTTTAACACAGAGTGGTTACAAAACAGAAAGCATCTTAACTGGTGGCACTGAATTAAGTTTGAGCTGTCAGAGTAATCATGGACAAGCTGCAAGGATGCCTTGGTGGAACCATGGCTGAATTTTTATTATCGTTTTCTATCATTTCTATAGCACTTTCACTCTTCAAAACACTACAATTTTTTCACCCTCACAGCTGTTTGTGGTAGGTCATTATTATTACTCCCATTTTACAGATGGGGAGCTGAGGTCACTTTTACACATGACAAAAATGGATTCTTATAAGTGCTTGAGATAATATCAAGTGTTATAAATGATGGAGTTTTGTAATGTGTGAATGCACTATTCCCCTTTTAATGCAGCGAGATCTCACAGCCTTGTAAGAGTCACATCTTGTGGGTCTTACAAGGCTGTGAGATCTCACTGCATTACAAGGAGAATAGTGTGTTCTGTTCACACATTACAAAACTCCAGCATTTATAATACCTGGTATTACCTCAAGCACTTATAAGAACCCATTTTTGTCATGTGTAAAAGCAACCTGAGAGATAATGACTTGCCCAAGGTCACCCAGTGAATTCATGGCTAAGATAGGATTTGAAGAACCCTGGTATGGTATGGTGTGCTGGCCCTGTAAGGGTTTTACTTATGTTTGATTTGTATTTAATTCATATGTTGTAAGCCATCCAGAGCTGCATGGATCAGGTGAGGTATACATCTAAAGATGATGAAGATATTCCCCAAGGCTGCAGGAGATTTGTTGCAAGGAAACATTTTCAAAGGTTTACTTCTATATTTCCAGAAGTACAGTCCTGCCAAATCCCTCCCTGATGTTATTTATATAGCACTTTCAGTGTTCAAAATGCTTGACAACCCTGTGAGGTAGGTATGTCATTATTGTTCTCATTTTAAAAATGAGGAATTGAAGCTGAGAGATATTGACTTTCCCAGGATCACCCAATGAGGTCATGGCTAAATCCCGGTATGACATGGTGAACTGGCTCTGTAAGGGTTAGGGTGGCCATACCTCCCCTTTAAAAGAGGGTGCTTATGAAAAATACATGGTGCAGGGCTGCATTGGTTCCAGTGCAGTCTTGCACCATGTATTTTTCATAAGTGTCCTCTTTTAAAGGGGAGGTATGGTCACCCTAGTAAGGGCTGAAGGGCTCCACTCTCCTCATCTCATGCCCCAGCTGCACTGTATGAAAGAGCCGATAATAGTCAAACGAGGTGGGAAAGAATAGAATCTCTCAGCTCAAGGAACAAGCTGAGGTAATCAGAAAGAGAGCGGTGTGTGGAGGGAATGGGATTAGGGTTACCTGCCCTTTAAAAAAGGATGCTTAGGAAGAAATACATGGCACAGGGCTGGATTGGTAACCCTAAATGGAATAGGATAAGGAGGGGGCTGAGTAAGAAGCTTTGTCCTAATCTTCTTTGAGTTCTTGGCTTTGATTGGACAATAAAAGTTTAAATTTCAAAAAAAAAAAATCATTTTAAAATTAAAAATGTAATAGTTATTATTATTATAAATTGAGCCTTGGCTGAAAGGGGACAGTGCAAGACTGAGAGTGCGTGGTTTTGGTTTGCAGAAGACTGAAGATGATTTAACCTCCCACACCTGGTCTCCCAAGTCCAACATCTTACCCAAGTAGGCTACACACTGGCTTTTATCTTTTTAGAGCCGTAGTTCCTAGCCTTTCTGCCTGTGTGGTCCCATTTTGATATTTAAATATATATAACCCTACAACCTCATCTAGCAAAAGAGACATACCACATGTACTGGGTATCAGTTGGGATCATGACTGCATCTGCAGATGGCACAACTCCACTTGGGATCCTCAGTGTGGGATCCTCTGTTTTGGAGAGAGACAGAGAAGCAGCAAAAGCATCCGTATCAGTCATTCCTCTTGCAAATGTATTCTTAGTTGAAAATGATAATCTGTGGGTAGAGTTTTGCTAGGGCCTGGAGAGGCTTAGCTTTCCAAAGTTATCCTATCTGCTCCAGAAACAAAAGTGTGGAGTTATGGTGGTGGTAATGCTCCAGCACTTATAATACAGTACTAATCTGTAGCAGAATTAGTAGTGTGAGTGTGTAGCATTGTGCATGTGCGTTCCATTTCCTCCTAATGTTGGGGAGTAGTTCTGAACTGGGGAACAGGAGGCCATTAATTTTTAATCTCAGTCCATTGACTGTGCTTCTCATAAACATCCCCACTTTTCAATATCCCACACCCCTTTTCTACTAGGAAGTAAGTCCTTCTGCCTTACTTTCTACTAATAAGCTGCTATACCATGCAAGACTGCCAAGAGGATGAGAACTTAGCATGTCAGCATGGAAAATCTAAAGCTATGCTACACAACCACACTACTAACTCTGCTACAGACCTCTAGCAAAACTGTTGTGACAATTTCTGGACAAGTGTGTTAATTTTTTAGCCTGATCTCACTTCAGTCAGACCACTCACACTTCAGCCCATTTCTCCCATGTCCCAATATAAAAGTCAAACTACACATATGTAATCACTGCTTATTATTAGCACTACGCTTTACAACATCTTCTATCTGTGGGTCTTGAGGAGTGTTACAAACCTATATTAAGTAAGCCTTCCCCTATGAAGAAGCGGAGGTGCCTGTCTCAAGAAGAGGACAATCTGTTTGATTAGCTTTATATTTTTTTATGCCCCAAGAAATACCTAGGCCTGGGCTGAGCAGGAGTTCAGAACAGTCTATTATATTAGTCCCTTTCTGGTCCCAAAGTCTATGAATGTTTTTATGGAAATAATGGAGACCATGTTGGCAACCACATAGTATAGACAAAAGATTATAGGATCTGCTTTGCATGGGCTGTCTAGATAGGGGATAATTAATCTGTTGAACACACACAGAGATTTAAACATGCAGTGGCATAAATGAGCCCTGAGTCTGCTTTCACTTAACACCACTGTAAACCAGGATTAGCTCCTTGCAGTCAATGGAGTTATATTGGCAAAAACCAACTTTGGAGGAATATTGGACTCACAGGGGATTAATCGGACAACCCAGGGCATGTGCTCATTTTTGCTTAAATGCCTGTCTTTTATCCCCAAAACAGAGCTGCTCTGTAAGCCTGTTTAAGTCTCTGGTATGATAAACTGATATCAGAGCTTGCTTATTGCAGCACCAAGGAGGCAAGAATGACGGCAAGAAAACTGTAAATATTTGTTGTCCATTACCTTGCCCTCTCATCCCCTGCCCCCTACCAAAGACAAAGAAAAACTGGGAAACCCCAGTGGGGACAATGAGAATGTTTTAAGAGCTGGCCGCTTGCACCAACTCCCCTGCCAACACAGGACTAGCTGCAGGGTGTATGGTCTACAACCTGTTGAGTCAATGTGGGAGAGAGAATGATACAGAACTGCTGAATGGAGAAAACACAGTGGCCTCCCCAGCTCCGACAGCAATTGATTTAGGAGCTTTTCTTAAGTAAAAATTTCATCACTAAAGAGCTTTCCTCTGAGAGCGGCTGAGAAATTGTGTCTTGCTCTCTCTTTCTTCATATTATGTCTATTTCAGCTTGCCTGACCCAGACTGACAATACTTGAACTAATGGGCTTATTTGTTATCTCTGCCTGAGAAAAAAATTAAAGTGGAAGAATGAAGGGGGACACAAAATTGACGGCATTCTAACTGGGATTTCCCTTGCTGAATTGTCCTGGGCCTGAAGATGCCAGAGGAACCATAGGCAGGCAAGCTGGGAGAGGGGGGTTTTACAGGGGATGCTGTGTCTACTCTGCATCTGAGTGGTGTGAGCAGCTGTGCAAACGGGGAGATCATCTTTTACAGTCACGGCCCTGAAACAACTTATTCAAGAGTAGTTCCTTTGAAGCTGACAAGGCTACAGTTGGTGGTTTCAGCCTGGGGTTGTGTTAGGGACATTGCTAGGGGGTGGCCCCCAGGGCATGGGCCCAAATGTTTTCCCCAGGACCCCAGATCTTAAGGGCCAGGGCAGAGCAGCCAGACTGAAACAGCAACATTTCCCTCCTGGTGCTGTGTTGCAGCCAGCTGTCCCTACTGTTCTGCAGCTTAGAACAGAGAGGATGGGGGAAATGGAATAGGGAGAAGATGGGGGTTTGGCTTCCCAGCCACCTCCAGATGCCTCTAGGAACTGGCCAACCTCTCCAGTTACTGCTGCTACTGTCTTGTCCTGCCTACATCTTCCCAGTCAGGCAGCTGCCTCTCTCCCTGCTTTGCCTCACTTTCCCACAGTCTGTGCTGTGAGTCAAAAGGGAAATGGGCTGTGGGAGCCTGGCTCCTAGACTGGTTGTCGCTGGGTGGCCAAGTATGCAAATTTTAGAGGACACTTATGAGAAATACAGGTTGCAGGGCTGCATTGGTGCCAATGCAGCACTGTAACCTGTATTTCTCATAAGTGTCCTCTAAAATGTGCATACCTGGCCACCCTAGCTGCCCGTGGGGTGGAAGCCCATTTGGGGATGTTGGTTGGTTCTGCTGGGGGAGGGAGAGAGGGATCCATTTAGACCTGATGTGGTGGAGGAAGGGGAAGAGGGGATTGTTTGAGGCCCTGGGATTAGTGGGCTTGATTTTGATATTCAGTATATTTTGTATGTCTTTGTTGCTGTATGGGGTGGTGGAATATTTTGGAATTATGGTGGAATTAAATGGAGTTACATAGGACAACGGTTTGGGAACCCCTGCACTATCAGACTGCCTCACCATAGTGAAACACAAAGCACACTCCAACCCAGAGAGAATTGACTGTGCAATCGGTATCACAGAGAGGGTAATCTGAGCCACTTTCCCCTCCAGTGTCCCAAACAAAAGGTGTAGCTTGCTTGGAATAGACCCTGGTGCCAAAGATGGAATTGTTCCTTCCTGCAGCAGCAACACCGCCCAAGGCCCCACAAATGAGCCTCCATATTACCTCCTTCTTGCCATTCTACCAAGACATTGCACCCAATCTCTCTTTGTTCGTCTACTCACTCACTTGTCATTCTACCCATCCTTCATACTATCCTACTTATATTTCTCCCAATCCCTTCTCATTCCGTTTCTTTCTATGACTTTCCTCCTTGTCATTTCTCCATCCTCTCCCTGTAATGTTCTTCCTGTCATTGTCTCCAGTAGCTTGTCATTTGACCTGTTCCTCCCTGCTTCCTCCCTATTGTTCTATGGACCCCACTATGGCCTCCTTCCTGTCTTTATACCCAATCTCTTGCCTTCCACCCTCTTCCTGTAGCCTCCTCCTGTTAGCCCCATCCTTCCTTGGTTGTGTGACCCATCACCCTCCCTTTGTCAGGCCCCTACTCTTACCTCGCACTTGGACCCCCACAGATTGTCCCTTCCCATCCCTTTTCCTTGGGCAATTGAATTGAGTGTGAGATTGGGGCAAGGCTTTCGCTTCCCTGTGTCGCTCGCGCCCAATGATGATAGAGATCATATAGGCCACAATTCTATCCTGACGGGCACTTACTCCCTCGTGCGAACCCTCTGAGCCAGGGTCAAGCCTTAGTCGTGTGCATGTGCCCACTAAGTGTGTTGGAACCCCCCTCCCTGGTGACACTTCCCTGTCATTCCACTCATCACTCCTCCTGGCCTTTGACATGATTTCATCCAGTTTCTTGCCATTCCACCTACTCATGCTACCCTCTTGATTATCCTTTCACACCCTCCCCAATTCCCCTTCCCATCCAGAATGCAGTCCCACTGCATGTGGGACAAAGCTTTGAGAACCCCCTGCTCTATCAGCCCATTATAGCTATTACCATTTGCACTTTTCCATTGGGCATGCTTCCAATGGGCATTCCGTGTTGTTAATTTTGGTATGTCCTTTAGTCATTTCTTGGCACTCTCCGTATTCAAAACACTTTACAATCCTTATTGAGGTCAACCTCTGAACATCCCTGTGAGGAAAGTCATTATTATTCCCATTTTTAAAATGGGAACTATGACTTGTCCAAGGCCAACCAGTGAATTTACAGCTAAGATGGGATTTGAATTCTGGTCTCCCAGACCTAGGGTGGCCATACCTCCCCTTTAAAAGAGGACACTTATGAAAAATACATGTTGCAGGGCTGTACTGGAACCAATGCAGCCCTGCAACATGTATTTTTCGTAAGCATCCTCTTTTAAAGGGGAGGTATGGACTTGGACACCCTACCCAGGCCTAAGACTAACACCTTATCCACTAGGCTACACAGGCTGAGTTCTGTAGTGTATTCAATTGTGCTTTAACAGCTATATTTTTACCAACCCATTCCTTCTCCCCCCCACCTCATTCACACCTCTGCTTCGGAGAACCATTCCCTGCTGCCACTACACCACGTTATTTTGCCTCTCCTCTTCCCCAGGCAAATAATTCATTCCTGATTTTGTTCTCTTGGGGTTACGGGTGCACATAGGGATGTGCATGTCATTTTTGTTATTACAATAATTATAATGAAAATTGTTGTTTTAATGTTATTGCAATAACAAAAATGTCAAATAATAATAACAAAAATAGAAATTAAAATGACATTTTGTTTTTTAAATAAAGGGAAAAAACTGAAAAATGTATTTCTGGTTATACCTTTTTTGTTTCTTATTCACTTCAAATGAAACTTGGGGAGATTGTGCCCCAATGAAGGGCACTATGCGTACCAAGTTTCAAAATTATTAGATAAAGGAAACCAATTTAAGAAGCAATTGAATATTGTGATTTTACAAAAAGTTTCATACACATTCATGTCTACATCTTTATCTTCTATCTGATTTGCATGCAGCCTCTGGATATTATGTCACTCCACAAGCTTAATATGTCTGCTAATTTACAGAAAGATTTAATAAAGGGTTCTGATGGTATAAGACATTAACCTGAAAACACATTTCCAGCTGTAACATTTGTATAGCATTAGCCATCCTGTTTACAGGATATTTGCAGGAATGTACCAAATACCTTCCCAGTCATCTATCCCAAACTACAGGTCACTTTGATAAAGGGGCCCAATTTTATAAGCAATTTATGTTGTCCCCTTGAAGACCATTATTAAGATAACTAGCACATGCAGTGCCAGTCAGACACAAGCACTGGGCATGGCAGGGGGAGGGAGGCTGTAGGAGGGAGGATGTGGAGCAGCCCAAAAGATTGACAGACACATTCACTGGCCAATTACTGCATGCTTCCAGCTTTACAGAACCAATCAGTAGTGGCTTTGAGGCGGGCATAGGGGGAAGCCCTGAGGCGGGCATAGAAGGGATATAACTGGGACTTTAGGGATAGCATCCCAAAAATCAGGAGACGTAGTTTACACATCCACGCTGGCCAATTATCATCACAATCACATCCTGCAGCACTGTGACAGAGGACAAAAGAGAATCTCTATTGGCTCTTTTCTAAACAGATGCTTCTGATTTCCCAGCAACAAGTGGGGGGAAGATGTTGGGATGGTCACATCACAGAATGAGGATATTTGGTTGACATTTCTGCTGGCCAATTGGCATCACAAACCGATCTTATACCACAGTGACACGTCAGAGAACCCCTGGCATAGGCTCCTTCTCTGCATATGCTGTGCAGGCATATACAATAGGATTCCTTTCTCACATCTGTCTGATATTTGGCAGAGATGATCATAAAATTATGATATACAGTCCTGCCAAATTTCAAGTACACTGGTTGAACTACCAAGAAGTTACAGTCAGACATACATTTATAAGTTAATTGCTTATACCACCCAAACCCTTTATCCAATTCTTCTGAACTTTGGCAGAGTTAGTAAATATGGGAAGGGGTATAAATCTGCCAAGTTTTATCTACATTAAATGTGAGGCAAAGAAGTTACAGTTAAGAATGTACATGAAGATATTTGCAAAATAATATAATCCAGCTGCTTATTAAATTGGATTCCTTTATCCTATGTTTTTGGAATTTGGTACACTTAATTCCTTCCATTGGAGGTATGATCCTTCCAAGATTCAGCCAAATATAATGAAAAACAAAAATGTTAGAGGCAAAATTGGGTTTTCCATTGAAACCAATGGAAAACGAAAACAAAAGCAAAAACAAAAACGACATTCAATATTTATGAAAACAAAAATGACAGATTTAAATAATGAAAATGCAAAAACAAAAACAAAAATGACATGTGCCCCTGGTGCACACCTCTAGTGTGTTCTAAAAGGGATGTGATAAAAAGTTCAGTTGCCCATGATTGTAGAATGCCTGTCTCAAGATGCTGTCCGCTGGTTCCACACCTCTCATCTTATTTGGAGACATCGCCAGATGAGGAGGCATTACAATATCTATTTTAAAAAACCAACACTAGTCGGTAGGGTTTCCACCTTTCCTGAAACTTTCCCCTGAAAAGGGCAGAACCATACCAAAAGGAGTTGGGCAAAGTAACTCTCATCTCCTGCCTCTTTCCAATGTGGTTGTGCCCCCTTTGGGGCATTCATTGTGGTACCAGAGGAATGGTAACTTTTGTGGGTGGGCTCCTAACGTAATGGCTGACATGAAGGTATGTTGTTGTTGTTTTTTAATGTTGAGGCACTGGATAAGCAGAACCTCGGCTCCTACAGCATCTCAAGAAAAAAGCTTTCATCCATTTTGGAGCATAATTTTCAATTTAAAAGCATTTTGTTTGTTTGTTCAGGTGTATTGAGAGAGGTGACCCAGGAATGGCTGAAAAATTAGTCTATCCTGTAAGAGCATAATTCATCCATACTATATTTCTATTGCTTCTTCTCTCAAACTCTAATTTGTTAGTGTTTTCATGCCCCCAGTTGCTAGTGATTGATTAGAGATGAAGGAAAGATTCATCAGCAACTAACAATACAAGCACAAACTTTGAAACACAAAATCTAGATCTTCTGTGGTAGGTCAATTCCTGCAGAGGTGCTTCAATAGAAAGGAATCCTGCTGAAGAGACACAGGAGTGGAAACTCAGCTTAACTTCTAGCGCAGGATTTGGCTAGCTGTGGAAAACCCTAAACACAAGTGGAGAGACCTAGTCACACCACTAAGCAGTTTCAGAAAGAGTCCACCGCCACCAAGATGATCCTCACTCCAGTACAAAAAGGACTTGTTAGCAGTGATATACAAAATACCCAAGGGGAAGAGATGGCAATGGAACCATTTGTACACCAGTAATGAAGCTCTTAATAACATTAATGTGGGGAAGCATGGCAGGCTGTAGAAGAGGATCAAGGGAAAAGGAAGACAGAATTTTGAAATGCTTAAATAAGATGTAGGGAACACTACAGGTATAAGTGTAAAACAGCAGGCTATCTGCTACATGTTTTTATGGTGGCTTATGAATCCCAAATCTTGATTGAGTCCGTTGTTTTTGGTATCCAATAGAGTTGTGAATTTTAGTTCTCAGGCCCATCTTTTCAAGGTATTGTACAGATTCCCTTTTAGGAGGAGGCTTGAGAGATCAGAAATGCAGTGGCACTGTGCACAATGCATTGGAGAATCAGTTGCTTGATTCTGTTCAACGATGAGTATGCTGCCCTTCCTGCTCTCTTGCTGAATCCCATGATTGTCTAGGAGCAAATGCCCAAAATGCGACTCCCAAGATGCTCTGCTTTTACACCACCAGTTGAATCCAATCAGTCAATTTCTTTTTACATCAGATCTGATTGGTTAAATTATGAGATTTCATATGCAACATGGGCTCACCAACATGAGTCCCTTTTGCATTTCTATGTAAGGTACCTCCAGTAACACTTCCATGTGGGAACCATGCAACCGTTTCTTTTGCAACGCCACCACTTTTGACCTTGAAAGGGCAAGATGTGCACTATTTTCCCCAAATGCCCACCTCCTTTGGCCTATCTGCACCATGCCTCTAAACACTGCTGCCTCCTTGCTTGTGCATGTGCCCTCTGTAAAAAAATGTTGTGTGTGCATATTTATATCTTGGTGGCTCTGTTGCCAAGGAGCTCTGAAAGAAAGCAGAGCTGAGATAACTTCTAATCCACCTTTCTATGATAATGTGGCGCAAGTGAAAAAAGCCAGGGGTTCCTCTCCACTCTAACTGGGCTGGCTCTACATGAGTTAGACTGGGGCCTTTAATAAGTAATGCAGGCACTTGAGAGACCAGGGTTCCCAGGTCAGTGCTTGATGTTGGGAAGGAAATATATAGCAGGACACTAGGGTGGCCAGATATGCAAATTTTAGAGGACACTTATGAGACATACACATTGGAGCCAGTGCAGCCCTGCAACCTGTATTTCTCATCTCCCCATTGAACTTCAGAGCCCTTCCCCTTCACCTGCCCCAAATGATCACAGCTCTTCCTACTTATCCAGGTGCCAAGAAATTAAAATAGTGGGAAAGGACACAGTCCCCTTCTTAATTTCAGCTATGGGAGAGTGGCACAAAAAGGGGAAATCTGTCTCCTCACCACCACCTGAGATTGGGTCATGTTCAAGCTGGAACCCCAACCAGGTAAACCATGTTTACTCTTGGGAATGGGCTCCAAGGAGGCAGGGACAATCCCTTGCATCTTTTAGGCTCAAACCCACAGTAGTGTCTCTCCAAAGGGAGAAAATCTTAATGCCTTTGTTCTGGGCCCTGCTCAGACAGATAGAATGATTCAATTCATACAGGGGTCCCAGCTCCAGCTACTCTGGAGATTTGGCCCTGATTTTGTCCATCCTCAGCCACCCTGCTTCCTTATGTTGGGACCTTTATATAGTCTCAGCTGGAGCCTATTTTATGGTTGTGGCATCATCAAGCCAGCAACACCAAAAGTTAATCCCAGTGCCTGCTGCTCATGTGCCATTCCTTAGCAACAGCATTGCTAAGTAAGGCCACTGTGTTCCCCTAGTGCCTGCTGCTGTTTCTGCAGACTCATCCCACAGAGAGACTGAAATTAATGAGGGGACTGTCACCCATGGCCCAAACTCTGGGTATTTTTAGTCACATGCTTCCCCACCCATCACCCATCATGTATGTTGCAGGGCTGAATAAGGCACCAATGCAGCCCTGTAACACGCATGGTTAGGGAGGCGCTTGTCTAAAAACACCTTCAGGTTTGTAGCCCCTCATGAAGAACACACTGGTGAGTGAGGGCAGGTCGGGAAGATGGGGCATGAGTCACAATAAGGAACAAACACAAATACGATGATCCCATAGCAAGATGTTGAGAGAGTTACGGATTAAATGTGTGAACACTGACACAGTCATCTGTATCACTGAGGACTGAGGTTCATGCCATGTTTGCCAACATGAACCTTGCATTGGCAATTTAAGGAAATCTTTATCAAGCAAAACATGATAGATAAACAGGAAAGAGTTGTATGTCATCACAGTTACATTTTCAGCCTCTGCCACCCTCCAACAGTACCTTTTTGCCCAGTATAGTAATTAGGGATGTGTGAACAGATCGTGGTTCAGGTTCGGCCATTCGGTTCGGTTCGGACATTCTGGTCGTTAGCCGAGTTCGGGTTCGGCCGTTCGGTTTGTTCGTGTTTGGTTCAGTTCAGGCATTGGAAAAAAGTATTGCGAGAGCACGTGATCACGCCGGAGACTGAAAATTCGAGTGTGTGCGGAAATGTGTGGTGAGAGAGTGTGTGTTTGGCTGGGTGGCTGTTCGGTTCGTGTGTTTTGGCTGTTTGTGTTTGGTTTGACTGTGTTGTTTGGCTGGTTGGTGAGTGTTGGTGTGTGGTGGGTGACTGATTGTGTTTTGCTGTGTGTGTGTGTTTGGCTGTGTGTTTTTTTTTTAAAATGAAGGCTGTTGTGATGATTCCCTGGCTGGGGGCCGACTTGGTGGTCTTGGAGGAGGAGGAGGTCACTGCCCCTGGACCTTCAGTGGTGGTGACTGGCTCCTCGGATGAGGAGCAAGCGGCGGGCACAGGAGGTGCTGTCAGGTTTGTAAATTTTTTTTTTTACTTTGAGGACAAGAAACGCTCTATCTGTTAGAGCGAGCTCACTGGTGTGTGGGTGGGTGGTGGGCATCATTCAGACACAAACAGTGGGCATCAGCGGGTGGCAGTGGATGCCTTCCACAGAGAAAGTAGTGTGGGGGACTCTTCCAGCAGTCAGGCAAGAGCACGAGCAGCACCCCCACCCAAACATGTGCCAGGCTGGCAAGAGTCTCCACTCTCCAGTTGCCATCCCATTACCTATGCACCCCCAAATAAGGGCAGGATTTGCACGTCTCAGCCACCAGGGTCTTTCCAGTTGCCATCCATAGCGCCCCAAGGAGGGTAGGATTTGCACGTGCCAGCCAGGGCCTCTCTAGTTGCAATCCATAGCATCCCCTAGCACCCCAAGGAGGGCAGGATTTGCACGTGCCAGCCAGGGCCTTTCTAGTTGCAATCCCTAGCATCCCCTAGCACCCCAAGGAGAGCATGATTTGCATGTGTCAGCCAGGGTCACATCTCCCATTGCCATCCCTAGCACCCCAAGGAGGGAGGACTAGAGGCATCATCATAAATGCATGATATTACTTTGGAGTTCTTAATGTGTTCCCATTTCAGAGAGGAATCGGATGCCGGCCCCAGCACTGGTGCCAGGCCAAGGAGGACCCCTAGGTGGAGGTCGCCAGTGGCACCCCCAGACTTTCGGTGGAGAAAGTCGAATGTCTGGAGGTTTTATGAGATGAGCAACGGAATTGACATATGCAAGGTAAGGCACAGGGACTGGAACAACAGGGAATAGATTTCCCTATGACCTGTTATGAACCGAAGTCCCCTGCAGAGAGAGATTGACCACCCAGTCCACCCACTTGTGGAGACAGAATGCAGGCAGGGCTTGACAGATCAGTGGTCTGACACAGTATGGCTCTTCTTACGTTCCTATATTTTTATGCTCTTTAGACCTGCAGAAAAAGAATCAGGAGGCAGAGAGAGGGGACCACATCAGGGCTGATCACCCATATTGAGAAGCTCCACGGCCTGATGGTGAGGTGGCAGGAGGACTCTGGCGTGGCCATGGAGCCTCAGTGCCAGAAGAACGGGGGGCAGGCAAACCGGAAGCGCCGGCATGTAAGCCCTTCCCCTTCCCCGATGTGGAGTCCCCTGGGCCCTGGGAGTCTGCTGTGGCCAAGGCCTTTCGGGCCGAGATGGAGAGGCCCACCCAGGACTTCATGGCCAGCCTGCAGCAGACAGTAGCCACCATGGAGAACCACCTGGTGGAACAGTTCCAGATGGTCAAGGTGGAGAAAAAGAAGGTGGAGGCGTATGCCCAGTATGTCTCCGCTGAGATGGAGCGCCTGGAACTGTACCATCAGGCGGTCTCCAGGTGGCATCAGGATGTGGAAGGGGCTGTGGAGTTTGCCGTTTCCCACAGCTATGAGATTGAAGAGGACAGGATGGCCGCCCCCTCAGCCCTGTGCTGCACCCCAATGCCTTCTGCCTTTCTCCCAAGTCCCGAGGGACAGGCCCAGAGACTAATAATTTCCTTTATAAGTTTCCTTTAAATGTTTGGTTTTGGTTTCATAATGTTGTTGTTGTTGTTTTGTTGTTGTTGTTTAAATAGTTTTAATAAAAGTTGTTATATTTATTGTTACAAGCATTGTTTGAACTCTCCAATCTTTTATCCCTATGTGCTGAAGTTCTGGAAGGCAGGTGGCAGAATCTCATACAGCTTGTCGATCCCTACCAGCAGCATCTGGCTGGCTCCACATGTAGCGTAGTTAAGGTATTAACCCAAAGATGTGCCAGGCAGCAGCAGAGTCTCAAGTTGCAGACAGCCCCCCAGGAGGGGCAGGGCTTGTGTCTGTGTGGGTGTGCCAGAGAGAAAGAGAGACAGG
>QEPC01014266.1:1427161-1447758 GCA_003113815.1 Sphenodon punctatus | reverse complement strand
AGGGAGGGGTAAAAACAAAAAATAACACCTAAATCTATCTAATATAATCTAAATAAATGATAATATGGAGGTAAATGGGTTGGATGGGTGAAATAGGAGGAGGATGGCAATGGATTAGGAATAGGAAGGAACAAAAACTGCTGGGAGAGGGAGCCTTCTGAAACGCCTGCTGTTCAGGAACAGTGACTAGCTCAGAAGGTGTTGGGAAGGGGGGAGGCCAATGAGTTTTGTTTCTTGCTGCGCACGCCTCACCGCAAGCCCCATTGGCTCCATGCAGCCTAGCCCATGGCCAATTGCAGACTGCGAAGCCAGTGGTCTGAGGTGAAAGGGGATGTGATTGGGCAGGCTGGCTGCTACTCCAAGCCTCTCCACCCCTAGTGCCTGGAAGTCTGCTCCTCAGCTGACTCCCCCTCCTTGTCACGGACACCTTTTTGCAAGCTGAATGCGATCCGAACTGACCGAACTGTTCGGTCATTTCGGCGTTCGGAATCGAGTTTGGTTCGGTTAGTTCGGGTTTGGTCGTCCGAACAGGCCGAGTTCGGGTCAAACTCCGAACTTCCAAACCACGTTCGCCCATTCCTAATAGTAATGGGTTTTGTTATCTTGTATCACCTTCCCAGTAAGGTTTGTACCGGGTTCAAGAGACAAAGGGGTTGTCAGCAACTCATTAATCCAGCTGGAGAAAGAGCTGGCTGACTCCCTGCTCAGGCTGCTGATTTTGTTTATTCATTGCTGAGTGACAGGGCTGGGCACCTTTTTTCACCTTAACAAGCTTGGGAGAAGCACCACTATCAAAGAACAAAGAAAGGTAACACCCAGGCAGGACAGAGTTGATGGAAACTAAAAAGGTAGGATGGGTGTGAGTGTGTTTGCGAGAGATGATTCTTTAGCTGCTGAAAGGAACTGTCACTGCTTCCATCTGTGATCTTCCGAGTGTCTTTAAAACTTTAGAGTCAAAGTCAATGCTTCCAGCTGAATGTTTGGCTCTAAAGTTTCTCCAGCTGAGAATTTTGACTTTTTAATAGGCTGAATTTTAACTTAAACCATCAGTCCTGCACATACAAATGCATGTGTACACATCCTAAACATACATCTGTTTCACTCTGACATAATTTTTTTTTCCAGCCCCATAGTTAAAACTCTCTCTGAAGTTAGTAGGGACACTGGTTGCTGTGTTGGTCCTAAGTACGAGAGAGAGCGTGCTCGGCTCCACATAGTTCAAAAGCTTGCACACTCTCACCAGCAGAAGATGGTATCTGTCTCACACTTTCTTTGTTTCCTGTAGTCACTAGTTAAACCAAATCAGGCCTGTCATTATGTTTTACCTCTGTTTCCATCAATTGTTCTTTCCCTCCACACATGTGAACACTTCAGCGCTGTATTCCAGCTTTTCTGAACACAAACATCATCTGAGTAGGAATCATGAAATTCCTAGTTATGACAGCTGATTTGAGAGTCTTTGCCGCAGTCAGTTGATAAGAGGTTCTTCTGTGCTTCTTGGAATAGGAGGATGTCCTCATTGGAGATCTTTTTTTAAGTATAAGATTTGTTGCCATATTGCAAGCAATAAAAATAAAGAGTCAGCAGAGGAAGCTCTTCTGCTTAAATTGGGATGCTGAGTAACTTTTGAGGGAAGAAAACTTTGCAGACTCAACTGTTTCACCCCCTCAACCCTGCAGGTTTTGCTGCCTTCTGTTTTGGAAGCAATGGCCAGCAACAATCGCACACAACAGCAAAATGGCTTTTGACAATCAGGTGGGATTTTTTAGAAAAATGTCTTTTGTGTTTGAAAAGTTTTATGTTTTCACTGAACGGGGGGGCATAGCTCAAGTGGTAAGAGCACGTGCTTTGCATGTATAAGGTCCCAGGTTCAATCCACAGCATCGCCATTTCAGGAGCTCGGGTAGCACGCCTGGGGGAGGCCTCTGTTGGGGACTTGGAGGGATCTCAGGTAGCACACCAGGATGGCCTCTGCTGGAGACCCTGGAAGAGCCAGATTTGGACCTGAATTTGAAACCCCTACTGCCATGTCAGGTTGTGACAATACTGGGCTAAGATGGACCATTGGTCTGACTCAGTTAGGCAGGTTAGTTAAATGAAAATGTAATTTTTTCTCTGTTTTTTTTTTCCTTAGTGCCCCAGGGGAAAAAAGCTCTACAATACAAGTATAGAGTCCATTCTGTGGATGATGCTATTCAGTAACCGTTTGTTCTTTCTCATGCGTATTCCTTGCCTTCAGTACGTTGTGGTATAAATATAACAATTAAAGTTTATAATAATTAGTCTATAATAGGTATATAATCATTTTTAAATAGCTTATAAATAGTTTATAATAATAATAATAATAATAATAATAATAATAATAAATAATATAAACAATCAATAATTTATAACAGAATGTCTTGGTAGTGTATATAATACCAGAAATCCATAGGCACAATGACATTATCTAATATTTCCACAGTATGCCCAGCAGAAGAGAAGGTAAGATAGCACCTTAGAAAACAGAGCTATGCACTTGGGTTCCAGCAAAACCTAATACTGCTGAAAATTGTGGTTCTTCTTCGAGGATCTCTGCGATTCTCACTCTTGGGATTCACTTCCTGCTTTGCAGGCACCGGAAAACCTCTCGTCAGAAGTATCCAGGCAGATTACGCCTGGAAAAGACTAGAACATGGTGAGGGCTCCGTCCCCTCCATCCCCCTCCCCATCCCGAGAAAAGCGTGGGCCCGCATCATGAGGGATGGTAGAATAAATAGGGGGAGGAGCCCTCACCGCCTCAGTTCCTTCCAACCGCGTGGCGTTGGAAGACTTCTCAGCGCTTTTCAGCGTTTGTCAGCAAGAAAGAAAGAAAGAAAATAAAAGAAGACTTTGTGAGTAGGAGTGCTGCCCTAGCCCGCGGGGACGCTCCCCGGGCCTTTACGCCCTTCGGGGCAAACGGAATGCCCAAGCAGCCGGGCTTTAAACGGTGTAGCTCCTGTCCGGCCACCCTCTCAGTGAGCGACCAGCACGACCGTTGTCTAGCCTGCCTGGGAGAGGGCCACAATACCCGGACCTGTGGAGCCTGCTCGGTACTCTCAAACAGAGCTAAACGAGCCAGAGCGCTTCGGCTGCAAGACATTCTTACTAAAAGGGCATTAGAGGGCGGAGAAGAGGGGCCTCTGAGGCTCCCCGCCCGGCACTCTAGGCCGATGGAAATTTCGGCTCCGACGGTTCCGACTCCAGCGGTACCGCCCAAACCGAGGGCTAGTCCCCACACCACCGGTACCGTCCGCACCGTCGAACTCGGTACCGAGGGATTGCACAGTTCCACGTGCATTCAGGCTACCGGTACCAACCGCTCCGCGGAAGGGAGCACCGCTACGCACGCGCCCAGCCCTAGGCGCCCGGCGGACAGCGGTACCGACGCACCCCCCACACACGGATCCACACACTCATTGGAGCGGGGGACCAAGAGTGGAGAGAAAAAGAAAAAGAAGAGCTCTTCACGGGAGACAACAGAACGCCCCAGGACGGGTGCAATCCTACAGAGACAGGGATCACCGTTGGGACCAACGGCTGTTACACAACCCCTGCAAGCGCTCCAACCAGCGTCGGAACCGACGAGGGTGACCGCGCCGCCGACTCCACTGTCACGGTCGGTACCGCCCCTACTGCTCACCTTACCAGTGGAGCGGAGAGAGTCCCGTTCCCGATCGCCCCACTACCACTCACGGTCCCGATCACCGAGGTATCGGAACGAGCATACCCCCCTCCGGTACCATTTGGAGCGCAGATCTCGCTCACCATGCTCATGTTGCTCACCAAGGGACGGACACCGGGACTATGGCCACGGCCATGAATATCGGTACCGATCACGCAGTCCATCTCCGTACAGACAGGGATTCGATTATGCAATGCGACCCACACGGGAGCATACCTATGTTCCACTGGCTCCGCCGAGGGCAGCACCGATGGCAACGGTTTCACGCCCCCCACCGTCGGACACGGGCTCATTGCATGCGCACCTGGACCTCGGCACCGTCAGCACTGGGACACGCGGTTCCGGACCTGAAGTAATGGCCACACAAAGGTTAGATCCATCAGGGGCTTCGCAGCTCTTAACCTCTCTATTGGGGACCCATAGAGAGGAACCGGTACCGTCGGTACCGGCTGCAGTCGGAACGGCTTCCCCAGGGAGATCAGCATCGCAGTCGTCTTCATCTTCATCCCCATCCCTCGAAGAAGATGAGACCATCTCCCCACCACCCCCAGACACCATATCGGACACTAATATTTCATTAGCTACAGAGGACTCTAAGGCTTTCCAAGCGATGCTGAGGAGGATGGCATCTGCCCTTCCTAAACTCCCCACGAGGGTCGTTAAGAAATCCCAGACAGGGCCCATATTTGGTATTCTAGGGACGGGGGAATCTGGGCATGTAACGCTACCACTGTTAGACCAACTACTGGAACCAGCCACTGCCTTATGGGGAAAACCGGCCTCGGTGTTTCCTACTAACAAGTTGGCAGATTCCCTATATGCGGTACCCAAGGAAGGGGCGCAAATATTCCATAACCACCCCCCTCCCAACTCATTAGTGATTGCTGCTGCCTCGGTAAGATCAAGGGCAGGAGGAGTACAAACATCCCCAGCAGACAGGGAGGGAAGAAGGCTGGATGTCCTTGGAAGAAAAGTGTTCTCCTCGGACTCTTTGTCCTTCAGAATTGCGAACTACGCATCAGCCATGTGCGGTTATCAGCATTGGCTATGGTCTAAGGTGGGCACTACATCGGACCCTAACCAGTTGGCAGCATTGCAAAAGGAAGGCATGCAGATGGCCCAATTCCAATTAACAGCTAACATGCATGTGGCGGATGCCAACGCCAGAGGGATGGCATCTGCCATAGCCCTCCGTAGACATGCTTGGCTTCGATCCACAGCTCTGACCCAAGAAAACAAAACTAGAATAGAGGATCTGCCGTTCGATTGTGAGGGTCTGTTCTCTGCCACTACCGACGACACCCTAAAAAAGATAAAAGAAATGAATCAAACGGCAAGATCCACGGGGGTCATTAGGGCCATACGAAAAAAGCCCTTCACTACACAGGGCTATCCCTTTTCTTCTAGAAGGACTCCATACCAGCACTACAATTACCAGGCTGGAAAGAGATTCCAGCAGCAGACTCCCTTGCCATATCACCAAACACAGGGCACACAACAACGTAAAACGTTTAACAGGCAAAGGGGCAGAGGCAAACCATCCTCTAATTCTTCGTCTGGACAGCAGACGAAATCTCGTTTTTAACAAAACGTGGATCAAGGGAGATCACGAGGATGACCCCTCATTCCAGGACCGCCTGTTGCCTTACTTACCTGTATGGGAAACCATCTCTACTGATCGCTGGGTCAGAGAGATAGTAGAACTGGGGTATGCCATACAATTCCACACCCCTCCTCCCCTCTCATCCTGCCCCCCCAGGGGCTCCCCCCCCTCCACTCAAATACTAGTTGAAATTCAAAAACTCCTACACAAGGGAGCTATTGAGCAGGTCTCCAGAAACGAATTTAACATTGGGTTCTACTCTAGATTCTTTGTAGTCCCAAAGAAGGATAAAGGCTCTCGCCCTATTCTGGACCTGAGACACCTCAATAAATTTGTTAGAAAATTTAAGTTTCGTATGACCTCCCTACCCATCATTTTTATGGGACTACAACAAGGCGACTGGCTAGCCTCCCTTGATCTAAAGGATGCCTATTTCCACATCTCGATACGACCTTCTCACCGAAAATTCTTACGATTCATTGCAGGAGACCTTCTATTCCAGTACCGGGTCCTTCCATTTGGACTTTCCACGGCACCGCGCGTTTTCACCAAATGTGTAGCGGTGGTAGCGGCATATCTCAGACGACAAAAGGTCAGAATCTTTCCATACCTAGACGATTGGCTGATCGCAGCAACATCGCAACAAGAACTCCTGCAACATTTAGAGTTGACAATGTCACTACTCAAGGACCTAGGCTTTGTCATCAACCTGACAAAGTCACATCTACAACCGTCTCAATACCTACCCTTCATAGGGGCGATTCTGGACACCAGACAGGCAAGAGCGTACCTCCCCACAGAGAGACTTCTCGCCATACGGCAGGCACTGAACACCCTGCGAACCCATCCTACCAAGTCGGTTCGATTTTTTTCTTCACCTTCAGGGGTTAATGGCGTCTACCACAATGGTAACACCACATGCACGCCTACACATGAGACCACTGCAACAATGGCTCGCCCTCAATTACACCCCTACCATCCACCCCCTCAACATGAAGCTGTCCATAACGAAGGGACTTCTACGAAATTTACAATGGTGGACAAATGCAGAACAGGTTCTAAAAGGGGTACCTTTCGATCCCCCCAGCATTCAGACAACTATCACAACAGATGCATCCCTAACAGGATGGGGTGCACACATGGAGAATACCCAAGTTCACGGGCTCTGGTCTCAGGAGGAGACATATCTACACATCAACATGTTGGAATTGCGGGCCATACGATGGGCTCTAAAAGCCCTACTACCCCACATCAGGGGAAAGAACATACAGATCGTGACGGACAATACCACAGCCATGTGGTATATAAACAAACAGGGAGGAGCGCGATCCACTCGTCTTTCCAAGGAAGCAGAGGCCATTTGGCACTGGTGCATACAACACGGCATACATGCACACGCCATTCACTTGGCAGGCCAATACAACTCAGAAGCGGACTGTCTCAGTCGCAAGGCGACGGATCAGCACGAATGGTCTCTAAAGGAGGATGTTTTGGCAAATATTTTTCAGGAGTGGGGGACTCCGACGATAGACCTGTTTGCCTCACAAGAGAACGCCAAGCTTCCCGAATTCTGCAGTCGAGCAGGAGTAGTACCAGGATCGATATCGGACGCCTTTGCCATCTCTTGGCACGGGACATTCCTCTATGCATTTCCACCGTTTCCCCTTATTCACAGAGTACTGTGCAAGATCAAGACAGACAGGGCTCACATCATTGTGATCGCTCCCTTCTGGCCCCGCCAAGTCTGGTTCCAAACCTTACAGGGAATGGCATCGCAAGTCAGAAATCTTCCAGTGACATGCGACCTCCTCTCTCGAGATCAAGGGAAAATACTGCATCACGATTTACAGATGCTCCACCTCTCCGCTTGGTTGATCCTACCCCAATGAGGAACGCACCCCCGGAGGTTTCGGAAATATTACTAAATTCTCGGAGACCTTCGACTCGCAAATGTTACGAGTTAAAGTGGAAACGTTTCTGTAAGTGGTGTGAAGGACAACTTATCTCTTTACATGCTTTAAATATGAACCATGTTTTCCTTTATCTTCTGAAGCTACAGAAGTCACATCTATCTCTAGTATCCATAAAAGTCCACTTGGCGGCTTTATCATCACGTTTACAACCAGAGGGTAATGAAACGTTATTTTCCCATGGCCTAATGAAGTCTTTTTGGAAGGGCCTGATGAACACTTTTCCTCAGAGGTCACGCCCGGCCCCTCAGTGGGATTTAAACCTTGTATTATCAAAATTGATGGGCCCTCCCTTTGAACCTTTAGCTTCGTGCAACATGGAGGACTTGTCGATTAAAACTGCATTTTTAGTAGCTATTACTTCAGCAAGGAGGGTGAGTGAACTCACAGCTCTTAGAGCTTCTCCTCCTTATACGTTGTTCCATAGAGACAAAGTTGACTTAAGGGTGGACCCCTCTTTTATTCCCAAGGTAGCATCCAGTTTTCACCTGAACCAAACAATTTCGCTACCAGTGTTTTTCCCTAAACCTCATGCTTCAGTTGCGGAGCAAACGTTACACACCCTAGATGTCAAGAGAGCACTAGCATTCTACATTGACAGAACTAAAACTGTTAGAGCATGTGACTCTCTGTTCATTTCCTACGGGGGTCAAAAGATTGGAGTCAAGATCTCTTCACAGAGAATGTCTAAGTGGATTGTGCTATGCATACAAAAGTGCTATGCACTGGCGGGCAAGGTCCCACCTGCAGAACTGAAAGCACACTCGACTCGAGCTACGGCCACATCGTTGGCAAATTTTCAAGGGATAAATATATCCGACATCTGTAAAGCTGCCACATGGGCTTCCGTCCATACATTTACGAAGCACTACTCTCTGGATCTTGCAGCCAGAACAGATTCCCAGGTGGGAAGGGCAGTGCTAGACTCATTCATCAATGATCATCCTCGATTCCCTCCTCCTTGAGGTAGGTGTTTGAAACTGCTTATCACTCTCCCAAGAGTGAGAATCGCGGAGATCCTCGAAGAAGAAATAGAGGTTACTTACCAGTAACTCTGTTCTTTGAGAGAGCTCCGCGTATTCTCACATCCCGCCCTCCTTCCCCTCAGTCTCGGATGAATATTGTTGTATCTTCCGGACCGGGTTGGAAGGAACTGAGGTGGTGAGGGCTCCTCCCCCTATTTATTCTACCATCCCTCGTGATGCGGGCCCGCGCTTTTCTCGGGATGGGGAGGGGGATGGAGGGGGCGGAGCCCTCACCATGTTCTAGTCTTTTCCAGGCGTAATCTGCCTGGATACTGCTGACGAGAGGTTTTCCGGTGCCTGCAAAGCAGGAAGTGAATCCCAAGAGTGAGAATACGCAGAGCTCTCTCAAAGAACAGAGTTACTGGTAAGTAACCTCTATTTTCTGGGATTCCCAGGCAGAGCCCCGAACTCAGCCCCACACCTGGATCGTGCAGGTTCCCTCTCTTTTCTCAGCCACCAATACAAGGAGTCTGCAGGATCCCTCCATGCCAGCAGGGGCCGCCGCTGCCTCCACCTTGCAGCCTCCAGCCTGCCCAAGGAGCTACGGTGAGTGGCTGGGAGCCCTGTGCCCACCCCCAGGTTAGCCCCCCTCCCTCAAAACCCCATGAACCTCTCCTTCCACAGTTTGGCATGCCCCAACCCTTCCCCAAATCTCACCCTCTGTGCCCCCCAGTAGCACCCCCACCCTCTGTGCTCCCCCCAGAACCACTCATTCCCTCCCCTCAGCAACCTGCCCTCCTTAGTGCCCCCTCCTCCAGTCAGTACTCCACCCTCTGTACTCCCTCCTTAGTGCTCCCTCTTCCACCCTTCCTGCTCCCCCCTCAGCACCCAAACCTCCTAACCTAACTAATTCCACGAAGTCCACCAGGCCAGGGAAAGGCAGTGAGCTAGAGAGCTCTGCCTCAGCAGGGCTTACCATGGTGGAGGCCCAGAGAAGGGGGCCAGGGAGCCTACCAGTACCCAAGGCCCTGCTGTTGTATGGGGCTACCCTGGGAACTGGCTGGCAAGGAGGCCAGGAAAGGGGTCCATGAAGGAATCCTGAGAAGAGGAGCCTGCCTATGGGAGGAGGAGTCATATTATCTCAGAAGGAATTGGCTAGCAGGCAGTGTGCCAATTCTGTCAGGTGCCCTACTTCCCAGAGAGGAGTAAATCTGATACTTGGACTATGTGCGTACGTATTTGCATGTGCATATGTATTTGTTCATGGGAGTTTGGAAGACTTGGCACGCTGTCCATAAAGGACACTTTGAGGAAGAAAAGTGCTGTGTGGACTCATCTAGTGTAGAGATCCTGCAGCAGCTTAGGCCAGGCATAAGGGTGAACTTGTTACAGGTCTTTTTTATTTATTATTTATTTCTTACATTTTTACCCCGCATCCTCCCACACAATGGTGGCTCGGAGTGGCAACAACATATAAAAATACAATAAAACACATAAAACTAAAGTATTATAATATTAAAATTACTAAAAGGCAATAAAAACACCCTCCCACCTCCCGCTTCCCTGAAGGCCCAGCGGAACAACCAGGTCTTACATGATCTTCGGAATGAGGGGAGGTCTGGGGATAAACGGGCCTCCATCAGGAGGGAGTTCCACAGTCTAGGTGTGGCCACCCCGAACGCCCTCCCCGCCGTTGCCACCCAGGGGACCTCGAGTTGGGCACCCCCCGACCAACTGCAGGGGCTGCAAAATGACCCAGGGCCTGAGGCGGTCTCGCAGATAAGCAGGTCCCAAGCTGTTTAGGGCTTTAAAGGTCATTACCAACACTTTGAATTGGGCCCAGTAAACTATAGGCAGTCAGTGCAGAGAACAGAGTACAGGTGTAATGTGCTCACGGTGACCTGTCCCCGTTAGGAGATGAGCCGCCACATTCTGCACCAGCTACAGCCTCCAAACCATCTTCAAAGGTAGCCCCATGTACAGTGTGTTACAGTAGTCCAGTCGAGAGGTAATGAAAGCATGGATGATGGTTGCCAGGTCCGAGTTGGAAACATACAGCTGAAGCCGTTGCACCAGCTGCAATTGGTGAAATGCTCCCCTCGCCACAGCCTCCACCTGACAATCCAGGTGAAGCTGTGGTTCAAGGAGCACCCCCAAACTATGGACCTGAGTGGGCAGAGGGGGGCAGATCCTGCCAATAACGGGAGCCACACACACACACACACCCGGCCCTACCAACCAGCATCACCTCCATCTTATCGGGATTCAGCCTCAGTCGATTCGCCCTCATCCAGTCTCCCATAGTCGCCAAACACCGAGACTGCCAGGCCTGAATCTTCAGAAAATGAGAGGTAAAGTTGTTTATCATTGGCGTACTGATGACATCGTATGCTGAACCATCTCATGACTCCCCCCGTCCCCCCAAGGGTTGCATATACACATTGAACAGGAGAGGGGACAAAATAGAACCTTGTAGGACTCCACACGTGAGGTCCCGGGGAGAAGATGCATATTCCCCGGTTGTTATGGAGAAGCTTTCTCTGGCCCTTTTCAAGCGGGTGCATGGGGGATGTGTGGATGGTGCATGGGGGTGCGTTCCCATGAACCTCCACCCATCTCCACGCACGGAGCATCTGCCATTGACACCTGTTGCTTCGTGTGTGGGTGATGGGTGGAGGTGAGTGGAGCATGGGAGCATGGGAGCTCCCCACCCACCGGCTGCGGCATTCAAACAGATGCCTCCCCATTCCCTCTGCGCCTGCCATGGCGATCGCATGGATGCCCCACCCGCACACGGGGTGGGGGTGAGGGTGGAGGGGTCTGTGCTAAATGGCCCTCTGTGGGTGGATCATTGCATTGACTATTTCTGGAGTTTTCTTGCACTTTCCCTTGAAACAAGCAATACTAGTGGCCGTTCATAAAGGCTGGATATTGAATAAGATTGATCAAGTAGAGTAGTTTCTTATTCCTAAACTGCAGATAGTGCACATCCTGCTTTGTCTATTTTGTCTTGCAAGTTTGTGAACAATTTCTATTTAGACTGAGACTCAAAAATAATTTTCCTACTGGATGATTTTCATAGGGAGTATAATTATAGGGTTACCTATCCCACCTCCATCATTATTTATTTATTTATTTTATATTTCGATCCCACCCTATAATGAGATAGCCACTGAAGAGTCTTAACCAAAATCTGCCTGAACCAGGAACACGGGCGAATTGTAACAGGGACACCTTAAGTCAGTTCAGAATGAGTAACAGAAAGAGGAACTGGATTTTTTTCATGGTTCACAGATAAAGGGCATCGAATAGGAGTGTGGAAAAAGAAAAACTCATCCCCAAACCAGCACCCACCCCATCCCATTCCCACCCCCTTCCCTAAACCCTTTCCTGGTGGGGGAAGCACAGCAGATGCTGAGGGGAGGGAGCAGGGACCACAGAGGGTGTGATGCTGGTGGTGAGGGGAGGGCCCAGGCTGCTGAGGGGAGTGTGGTGGGATAGCAGAGAGTGAATAGGGTTTGGGTTAGGGGGTGGTGGTGCTGAGGGGGGCAGTGATAGAAGTTGCAGGTGGGGGTGCTTAAGAAGGGTCCAGGCCGTGGATCTATCCCCTGTCCTTGTGCGCATAGTAGGGGTGGGACCCCGGGCCCATTACCGGTTACCGGATTTACCGGTTACCGGTTTCACGAAAACCGGATTCCCGGATTAAATCCGGTATACCGGTACCGGATTTAATCCATTGCTTTCAATGGGGCGCTGTGTCCCCATTGAAAGCAATGGAATAAATTCCTCCCCCTCCCCCTCCCAGGCTGCGCGGGTGGAAGGGGGGACACCCCCCACCCACCCTGCCCAGCCTGGCTTTTTGTTGTAAAAAAGAACAGAGTGAGACCCCGAGGCGAGCCCCCCCCCAGCACCAGCGGCCGCGGCGTCCCCGCAGCCGCGGGTAAGTATGACCCGATCCCTGGGGGGGGTGGGGGTGTTTAACACCCCCACCCCCCCAAGGGATCACCCCTACAGCGCGCTTGCCGCTTACCTTGGGGAGCTCCGGCGGCGGCGGGCGGCCCGGCGGCTTCAGCGCCGGCTGTGGCTGCCGGCTTCAGGACGTTCTAGGCCTTCCGGTGAAACCCGGAAGTGCACCGGAAGGCCTACAGCGTCCTGACGCCGGCAGCCACAGCCGGCGCTGAAGCCGCCGGGCCGCCCGCCGCCGCCGGAGCTCCCCAAGGTAAGCGGCAAGCGCGCTGTAGGGGTGATCCCTGGGGGGGGTGGGGGTGTTAAACACCCCCACCCCCCCAGGGATTGGGTCATACTTACCCGCGGCTGAGGGGACGCCGCAGCCGCTGGTGCTGGGGGGGGGGCTCGCCTCGTGGTCTCACTCTGTTCTTTTTTACAACAAAAAGCCAGGCTGGGCAGGGTGGGTGGGGGGTGTCCCCCCTTCCACCCGCGCAGCCTGGGGTCGGATTACCGGGCCGAATCCGATAATGCCGGTACGCCCGATACCGGCATTATCGGATACCGGATTCTACCGGTTTCCCACCCCTAGCGCATAGTACCCGCATACCCTCATCCATTCCCCTGAGCTCAGTCTTTCAGTGCTTGTGGGTAGGAACTGGAAAAGGGCCAAATAAAAGCTGGCTACGGGTTATACTTGGCTCAGATCTGATGTTCCTCACCCCTGCCTAACCATGCACAAACACCCTATGACCATCAGCCTCTGTTTATAAATACACGCCCCACGCCCCCACGCCCTGCTAACAGCAGCCTACACTCCAAACACAAATGCACACACACCTGTGCCAGTAGCACCCTGCATGCCCACCAGCACACCACTCACGCACACACAATACACTACAGTAAGGGTGAAAAGAGACATCATGCTAACTCCACTTAAACATTTCTTATGCGTGTTGCAGGGCTGCATAGGGCACCAATACAGCCCTGCAACATGCATAACAAATGTTAAAGCAGTATCAAAGTGGAGTTAGCATTATGTCTGTTTTCACCCATAATCTCTGGTGTCTATTTATTTATTTATTTTACACATTTCTACCCTGCCCCTCCTGCCTCTGGCAGCTTGGAGTGGCTCACATTTAAAATACAAAAACAAAACACATCTATAAATCTAAAAATCGGCACATAAAATTGTAAACATTTTTTTAAAAAAAATCTGAAAATGCAAACCCACCATAAAACTCAATAAGTGCATAAGATAATAAACAGAAGGGGGGAAAAAACCAGAAAAAGAATACCCCCCCTCCTCTCCCCATCTCCTCCATCAAACGCCTGGTGAAACACCCAAGCTTTACAGTGTGCCGCCGGAACGTAAGGAGATGTGAGCAGAGGCAGACCCCCGTCGGGAGAGAGTTCCACAGCACCAGTGCAGCTGCCAAGAACACCCTTCTCACCGTAGACACCTGTCTAAAATGCAGCACTTCCAGGAGGGCACCCCTGGATTATCACAAGGGCCACACTGGGATGTGGGTACTGAGGCAGTCCTTCAGGTAGGAAGGGCCCAGGCCGTGTAGGACTTTATAGGTAAGCACCAGCATCTTGAATCGGGCCTGGAAGATTATAGGCAGCCAGTGCAGCGCACAAACTACTGGTGTAATGTGCTCACGGCAACCCATCCCTGTAAGCAGACAGGCCGCTGCATTCTGCACCAACTTCAGTCTCCGAACCGTCATCATGGGCAGCCCTACATAAAGTGCGTTGCAGTAGTCATGTCTTGAGGTGATAAGTGCATGGATAATGGTGGCCAGGTCAGATATATGGCCGAAGACACCTCACCAAATGTATTTGGTGAAAGGTGCTCCTGGCCACAGCTGGATATTCAGGCATAGCTGGGGATTCAGGAGCACCCCAAGACTCCAGACCTGTGAGGCCAAAGGAAGGAAAATCCCACCCATAATGGGTGTCCCCACCTCTCCCGGAATCTTGTCCCAACGAGCATCACCTCTGTCTTATCAGGATTAAGATGGAGCTTTGGTCTATTGAGTTCTATGGAGCTGGGGTGAGTGTTTCATGAAGTTCTGTGGGGCTGTGGTACCAGTTCCAAAGTGGGTGTTTTTAGACAAGACGCTACTCCGCATGACCACCCAGGAGCCACGGAGCCCACTGCCCATCTGAAGGATGCGTGCTCTGTGAGCCACAGAGCACCCACCCATGCATGGAGCACTACTGGGAAATCCAGAATGCTCCATGCGGGGCAAGCCAAATAGCTCCTGCCCATGTGAACTGGGGTGGCCAGCCATGCCAGCAGGCAGGTTCACCAGTCATAGGCACTGTGGGCTGAGACGCTGCCTTTGCAAGTCGCAGGAACTGGCCAGGAGCTCTGGGGAACCCGAATTTCCCAACGCTCCTACCCGGGACATGTCAATTGCAAAGGCCAACCCAGCGTGCTTCCCCCTCCCCTATGGTCTGTGACAGGCAGATTGTGGCTACTTGCCTCTGTGACTGGGGTAGCCATGCTGGGAGCTACCCGTATGAAGTGTTCCCCATGCACTTCATCTGCGTGGGTGCTCCATAGCAATGCCACTCGGTGGCCACGGACCCCCACCCACTGCCTTGCTCTTTTAAAAACACCTAGTGTTGGTCTAGGGAGTTCCAACCACCTTTCATTTTTCATTGGCCCTGACTCAGTTTCTGGCAAGTGGCTATTTCAAATTTGTATAAACACATGAGCATTTATGCAAATTAACAAGGTCCAGTTTTTGTCTCTGGGAGAGAGGTGGCAACCGTACCCCTGCCATCACAAAACAGCCAGAGTAAAAGCACAGCGGCCGGTAGTGGTAGTGTCAGCACTTGTGGCTGGGGTGGCTTGGTTAGTCTGTGTGATCATCTCCGTTTTTTATTGATATCTTTTCCTCTAAAATATGTTAAGGTGCATATTGTTTAGTTAACAGTTTTTAAATTTGTAGGAGATTAACAGCAGTTTTAACTGTATTTTCCTTACTGGCATGTCAAACTGGCAGAGTCTCTGAACTCCTGCTCCAAAACCGAAAAGACACAGATATAAATAAAGATGCAAATACCTGACCCTGTTGGAAACTGAGGGCATGTCCTCTGTTCATTGAAATCAATGGCTGCGCCTCCATTGACTTTAGCGGTGGAAGATCCGCCCCCTAATTGGGAAAGAAAGAAAGCAAGAAGGCATGAGCTTTTGGAGGAGACGGCCTACCATTGTATGGAATATCTGCTGAAAAGCTGGTTGTCACTGTAAAATTCCTAGCTATTAGGTAGAATGCTCAGGTAAAATACAGAGATAAAATAGTTCAGATAATAATATCTTTTACTGGACTGACTTCGGCTAATGAGAGTATGTGAGCTTTCACGTCACACAGGGCCCCTCCTGAGTCATGTAAAAATCAGAACTCTAGACTGAGCACATGCAGGACCAGCGTAGCGTGCGTACATGCGTGTATGAGTATACATGAAAACAATCACTTGAGAGGAAGCTGATCTGAAAAAATGTCATTAGCATTTCAAACATTTAAATAAAATGTGGGGAAGCCAGTGATCCAAATGACAAACAAAATAAAATGAACAGAGGCTTGGATATATGCATAATAGCAAACGCTAGGGAGGGGGCTGGAGGAAATAAGTTTCAAGGAGGAAATGGGGTTTCCTCCTTGTTGTGAGTGTTGTGGTGAGGCATAAAAGTCGTCTATGTGAAGCACTCCAAGTGCCATGGGGGGGGGGGGGGAGCGCTATATAAAAATAAAATAAAAATAAATGTAAGGAACACAGCAGGGATATAGGTGTAAACAGCAAACTGTCTGTTACACATTTCATTAGTAGGTTATGAGGCCCAAATCTTTTAGTCCATTGTTTTTGGTATCCAACAGAGTTATGAATATAAAATATATAATCTGTCATTGCGCGTACACATCACCAATAAGCTGCAGACATCCTACAGAGTGACTAGGTAAGGTATATTGTCTACATTTCATGCTTTACCTGTAATCTCAGTGGAGTCCTTTTTTTAACAAATGAAACTTCCTTTTGGCACAAGTGATTCTGCAAGTTCCACAAATAAGGATTTGGTAGGGAACTCGTTTCCCTTCTACCATTATGTTTTAGAAGAAAGAAAATAGCAAGCAGTAATAATCCAAAACTAGAGCAATATTTTGGTCTGCTAGTACAGTATGGGGTGGTGTTCCTTGTTGTTTTATTAAATAAAGACTGGATGCTAGAAATTTAAAATAATAATAATAATAATAAAAGAACCTCTTGGGTTGGGAATGTTTGTGGTTGACATTTGCCTGCTGGCTGGATCTATTCCTACTTTTACCGCTGATACACAGAGAGAGAGACACTCTGCAAACAAAATATTGTCACTCAAACAATTCACTCAGCAGCTCACTTTGCTGTCGATCAGAGGGGATTCTTCTCCTTCTCTCCATTTTTTAAAAATTCTCCTTTTGTTTTTGTCTCCCTGGCCTTTGTTGACATTGACAGCTCATCCTTTGGCCATCATTCATCCTGGCTATTGCAAACTTTGGAGAAAATAAAAACCCTACTCCCCTAATTGGATTAGAGGGCCTGCAAATTGAATTGAGCCCCTCTCAGTGTCCCCTCAGCTGGCTGTCATTAGAAGCAAAGGCTGGCCCTTGGCCGAGCTCCAAACACCAACTAACTGAATTTGAGATGCTGGAGTCCTGACAGGCCAGGGAAGATAATTGAAGAGCCGGGGGGGATCTTGTAAAATTTCAGGTGGGAAGGATTACACAGGGGATCCTTGGGACCCATCTGTACTAGGGATGGCAGCACTAAAAAGCCACTGTCTGGTCCACTCTTTCTCTTTTGATTATTGATAAAGAGATTGGACAGAAAAATGTCAGTTTAGCAAACAATGTACCAACAGCTTGTTGGGACTCTTATTGTCTAACTAAAAAATTACCCTTTCCTCTCCCCCAAAACCAAATCTCTAAGCAGTAATCTTTGTTGTTTGTTTGCATTATGCTGTAGTGTCTGCCATGTCCAGGGCTGATTATGCCTGGCGCTGCAGAAACACATTGTAAAAATGCCATCTCCGAATCCTATTGGTTCTTTAAATAAGATACTACAGCTAGAAGCCATGACTGTGATTGAGAAACCACTTACGCTAGAGAACGGAGTAAGCAGTTTGTGGATCATGTCCTAATAGGACTGACAAGAGGGAGGAATGGGCATAGAATTGTATCAGGCACTCAAGCGCTGGATCCTCCCCGCTCCCAAAAGTACAAGAATTTTATTAATATACTTTAAAATATTATGAGTAAAATAATTGCAGGTAACACATAGGTAAAAAAAGTACGGCGCGAATGGAGATGTGCCGCGGCTTCCCTCGTGCATGTCAGGGCGCAAAATCCTGCCCGGACATGCACGAAGGAAGCCACGGCACATCCCTGTTCGCACTGGCTCTTCTTCTGTTCTCCGGCCCCTCCCCGCTGCCACGTCTTCCCTTGCAGGGCTCGCCACCGCAGTTGTGAATGCGGCCTGACAGTCCACCCAGTGAGTTTGTGGCTAAAATTAGATTTTAACTCTAGTCTCCCGGTTCTGAGTCCAGCACTTTAGCCACAAGGCGCTCAAGCATTAATAATGCATGCTTTCTGGAGAGATTGTGTGGTTGCTGTGTTGGTCCCAAGTGACAGAGATGATGATAAGGTGGCTTGAATGATATCTTTTATTGGACCAACTGCTGGTGGTGAAAATGAGCAAGCTTTTAGGCCACATGGGGCCCTTTCTCAGGCATGTAGCGTAGCCCATCAGAAAATATATAAACTAAGCAAATTTAGGGCAGGTATATAAGGAGGCAAGAATGGATGGGAGTGGATAAGACAAGGGAGCTGGTGGGTGGGTTATAGGCCCTTTTCACACAAACACTCTAACACTGATAAAATGGGTGTTACATTTTATTATCCATGTTGCAGGGCTGCAGGTGTGCTCTATGGGTGCCCTCAAACATGTATAATAAATGTAACACCCATTTTATCAGTGTTAGAGTGTCTGTGTGAAAAGGACCTTTGATAGGGAGAAATGAGAGATGCCAGATATTTTAAAACAGAGCTAATAAAGGATGTATATTTATGTAGGAGTAGGAGAAAAGGAACAATGGGTAGTGGTAAACACATGGATAGGCTAAAGCAACCATATGGGTTGGGGATATGGTAGGAGACAGCTTATCAGATGAAGTGACTTCACATATGAAAGGAACTGGGCTCGCAGCAGTCACACAAGGGGGAATCTGACAGAGTATGTCAGCCACAAAGAGGGAGACGTGCTAAGAATCTCTGTAGTTAAAGGTACACAGCATTTAATACAAAATATGAAGGAACTAGGTACAGAGGAGAGACAAAGTGGTTAGAATGATATCTTATACAGAAGGAGGAGGGGAATATGGGATGTTAGAGTGAGGGGTGCGGTACAACAGGGAGGGATACACTGAAGGTAACAGTAAAGAATGTAGATCTAGCTTCTCTCCTTTCTCCCTATCTAAACCCACCCACCCACCTTGTCTTATCCAGTCCCACCTATTCCTGCCTCCTTATATACCTGCCCTAAATTTGCTCAGTTTATATATTTCTGACTGAGTATAATACATGCCTGAGGCTGTGTAGCCCTAAAGCTTGCTCATTTTCACCAATAGCAGTTGGTCCAATAAAAGGTATAGTTTTAAACACCTTGTCTCCATCTCTAATACGTGCTGTTAATACGTGGGGGCATCCCAAATATGCAACTTGACCTCATCATGTAATATGTCATCTCTGCAGTTTCAAAAGTGTTTACTGGCATGCAGCAGAGGTTACAGAATGTAGCAGAGGTTACAAAATGGTATGCGATATGAGCAACACATCTCATTTGTGAAGAATCTTTAGCAGCGTCCTTGGCCTTTATATATATCGTTTCAATGCACATGTTAGTAGAAATGTATAACAAGCGCAGTTGGTGTAAGTCTGTCTGCCTTTGCCATTAGTGGAACGGTGCTAACTTAACACTAGCTTAAAATCTGGACTTATAGAATTTGGCCTAGCATAGTACACTGACTGATTGAAAATTAATGCACTGTGATCCTTTTTCTTCACACAAGAGCTTTAATAACCCAAATCAAGTTTTTGAGAACATCCAGAATCTACTGAATAAACTCATTTTAAATACTGGCGGTGCTCTGTGTATTTTCTCCACAACTTTGCTGATAATTAGTAGGACAGGATAGGTGGGTTAGCTACTTTGGCTTTGAGAAAAGCTCTCAAAGAAAGTGGAAGTTTGGGGTGTGAGAGATTGGCCATCTCGTTAGATAAACTTTCAGCTGTGTCGCATTACAAATCAGTGTTTGATTTGTGATGCCTGTGAAATCTGTTTGAGCATGTTCTTTTTTTAACATTATTTTTATCATACATAAACAATTTAAATATTTTTATTGTGTGATATAAAATCATAGGGCTGGAAGGGAGCTCAAGGATCATCTAGTCCAACCTCCTGCTATGAGGCAGAATTCATTATACCTCATCCATCCCCGGCAGATGAATTCACTGACGTAAGAATAGAGCATATAATAAAATGTGGCATAGACAGAGAGCACCAGTGACCAGGGCACACCAGTGCCTCCAACATGGCATATTTATTTATTTATTTATTTATTTTTATTTATTTCATTATATTTGTTAGCCACCCCCTCATGCCTACGGCATCCCAGGGCGGTGTACAATATCATAAAAACCCAATAATAACAACAATAAAAACAGCAACAAATCAAAGCCCAGCAATTTAAAACAACACTAAAAACCAACCCCCCCCAACCCCCCCTCCCCTCCAAAGGCCTGGGCGAACAGCCAAGTCTTACAAACACGTCAAAAGGCCAACAGGCCCGGGGCCAGGCAAGCCTCCTCCGGGAGGGAATTTCATAACCGCGGCCCGGCCACCAAGAACACCCTCCCCATTGTGGCCCCCTGTCTTACACAGGGGACCTCCAGAAAGGCACTCCCAGTGGACCGAAGGGATCGCTCTGAGGCGCGGAGGGCGAGGCGGTCCTCAAGATATGAGGGGCCCAGACCGTGCAGGGCTTTGTAAATCAGTACTAACTAGAGGTGGGACCCCGGGCCCATTACCAGCTACCGGATTTACCGGTTACCAGTTCTCTAAAAACCGGATTCCCGGATTAAATCCGGTATGCCGATACCGGTTTTATTTCATTGATTTCAATGGGGTGCTGTGTCCCCATTGAAATCAATGAATTCCTTCCCCCTCCCCCTCCCAGGCTGCGCGGGTGGAAGGGGGGACATCCCCCATCCACCCTGCCCAGCCTGGATTTTTGTTTAAAAACAGACTCGGAGGCGAGCCCACCCCCCAGCACCAGCGTCTGCGGTGTCCCCGCAGCCGCCGGT
>QEPC01014266.1:1404497-1414536 GCA_003113815.1 Sphenodon punctatus | reverse complement strand
TACAATTAGGTTGTGGAATTTACTGCCAGGGGAGGTAGTCAAGGCCAGCAGTATAGCTGAGTTTAAAAGAGGTTTGGACAAGTTTCTGGAAGATAGTTCCATTAGCAGCTATTAGCCAGATAGGATTGGGGAACAAAACCCTTTACTGTTGGGAGCCTGGGGATGACCCACAGGGAATGGATAGCATGGTGACCTGTTGGGTGCTTCTCCCAGGCCCCCGTGACTGGCCACTGTTGGAGGAAGGATGCTGGGCTCGATGGACCATTGGTCTGACCCAGTATGGCACTTCTTATGTTGTTGGTTCCCCCTTTTCAGCTCCCTGCCTCTGGTTATCCCTGCCAGCATATTTGTCGCTCGCTCGCTTTCTAGCTTCTCTGTAGCTGGCTATCCCCACCAGCCTCTGTGCCTCTGGCTGCCCCTGCCAGTTCCCTGCCGCTGGCTATCCCTGCCAGCTCCCTTGTTCTGTTCCCCTTCCAGTTTCCCCATCGTTGGGTTCCCTTTCCAGCTCCTCGGTCCATGGCCTCGATGATGAGCCATACGCCTTCCTAGACCAGCTTGTCTGGTAGCCATGCTGAGCGTTTAGTCTCCTAAACAGTGGAGAACGGCTGAGAGATTTCTGTGATGATGCTGTGGACAATCCTTTCCCCCCTTTTCCCTGTCCTCCCTATCCCTCTCTCCTTGTTTCCCCCGACTCCACACCCGGAGCCTGACATGCTGCTGAATTTGTACTGTTGATACCTAGTCCAAATGAAGTCAGGTTATATCCTGTAAACTCCACTTTGAACCCGGTGTCGCTGAAAGTCAGCATTCCATTAGCTCTGTACAGTGCACAAAACGGAATGCTTTGGTTTCACTCATTGAAGTGAAGCCATCTCTAGGGAGCAACGTGTAACCTGTGCACAGAGCACCCCCCAAATTGAAGAATGTCCTATCCATTAGAAATGAGAGGGGGAATTTAGTTTTTTATATTATTTCCTTTGCAAAGTATCGTTTTCCTTTATCAGTGTAGAGGAAGTAGGGTTTGTCGTTTTGGTCCCAAATATAGGCAGTAGAGACCAAATAGTACAGTGATATCTTTTCTTGGACCAACTACATATGGTGGACATATGCAAGCTTTCGGACCTCACCAGTTACCCCAGACCTGCCTGACAGAAGACCCTGTGAGGTCTGAAAGCCCACCCACTGGAGTTGGTCCAGTAAAAGATATCACTTTACTACTTTGTCTCTATTTTCTTTATCAATAATTCTAGTCATGTGACATGTCCCTGTGTACCCCTCTCCTTTGTCGCCTCTCCCCTTGCCCATTCTAGATTATAAGCCCCTTGGGGCAAGGACCTGTATCACAACTGTTCAGGGCCAGGCACATTGCTAGTGCTATATAAATAATAATGATAATAATAATAATAATTAATAATAAAACTTGTACTCCTTCTTGCCTGGATCTTTCTGCTGGGCTTTGTGTCTCATACTGCATCACACACTCAAATGATCGCTCCTTATGATCAATAGTCTCTATAGCTTTTTTCTATAGACTCTGTTCTTGTGTCCCACTGCACCTTGCTTGTATTCTCTGCATTTTCTTCTCTGACCCCAGTCTCTGGACATCTTATCATGTAATATTTTGTGCCTGTTAGTTGTCTGATGGGCTGCCTTTTTCAAGACCCTCTCAAACACACTTCTTGCAAGCCTTCCAGTCATTAACCATTTATCCTTCCTTCCTGGTTCCCAAATGTTTTGGATCACTGTCATTTCTCAAGATTTCTCACAGTTCACCATGCACCCACTGCAGATGGCTGAGTTAGGGTTTGCACCTGGACTTTCAGGCAATTAGGACTTGTGTCTGGGTAGGCTTCTCAAATGTCCAGGAATAGTGGGAAGGTGCCTTAAAAAAAATTACCTCTGTTTTTTGTTGGCTCAGGTGAACAGTTTCATTGGGTGTTTTCAGATGGATGCAGGGTGCCTGCCCCCAGAGCTGTTCCGGGGGTGCACCCCCTGCATCTGCCCACATCCAGCCCTGCCTGGGTTGGGTTCAGATGGACCCAGTGAGTTCCCCAGGCTGTGGTCGGCCCGTGCAGTGCCTCTCCCCACCCCCCACACCATAGAGTTGCTGACACTCTAGGCTGGTGGTTACAACTCCATGGTGCTGACCGGGGCAACGGACGGGTAGACGTGGAGCAGCAGCATGGGGTCCATGCATCAGACAGGCAGCTGCTCTGCTTTGGGCTAGTTCCCTGAGTTTGCCTGGATCTGCTGGTGGTGCTCTGGAAAGGCAAAGCTTGCTCCATGCCTGCTCCGCCTGCAAGTTGGGTGGACCGCCTTCAGATGGATGGGCCACCCAGGGGTGAAATGGGCTGGTGTGGCCAGAACCAGGGCAGTCTGTCCATCTGAAAACACCCATTGTATTGATGAAATGGTCGAGGGGCAATCCCTGGACCAAACAAAGATAAAAGATAAAGTGCTTAGACGCGTATTTCTGCCTGGCTTACAGACTTGGTTGGGTCCTGGAGACAGAGACCTATTAAAAGGAATGACAGGGAATGGAGTGCCAATTGGAAATAATCAGAATCTGTGACTGACAATCAGTTGTAGTCAGCTATACTAGTGCTTACACCAGAGAAGTACCACCGACTTAACTGGGATTAGTGTGGAGTAAGTGTTCTCAAGACTGCAGTTTAAAACTTTTGCTTCAGTTCCATCTTCAAAAAAGAGGAAAAATGATCTCATAGGGAAAAGAAAAATAATATGGTAGTATAACTATTTTAGTAACTAGATCCTTCCCCTCTCCCCCTCAGTTTGCATTTGGTTTGTAAGGACCAAGAGTGAACAAGAACTAGTCATCACCTCCTCCTGTCTCCCCCTTTTTCCTCTTGCCAGTGCATTTGGCAGCCTATGAAAATTGACTAACATCCTATCCTATTAAGCAGCATCTCTAACAAGAAACCCGTCTGGAGCAGCCTCTCTGTGTTTGCTCTATGGCAGAGCGCAAGGCCTCACTTTGTATAATGGTTTAATTATAATATCAACATGGATTCATTAGCATGACAGCTGTCACTGTAAATGGGTGAGCGGGGAGGCTTTCAGAGCCCCTGGGGTCAGGGTAATTGATGTAGTGAACAGAATACTGTATTTACTAAACAATAGGATGGGTCTCTATTTTGACCTGGGAAGGGCAATCAGTGTAAGCAGGGAATCGATAGCAGCTTAATTTTCATCAGCGATCAGATTGATTCAGTTGCATTAACTTCCACACATAGATTGGGCTCTGCTGGCTCCGGCAGGCTCCAGAGGAGGGCCTGATTTTTTATTTATTTATATAGCACCAGAAATGTACTTAGCTAGTACTGCACCTTAATTAATTAGAGACAGGCCCTTGTCCCAAGAGACTTACAATCTTGGAAAGACCAGGCTGGGGAAACAAGAGAGAGGGAGACATGGGGAGAGACCGGGATACGTTCACAAAGCTAAATCACAGGTGCACATGCTTAGTTAGTTACAGGGGAGAAAAAGACCCTGAATGATAGGGCAGTACAAGGAGCGTCAGTGAGCAGTCTGTGGGATTGAGAAGCTAGGAACGCTATTATATATTCACTGGTTGAGATCAGCAACCTCTGCCAATTGGAGATCTCAGCCTGGGATCTGCTGCTTTTCTTATACTGAATGGATGCACGTATTCTTTGGGTGAGCTCATGCGTAACACTGATAAAATCTGACGTCTGTGGGCCCCCGGAAGCTGTGTAATGAGCCTCAGATGAGCCCCGATCACTGGCCTTTTTTTTAATGGAGTGCCTCTGGGGGCGGGGGAGCGGTCCCTGTGTGGCTGGTGGAATGCTGCTGCGGGGGCCATGTATGGGGGCAGGGGGCAGACGGGGGCACCCCCATCTCCACCCACCTCCACGCATGGAGCAACCCGCCTTTTCGCCGATTGCTCCATGAGCGGGAGGTGGGTGGGGATGCGTGGGTTGCGGGAGCACGCACCTCCCCATTTAAACAAGACACTCCCCCATGTGGACACTGAGTGTCCGTGTGTGGGAGTGTCTCATTTAATAACAGCCACTGTTGCACGTGAGTGAGGCAATCCGAGTTCCATCGTCACATCTGAGTTTAAAGCAAGGTTGGAACTCGCAACAGTGATACGTGGCTCATTACACAGCTTCCGGGGCCCCGCAGATATTGAATTCTAGCTGTGTTACATGTGAGTTCACCCTTTATATTTGTTTCTCCCTTTGCTTAACTTGTAAGAGGTACCAGCTTCAACCCCGCCCTGGAAGACCCAACTCATGGCCCTGAATGCATGTGGGGGGTGGGGGACTCAGAGGGGCTGGTGAAACTGCCTTGTCAGACCTACCCCCTTAACTCCACCAGCCCCAGTTCCTTCCCCATTGTTCTATGGGGGCTGTGACCAGGAGCTGCTGCTGCTGCTGGTGCCTCTGCATCCAACTATGTGAGGGGCCTGGCAGAGTAGGCAGGGTTTGGAAGAGGTGCCGGGGCTGAGTTCTAGTGAGCCCTAGCATAAATTAAGCCCTGCCTCTGTGCCCCCAATCTCTTCTGCCTCTTAATATCACTTTATATAAAGTGAGCTCTTGGCACTGTAGCCATAGGGCAGCTAGCAGCATTGACCTCTTTCCTTCCCTTCCTCTATCCCTCATGGACATTTATTGCATCACTTACACCAACCACTCCAAATCTACCACTCACGTAAATACCAGGCAAAGATGCATACTGTATCCCATGGGTGCCTTTTACTTTCACTTTCACCACCCTGCTCTGGCAAGCCCCTCATCCAGCCCCATCTACTTTGGGTTTACATGGACCTAGCAGCTGCTGCGGCCTGCCATCCATCCACACAGTGCCCCCCTCCTAGATCACCCGATGCTATAGGCTGCTGCTTGCAGCACTATGGCATTGCCTGGGGCAATCTAGCCTAAGAGCAGAGCTGCAGTGGCTGTCCACCAAGTAGATGGACCACTAATCTGCCTCTGGCTGGTGGCCCCAGGTTGCTGAAGCTGAAAATGAGCCTTTGGAGAACTCTCCCTACTACGGCACCAGATTTCCCCAATCTCCACCACTGATTGGCTGAAGTAACTACATTTTAAAACATGAATAACTCTTAGGACCTTTTCACATGCCCCCGCCCCAACGTGCGTTGGGGGGACTGTGCAAGCACCGCCCACGGTTGGTGTGCAGTAGGGGTGCGTGTTGTCCATAGGAATGGCGCCTGCAGTGGGTGGGGGTGCATGCACGCTCCCGTGCTCCACCCATCTCCACCACCTCCACCCATCACCCACGCATAGAGCAACGGAAGCATGTGGAGATGGGTGGAAGTGGGTGGAGATGGGTGTGCGCCTGTGGGAACGGCCGCACACCCACCCTCACACATCGCAAGTACACATCCATCTCCCCACCCACCGTGGCCTGTTTGAAAAGGGCCTTATCTGGCTTACCTAAACACCATCAGCCCACAACAGCACTTGAGGGACATCTCAGGATACATGACTGTGAATTTTGGGGGTTCAGCTCACAAAGGCAAGCAAGATATGAATTGCAACAAAAGGTAGGGATGGGAAGAATTTGACCACTGCCAATTAACTTTTAAATTGTTATAAATTTTGATTACCATAATGTATCTTCTTCAAATTTTGCATATATGATCCTCCCACATACTAGAACACATGATTAAATTTTCAAAAAGAAACCTCAAGCCATCTCGTTTATAAAGGGGATTTACTACTTGGTGGTTTATAATGGTAAGTGGTTCTGCCTTTATTATTCTTATTATTTATTTATTATTTATTTTATTATTATAAACATTTATATAGTGCCAGTAGTGTGACCTGGTGCTGTACAGAACATAGAAATAGACGAGGTCCCTGCCTGTGGCTTACAATCTAAAAGACAAGGAGGGGGAGACAGGGAGAGGGGACAGTGGGAGAGACAGGGGAGAAGACCAACAAACAACAAACATTCAAGTGGATGCGAAGTCTCAGATGCGTGTGCTTGGCTTCTATACATATTTAAATATATATTTAGTTATAATAAAAATATTATAATTTAAAAAACCTAAAAATCCCTATCCTCCCCCCAAAAAACCACCCACCCAACTTCTAGCCCTGCCTGCCAAAAGCTCTGCCAAAGAGAAAAAGACTTACACCACCTCCAGAATATGCTCAGCCTCGGGCTCTTGTGGACTTCCAGCAGAAGGGAGTTCTTAAGTACGGGGATGGCAACCGAGAACGCCTTTCTATGGGCCTTTTTTGTGCAGACAGCATTGGTCCCTCGTACCTACAAGAGGATGCTACCAGATGACCACAGGGGCCACGTGCTCCTTCAGTTTCTCATGGCTGACTATATGCTCCTTCAATGGAGCATGGAAGGAACGACGGTCTTTCAGATATATGGGGCCCAAGCCGTTTAGGTCTTTAAAGGTCAAAACCAGCACCTTGACTTGTGACCAGAAAGCTATAGGAAGCCAGTGCAGATTATAGAGCACAGGTGTAATGTGCTCACAGTGACCCACCCCTGAAAGGAGCTGGGCCACCGCATTGTGCACCAATTGCAGCTTCTGAACAGTCACCAAGGGCAGCCCCATGCAGAGCACATTGCAGTAGTGTAGCTTCGAGGTAATGAAAGTATGGATGATGGTGACCAGATCCGATTAGTACATTTTATAGTATGATAGTCTGTGACAAAGGGTGAAACCAGATATGACAGCGGCCCACTTTGCCCCGTGAGCCACTGTCATGTTTGGTTCATGGCTGCCAGATGTTGACTCAGGGTATCCTGTTGGTGGCTAGCCTGGGCTCCCACCTCAGCATAAACCTGAAGTAACGGCCTGGGATAGGGCCTGCCCAACCAGAAAAAAGTGGGCTGTTCCGGAGCTGGCATGTCTGTTCCCAGGCTGGTCTGCCAGCCTGGGCCGCCTCTGCAATGGCCATCCACTATGGCGGCCATCATTGGCCACTATGGATGCCCATCATGGTGGGGAGTGAGTGCTGGGTGCAGCATGGGACGGGGACAGCCAGCTGCATGTTCCCCATTCTCCCCACTCTCGGGCTGTGTTTCTGTCAGCCCGGCCAGGAGCATGTGTGGTTTGTGCTCTGGCATACATGCACCCTGTCCACCCAGGCTGCCTGGGTTAGCCCAAGACGTAGCAGCCCGGCTGTCACATGTGGTTTTACCCAAAGACCCTGAGTCGGCATTTCAAATTGGCATAAAAAGGGTTAACCTAACACCCAGATGATCTTTACTTAGTTGAATGGTTGTGTCTTCCCCCGTGAGCAATATTTTCATAAAGTCACCACAAGGTCACTATGGGTTTATTTTGCCCAAGACCGAGGTTGGCCTGGATGGAGTATTATTTTATAGTTGCTCACATTAAAGGAGGGGAAATGGTGGGTCTCGTGCTATGGACTGGTTAAAGATGTAAAATGAAAATATTAATATTGGTAATGGGCAGAGGAAGGAGCAGGTGGAGAGGGGAGGAGGGCACAGTCAGATTGACTCTAGAAGAGGTTTGTGCGCACACACACTCATTGTGTCGCTGCATTGGTTGCATAAGTGCTTTTAAAATAATGAAATTACTTCCATCAGAAAGAGGAGAGAGATGCCTGCGTGATATGGGTTTTTGGGGGGGAGGAAGGAAGAGGAGAGGAGGGTGGGTTTGTGTGGATTGAAAACATCTAATGTTGTATTTACACTAGGCAGAGGAGAAGGATCACAAAGACTTGTAGGAATCAAAGGGGAAATGATCAAAAGAGAGAAAAATATCCATGGAAGAGGCAGAAGATTTTTCTTTTTCAAAAAAGGAGTAAATAATCTCTCAATCTGTGCATGTTCATACCTGATAAGTCATGGGGAAATAGTGCTTTGCCCTGGTTAGTCGTATGGAGAGGAGAAATGTGTTTGTATCGCCTTAACTAATAGAGCTGTTATCGAGGCTCTATGTATGTGCATGTAGGTATGCCTGTCTACGCATGTGTACTTTCTTGTGACAATTTTTTCCAAAAGCCAACAATCACTGTTGAAGAAATGGATCTGTGGCAGTGCAAGGATTTGTAGTAATGCAGGCTGTAAATTCCCTGCCCTCCATTTGTTAAAGCTTCTAGGAACTGCATCAGCATTAAAAATGCATTGTTATGAGAGGAGACATGTCTCTCTCAGGTTAGGGAAGGGAAGAAAGAGGAGTAGTAATAGAGAGGAAGGACTTTGGTGAATAATTTTCAATTCAATTAGCATGTGCTGAACAAGGTATTAAAAAACATCAGGGACAGGTGCAGATGCTTCTGTAAGTTGGCTCCACTGCAATCTTCACTGAAGTGTAATGCAGGACAAAGAGAGAGCCAGTTTGTGTGTGGCAATGTGACAAGTAGGGAGGGTTGTGATGTTATCAAAGAATACCTGCTACCAAGTTTCACTTGACTGTGGATAAAGAGTATGAAAAGGAGAAGGTGTAGATACCACTGGAGGCCTCACTGTGCACAGTGAGAAGAACAATTATTTTAATTTTGCCACTAACACCCTAAAGAACACATGATAAGTTTCCAAGGAGGAAAGGTGTTGTGTGAAGGACAGGCCTTAGGTGCAGAAAGCAGTGTTGTCTTAATGGTCTGGGTGTACCTAGCCATGTTACAGTTTTATGGGCAGTAATGAATGCAGTCGTATAACTTCACAGATGCTAAGAATATATGTTTGCGTGAGGAAGATTCCTGTTAGGATTTTCCACCCCGCTCGGCCCCGAAACCCCTGTCCTTGGATCACCCCTACTATCCGCTACCTGTGCTCCTGCACCCAGGCTGCTGAACGCCTCTGGTGCAAATCCTGCTTCCACCCTGAGTTGCTCCACTATAAATTCTCCCTCTCCTCTGCTATCTCCCTGGTGAGGAAACACTACTATGCCTCCCAGGTTGAATCCTACTCTCGTGACCTCCGACGCCTCTTCTCCACCTTTGACTCCCTTCTCAAGACCTCCTGCCTCCCTCCGCCCTCTTCCCTTTCTGCTCAGGATCGCGTGTCATTCTTCACCTCAAAGATTGACAAGATCTGCCAAGACACTGCTTCCTACTCGTCTCCTCTCCCCGCTCCCTCACCACCCCTCCCCCCTCTCCTCTCCTCCTTCCCTCCTGCCTCCCTTGAGAAAATCTCCTCTTTGCTCTCTTCCTCTAACCCCTCCACCTGCCCTCTCAACCCAATTCCCTCCCGCCTCCTGACCTCCTTTGCTCCCACTGTCACACACACCCTTTTACATGTCATTAATCTCTCCCTCTCCACTGGCTCCTTCCCCTCCACCTTCAAGCATGCCACTGACTCTCCCATCCTCAAAAAGTCCACCCTCGACCCTTCTGACCCCTCTAGTTACCAGCCGGTCTCCCTTCTACCCTTCGCCTCTAAGCTTCTGGAACGTGTCGTCTACTCCCGCTGCCTGATCTCCTCTCTGCCAATTTCTCCCTGGACCCTCTCCAGTCTGGCTTCCACCCCCTTCACTCCACTGAAACTGCCCTTGCCAAGATCACCAATGATCTACTTGTCACTAAATCTAAGCACTTTTAATCCATTCTTGTCCTCCTTGACCTCTCTGCTGCCTTTGACACTGGTGACCACACACTCCTACTGGACTCCCTCGCTCCCTAGGCTTCTGCGGCTCTGTCCTTGACTGGTTCTCCTCCTACCTCTTTGACTGCTCCTTTAGTGTATCTCTTCCCAATTCCAAATCCTCCTCTCTCCCGCTCTCGGTTGGGGTTCCCCAAGGCTCTGTTCTGGGCCCACTCCTCTTCTCTATCTACACCCTGTCCCTTGGCAAACTCATTGCCTCCCATGGCTTCCAATACCACCTTTATGCTGATGACACTCAACTCTATCTCTCCACCCTCTCCCCTTCTGTCCAAGCTCACCTCATCAACTGTCTCTCTGATATCTCCTCCTGGATGTCCCAATGTCAGCTCAAGCTCAACATGGCTAAGACTGAACTCCTTATCTTTCCTCCCTACCCTTCCTCTCCCTTTTCCCTGTCATCCTCATTGATGTGGTCACCATCCACCCCGTTCCC
>QEPC01014266.1:1376567-1403736 GCA_003113815.1 Sphenodon punctatus | reverse complement strand
TGTCTCTCCCTATGTCCCCTCTCCTTTTCTCCCCCTTCCGTGTCTATTAGATTGTAAGCCGTAGGCAGGCACCGCATCATTCTTATTGTTCTGTAAAGTGCCAGGTACATAGGTGGCACTATACAAATGCTTATAATAATAATAGTAATAATAATTAATTAATAATAATTAATGTTGTGCAGAGAGAAACGACAGGATTTGGCAACAGAATCGATCTGAGATTTAAAGGAGAGGGAGGAGTCAAAGATGAACCCTAGGCTATGTGCCTGGGGGATAGGCTGGATGTTGATCCCATCAATTACGACAGAAAAGGAAGAGAGAGGAAGGATTAGGGCAGAAGACGAGGAGTTCAGTTTTAGCAATGTTAAGTTTGAGCTGACGATGAGACATCCAGGCAGAAATGTCAGAGAAGTAGTTAGTGAGATGAGACTGGATAGAGGGAGAGAGAGGGGGTGGAGAGATAGAGTTTGGTATCATATTGGCATACAGATGGTACTGGAGGCCATGAGATTCGATGAGTTTGCCTAGGGACAGAGTGTCTAGAGAAGAGAAGAGAAGAGAAGAGAAGAGGGCCAAGGACGGGGCCTTGGGGAACTCCAACCAAGAGGGGAAGAGAAGTTGAGGAGGCACCAGCAAGAGACACATTGAAGGATCAGTCAGAGAGGTAGGAAGAGAACCTGTTGAGGACTGAGCCACGGAAACCAAGGGAGTGGAGGGAGTCAAGTAAGAGAGAATGGTCGACAGTGAAAATGGTCGACAGTGTCAGAAGCAGCAGAAAGATCAAGGAGGACAAGGATGGAGTAGAGGTGATTGGATTTTGCTAAGAGAAGGTTGTTATTTTAGCAAGAGCAGTCTCAGTAGAGTGGAGGGGGCGAAAGCCAGATTGGAGAGGGTCGAGGGAGGAGTTGGCGGAGAGGAAGTCAAGGCAACGGGTGTACGCAGCACATTCCAGGAGCTTAGAAACATAAGGGAGGAGAGAGATGGGACAGTAATTAGAGGGATTGGAAGGATCAAGAGTAGGCTTCTTGAGGCTGGGAGAAACAGTGACATGTTTAAAGACAGAGGGAAAGGAGCCAGTAGAGAGGGAGAGATCGACTATGTGCAGGAGGAATGGGGAGACAGTTGGTGTGATAGAGGTCAGGAGGCGAGAAGGGATAGGATCAAGGGGGCAAGTGGAAGCATTGGAAGTGGAAAGCAGGGAGGTGATTTCCTCAAGGGAGGCTAGGGGAAACACAGGAGGGAGAGAGGGAGGGAGGGGGAGGAGAAGAGGGGAAGCAAAGGGGATGGAGAGTAGTGGGAAGCAATATCAAGGTGTAGTTTATCTATCTTGTTAGTGAAAAATGAGGCAACATCCTGAGCAGCAAGGGAAGAGGGAGTGGAGGACAGGGGGTTTGAGAAGAGGCGGCGGGGGTTACGAGAACATGATTCAATGCGGGTTGCAAAGTAGTGCTGTTTAGCGACAGAGACAGTAGAGCTGAGGGAAGAGAGGGAGAACTTAAAGTGAAGAAAGTCAGCATGCCTGTGAGATTTCCACCAGAGGCGCTCAGCAGCACGAGTGCAGGAGCGGAGGTAGTGGATGGGGGGGAGGGGGGAGTCAGGGTTGGGGGTTGAAGGACCGGGTAGGGCAGGAGGAGAGGGGAGCGAGTGAGTCTAGGTTCGAGGACAGAGAAGCATTGAAGGCGGAGACAGCAGAGTCAGACAAGGAGGCAGAAGAGACTGATGAAAGAAGGGGGGAAAGAGAGGAAGCAAAGTTCAAGGGATTAATAGATTGAAAGTCATGGAAGGAGAGGGGGGATTGGTGAGATGGGGAGGGGAGCTAATACTACTTCTATTAGTAATCATAGTTGTAATACTAATATTACTACTATTAGTAATAGTGCTAATAGTCCCAAAAATCAAGTAACAGTGCTAATAATTCCAAAATGAAGTAACCAAAATAACTAGAACAAAATAACTGAACCAAAATATCTGCAATGGATATCCAACAAAACAAATAGCAATTATTATTTGTTTTGTCAGTTCTGGTCAGAATAGTGCAAATTCGACAAATTTATGTATTTGTTTGCATGAATATTCATTTCAGGCAGGGCTAGTCTTAGAATTTGTGGGGCAAGGGCAAAAATAAAATGCAGGGCCCCTATGGCCTCATCCCTTTAACAATTGGCAGAATCGTGGTTGCTTACAAAAACAAAAAGGTGCCATAAGTATTCATAAACATGCACATGTACACACAAGGTTCCCATGCGCGCGCACACAAGCTCGCTTTTCCCCTCTCCATTTCACACACACAACTCTTGCAGGGGGCATTCAGGGATCTGTGACTTACTGAAACTGAGGGGGCAGGGGGACAGGGCCCCACAGGAAGCAGCCGCCCCAGGGGCTGAGAGTCGTGGGTGGAGAGAAGGCCCTGTAGAAATAGCTCATCCTGGGGCCTCAGGACAGCTGGACCCTGTAGAGCCTCCTCTGACTACAGATCCTGGGCCATGGCCCCGACTGGACCTGTTTAAGGCTGGTTCTGATTTCAGCTCTACTTACTCTTTTTTAGTGCAAATGAGAGGGACCCTTTCAGCTGAAGGAACAGGGTTCTCTCCTTACTGATAACCATGCAGATGAACTGGATAAGGCCTGTCATTTCCACTTTTAAAAATTAGACTGGGTAAATTACCAGCCGCTATACCAGGAAAGGAGACAATCTTTTACTGATGGGGAGATGATCTGATAGCCTAACACCATAGCTGCAGTGCTGTCCGTCTAGAACTTGTGTGAAAAGCTGATTGCTGTAGTGCAAAATGGCCAGCATGTAGCTGTACATGCAAGCGGCAGGTAAAGGGATAGGGAAGGCAATATTTGTAGAAGAGAATACAATGTGGGGGACCTCTGGCCTGTAGGCCAAATGTGGTCGGGGCTGTTTTTTATTTGGCTCCTTTTCCTGTATCTGGCCTATGGATCCATTCCTTATCCTCAAAAATGAAAATGTGAGCAAATGAGAAGTGAGCAGAAATGAGGGCATAAAGTCAAGGATATGAGATGGATCTATGGCATAGATCCATGGTCTGGATCCTCTCATCTCCTCCTCCCCTCCTGAGCACACCCTTTAAGCACCCTATCTCCAATCTGTATCTTGTCGATGGAGCTTGTACTAATTTTCAGTGGCCAACAGGAGGTAAAAGGTTCCCCACCCCTGCAGTATATGGTAACATAACTCTTCGCTGCAAAACATTTGTGTCCTATGCAGTAGAAATAAAAGTTGAATAAGAATAACTATGTCAGGCCCTGGGGCCTGAGGAGATGGGAGGAGGACGCCCCCCAAAAAGGCAGGCACCGAGGGGCATTCGTAAACTGACTAAGAGGGGGTCACAAGAGGACCCACAGTCATGCCCTCCCCAAATGCTCCCCCCTGGGACACCAAAGCCGTCCCCTTCTTCGGAGCCTCTAGCGCCCCTCCCCGCAACAACAGCTGAGCCCACCAGGGCGAACAGAGAAGGGCCATCGCGATGGCAACTGACCACGCCCCTGGGCTCACCGCAGCGCTGCACCATAGAGCCTTCAGGGCCGGCCGCGCCCCGCGCTGTCTCATGCCGGCCAGCCATGCCCCCAGCACCACCGCTCCGCCGCTCTGCACACTACACCAGAAAGACGCTGCCGCACTGCTTATAAGGGAGGACTCAGCAGAGCTCCCTTGCTGGTGATCAGAGCTTTGCCCTGTGAGACTGGCCCCTTGCGCGTTCAACTGCTGTGTGTGTCCCTATTGCCTTAACCCATTGCGAGCGACGGAGAGTGAGAGAGTGAATGTGTGTGTGAGTGAGAGAGAGAGAGAGAGAGCCCAGTGCATGAAAGTAAGTACGGTGAGTCCTGCCTTTATCCACGTGGTGTCCTGGGGAATTCATAGAGAGCATGTCCTATCCTCGTCCATCCCTCCCGGCCTCCTGCACCATAGCCTCACTAGCCCACACCCCTTTCCCCTGGGCCCGGTATGTCTGGATTGCCGAGACTGTCGTGGCCTTCCCCGGTTGGGAAGCGGCAGAGCCTGCACCCCTGTGATGATCTAGGTGGGGAACGGCTTGTCCTTCCTGAGCCATCATATAAGAACCTGAGGGGTCCTTTTTTAGGCAGTACTGCTTCCTCACCGGGACCACCCCTGGGAAGGGGTACTTGTGTCATTTCTCCCCCTTTATCCCTTCCCATGGAGGTTTCACTTCTACCCAAGCCTGGAACCCTCACAAACTACCCCTAAAACCAAAAGGAAAGTAGCCTTCCTGAACTCTTCCACCTTTTATGAGTTGTCTTAACTCTTTCACCTGTGATGGACCTCATTTAAGGGAGTTTTTAAAGGTGAGAATTTACATCACTTTAATGGTCATGCTTGTTCTCATGAGCATATCTGAAATGGGAATTTCTCCAAAGTAGCTTCCATCCTCTGCCTCTGTTTCTACAAGGAGGGAGACACATGGGTTAAATAGTAGGAGTGTGCACCAGGCCCCCATGTCTTTTTCATTTTTCGTTTTCATTATTCAAAAATGTCATTTTCGTTATCGTTATTAACGACAATGTCGTTTTTGTTTTCATTATAGTTTTTGTTATCATTTTTTGTATAGTTTTTGATATCGTTTTTGTTATTGGCATCGATATCGGTATCTGTATCATTTTTGTTATCAGTATCGATATTCATTATCGTTATTGATATTGGTACCATTTCAAAGAAAGATTTTATTGTTGGTATCAGTATCATTATTGATTCCTGTGCATAACTAATATTTATCTAAATCTAAGGGAGACAGGGGAAGGGAGAAAGTAAAATGTTGGGTATGAGGATGGAAAGGTATTGGTGGGAATACCAAATAAATGAATAAATAACAAACACAATGAGGGTTAGGGAGGATATTTTTTATGTGCAAGCACCACAGTTCTGTAAACGCAACCTGTCAAGTAGAGCTCTCTCACAATGGAGAGAAAAAACCTGGCCCTCCCATTATAAAGGGTTGCAGTGCCCTCCCACAGAGCCCCTCTGATTGTTTGGCCCTTTTTACACAGACAGTCTAACACCGATAAAATGGGTGTTACATTTTATTACACATGGTACAGGGCAACCCTGCAACATGGGCCCTTTTCACACGAGATGCCTCCACCCAGTGTCGCTGGGTGGAGATGGGTGGAGGTGTCTGTATAAACACCACCTGCGGTGGATGCATGCTCCCACGCAACACCCATCTCCACCCACCACCCACCCATGGAACAACGGACTCCACTGCCAATTGGTGTTTTACACAGATGCCTCCACCCAGCGAAACTGGGTGAAGGCATCTCGTGTGAAAAGGGCCCATGTTGCAGGGCTGCAGTGTTGCCCTGTACCATGTATAATAAAATGTAACACCCATTTTATCGGTGTTAGAGTGTCTGTGTAAAAAGGGCCATTGTGGGAGGCAGCAGGCATTGAGCAGTCACAGAGTGCCATGAGACTGCTGGGGTCTGCTTGTGCTGCTCATTGGCCAGGGATACATCCATCAGATACTGCTGAGCTGCTCGCCCCTCCCAACACAGGCACAGTTCAAGAGTTCAACCCTGTTAAGACTCAGAGATGTCTGCTCCTTTCTCCCCTCTCTACATTTTTCCTCCAAAACCCAACTGCCACAGCACTAATAATGACAATGATAATGACATTGTCATTTTTGTTTCTTGTTATCATTTTTGTTATCATTTTTTGTATTGTTTTTGGTATCATTTTTGGAATTATTTTTGATATCAATATCAGTATCAGTATCATTATCGGTATTCTCGGTTGTCGGTTTTGGTATTCTCTGTTGTTTTCATTATTGTTGTCATTATTCTCGGTTGTCATTTTCGTTATTGCAATAACGAAAACGCCATGCACACCCTATTAAATAGTTCTTCTCGTCCCATAATCTCTCTAATTTGGAACTTGCTGAGGCTTTCCAGAAGGGGAGGTTGGAATAACAAGCAGTCATTGAGTCAGAGATGCTGTGTGAGAGACATAGGAAGAAGGAAGTACTGAGGGTGGGATAGTAGAGGACTGCACAGAGAGAAGCAATTCCCCTCAACAGTACACATGAGCATGACCCCTGTAGCTTCCCTTTCTACTAAGTGCCGTCCCTCCTTTATCCTTACTTGAACGCTGAGCTTGTGTAAATAACAGGGAGGTTAAAGTGAGTTGCCTCAACAACAGCAAAAAGTATTTGTGAGAATAAGCCAAAATTCATTCAGTCTAGAAAGACATAGCTGGACCTAAGCATACTTAATACACATCCTCAGCTATTAACATAAATGGAACCTGAGCCATTCACTTTCATGGGACTGAAAATCCTTCAAGTTGCAAAGGGTTGCACCCTGGCTCTGAGAGTTAGTGCAAAATCTGCAGGGGCATAGCTAGGTTGGAATGGGCCCAGGTGCAAGAAATGGACTTGCTCCCCCTTCACCATCCTCTCCCCTGTCCCATCCCCCCCTCCTCCCACCCTCTGCTTGCTGCGCGGCTGTGCCTGAGCCCTGGAGGCTGCGGCTGTGCTACTTGCACAGTGCTGCCAGTTCTTGCTTCATCCTGTGCTGCCAGTTGTTGGATCCCCGCATGCTGCACACTGCATTAAGTATAATAATGAGGAGTTTCTCTTATTACACCCATCATTCATGTTCTCTACCCCCAGTTTGGGCCCTGTGGACCCCCGCTCCAGTGTGGGCCCCGGGACAAATGTCTCTCCTATCCCTATGATAGCTACGCCCCTGAAAATCTGAAATAGTATCTCTTGCATCAAGGTGAGGAACCTTTCCCCTCCCATGGGTGACTTTGAAAATTAGCACAAACCTTGAGGACGGGATAGGAATTGGAGGTTGAGGTGCTTAAGGGCTATACTCTCACTTTTCTCCTTGAGCAGCAGGGAAAGGGTTCCCTTGCAGCCCTCTGCAACTGCAACTGCTGGAAGAAGCGGGATATGGTGTGTGTGTGTCGTTTTTGTTATAACAATAATGATAACAAAAATTGCCTTTTTCGTTATTGTTATTGCAATAATCAAAATGACAAATAATAATAATGAAAATCGGTTCCCTTTTTTGTAATAACGAAAATGACATGCACACCCCTAGAATGACATACACACCCCTACATAGGGATGTGCATGTCATTTTTATTATTACATTAATGATCATGAAAATTGTTGTTTTCATTATCATTATTATAATAACAAAAATGACAAATAATAATAATGAAAATAGAAATAAAAACGACTTTCTGTTTTTGAAAGAAATGGAAAAAACTGAACAATGTATTTCTGGCTATACCTTTTTTGACTCTAATTCAATTGTGATGAAAGTTGGATAGCTTGTATCCCTAATGGAGGACACTGTGTGTGCCAATTGTTGAGACAATTAGATAAAGGGAACTGATTGTAAAAGCAATTGAATGTTGTGATTTTAAGAAAAGCTCCATCCACATTCATGGCTACAACATCTTTATATTCCATCCAATTTGCATGAACCGTATGGATATTATGTCTCTCAACAAGCTTAACATTCCTGCCAATTTTCAGAAAGATTGAATAAAGGGTCCTGATGCTATAAGATATTAATTTGAAAGTACATTTCCATCTGTAACATTTTTATATTCCATCCTGATTACAAGATATTTAGCAGGAATGTATTACATACCTTGCCTTTCATCTCTGCCAAACTACTGGACAATTTGAGAAAGGGACCCAATTCTATAAGCAATTGAAGTTGTCCCCTTGAAGACCATTATTCAGATAAATAGCAGCACATGCCGTGCCAGTCAGAGACAGGCACCTGGCATGGAAGGGGGAGGGAGGCTGTAGGAGGGGGGATGTGGAGCAAACCAAAACACTGACAGACACATTCACTGTCCAATTACTGCATGCTTCCAGCTTTACAGGACCAATCGATAGTGGCTTCGAGGCAGACATAGGGGGCAGCCCTAAGGCGGGTATAGAAGGGACATAACTGGAACTTTGAGGATAGCATCCCAGCAATCAGGAGTCATACTTTACACATTCAGGCTGGTCAATTATCATCACAATCACATCCTGCAGCACTGTGACAGAGGACATGAGAGAATCTCTATTGGCTCTTTTCTAAACAGATGCTTCTGACTTCCCAGTAACAAATGGGGGAGAGATGTTGGGATGGTCACAGCACATAATGAGGATATTTGGTTGACATTTCTGCTGGCCAATTGGCATCACAAACCGATCTTATACCACAGTGACACGTAAGAGAATCCCTGGCATAGGCTCCTTCTCTGCATATGCTGTGCAGGTATATAACACTGGGACCCTTTATCATATCTTTCTGACATTTGGTAGAGATGATCATGAAAGTGTGATACACAGTCATGCCAAATTTCATGTACACTGGTTGGACTACAAAGATGTTACAGTCAGACATATATTTATAAGTTAATTGCTTATACCACCAGGACCCTTTATTCAAGCCTTCTGAAAGAGAGATAGTAAATATGGGAAAGGTGTAAACTTGCCAATTTTCATCTACATTAAATTTGAGGCAAAGAAGTTACAGCACTTAGAATGTATATGAAGATTTTTGCAAAATAATATAATTTAACTGCTTATAAAATTGGATTCCTTTATCCAAACTTTTTGAAAATTGGAACACTTAATGCCTTCCATTGGAGATACAATCTCTCCAGTTTCAGCCAAATATAATGAAAAGCAAAAATGTTATAGCCGAAAATGTGTTTTCCATTAAAACCAATGGAAAACGAAAGCAAAAACGAAAATGAAAATTTGATATTTATGAAAACGAAAATGACAGATTTAAATAACAAAAATGGAAAACGAAAACAACATGGGTCCCTGGTGCACACCTCTAATGAGCAGAACTTCATACATGGTAACTTTGCATAACTGCAGCTGCATCTGTTAGTTTGGCAGGGTGTGTCACTTTCGCATGAGCACTTGAGCAACTTCAGAATGGAAGGTGCTAATGGTACATTATCAGGTACAGTTACAGGCAGTAGGCAATTGGAAACCACATCCTTATAATAACATACTCTGATGGATCCATTGCAGGGTAATTAGGTCTGAGAGTACTTTTCCACATTCAGGTTTGGAAATCGGTATGTTTCACATTTTCTTGGAAGGACTCATCTGTTGGTGGTAATGAACAAAGTGTAGGCATTTGAGAATAACTTCTTCCCATTTTAGATGCCCAGACCTTTAAACGAGCCTCAGTAGTAGACTTGCATTTAGCTTAGCTATAACAAGCTGTCATGAACTGTGATACCTGCTGAATGATAGCAGGTAAATCTGCAGCAGGGTGACCTAGCAATGAGAGGAAAGGGCCATTTCTTAATGCTTTCCCTACTTTCCCTTTATCTATACCAAAGCATGAGGCTGTAGTGTCACCCCCCAGTCAATGCATGTGCTACTAGACTATCTGGTAAGATGGCTTCATACTTAGATACAGAGGCAACAATATCTATCATAGTCCTGCCTTGAGGTGACTCCATAAAAACTTGCACCTCCAATATTCCGCAGGAAGTAGTAATGTAGTAGTAGCAGGAAGACATCTGTATCATCTGACAGTACAGTTACTCGTGCGAGTCTATCTGCAGCTGCACTGATTTCCTGTTGGACAATGATTATGTCCACTTCTTTGTGATTGGCTGCTGTGTCTAACCTCTTGGTAACAGTGTTGCCAAGAACATCATGTGGAACATCATCCTCTCCTGTGATGACAAGCTTGTGTTCCTGGGTATGTTCCCGGTGCAATTCTGTGTCATTTAGGAGGTCATGATAGATCATGGGTATCAGCTGCTTTTTGTTTTCTGTTAGTGTAAGAACTACTTTCTGGGATGGTAATGTTGTTGACATGGTCATTTGAGTTTTACTGGCACGTGTGGCTCTACCTTGCCTTGTGACATCTTTTGTGATGTATTCCTTGTAGCGGTCAAACACCAAATAAACATCACCAATTGCCAACTTTCTATTACTTTTTTGAAACCAGAAAGGTAGTTTTGCACTGTGTTCCATGACCCAAAGTAGAGCTGATGCATCAATAATGATGATTGGTGAGCCCTTATCCCTTCAAGAAGAGACAGATACCTGTAGGATTTTCTTCAAGGTAGATTTCAGTTTGCACACTTGCATCTCTCCGGAGTCAGCAAACATAAATGTGGAAACTAAAGGTGTGCACCAGGGTCCCATGTCATTTTTCATTTTCATTATTTAAATCTGTCATTTTCATTTTCATAAATATCAAATGTTCATTCTCATTTTTGCTTTCATTTTCATTTTCCATTGGTTTTATTTTTGGCTGTAACATTTTTGTTTTTCATTATATGCAGATGAACTTGGAGCGATTGTACCTCCATTGGAAGTCATTAAGTGTACCAAATTCCAAAAATATTGGATATAGGAATCCAATTTTATAAGCAGTTGAATTATATTATTTTGCAAAAATCTTCATATACATTCTTAGATGTCACTTCTTTGCCTCACATTTAATGTAGATGAAACTTGGCATGTTTATACCCCTTCCCATATTTACTATCTCTGCCAACTTTCAGAAGGATTGGATAAAGGATCCTGGTGGTATAAGCAATTAACTTATAAATGTATGTCTGACTGTAACAACTTTGTAGTCCAGCCAGTGTACATGAAATTTTTCAGGGCTGTGTATCACACTTTCACAATCATCTTTAACAAATATCAGAAAGAGGTGATAAAGGGTCCCAATTTTATATGCTTGCACAGCATATGCAGAGGAGTCTATGCCAGGGATTCTCTTACGTGTTACTGTGGTATAAGATCGGTTTGTGATGCCAATTGGTCAGCAGAAATGTTGACCAAATATCCTCATTCTGTGCTTTGACCATCCCAACATCTCTCCCTCACTTGTTACTGGGAAGTCAGAAGCATCTGTTGAGAAAAGAGCCAATAGAGATTCTCTTATGTCCTCTGTCACAGTGCTGCAGGATTTGATTGTGATGATAATTGGCCAGCCTGGATGTGTAAACTACATCTCCTGATTTTTGGGATGCTATCCCTAAAGTCCCAGTTATGTCCCTTCTATGCTCGCCTCAGGGCCTCCCCCTATGCCCGCCTCCAAGCCACTATCAATTGGTCCTCTAAAGCTGGAAGCATGCAGTAATTGGACAGTGAATGTGTCTGTCAGTGTTTTGGTTTGCTCCACATCCCCCCTCCTACAGCCTCCCTCCCCTTTCCATGCCAGGTGCTGCCTCTGACTGGCACTGCATGTGCTGCTTTTTATCTGAATAATGGTCTTCAAGGGGACAACTTCAATTGCTTATAGAATTGGGTCCCTTTCTCAAATTGTCCAGTAGTTTGGCAGAGATGAAAGGCAAGGTATGTAATACATTCCTGCTAAATATCTTGTAATGAGGATGGAATATAAAAATGCTACAGCTGGAAATGTACTTTCAAATTAATATCTTATAACATCAGGACCCTTTATTCAATCTTTCTGAAAATTGGCAGGAATGTTAAGCTTATGGAGAGACATAATATCCATAGGGTTCATGCAAATTGAATGGAATATAAAGTTGTTGTAGCCATGAATGTGTATGGAGCTTTTGTTAAAATCACAACATTGCTTCTAAAATCAGTTCCCTTTATCTAATTGTCTCAACAACTGGCACACACAGTGTCCTCCATTGGGGGTACCACCTCCCCAATTTTCATCACAATTGAATAAGAATAAAAAAGGTATAGCCGAACATACCGTTTTTCAGTTATTGCTCTTTATTTCAAAAACAAAAAGTCATTTTCATTTTTGTTTTTATTATTTGCCATTTTGGTTATTGCAATAACGGTAATGAAAATGACAATTTTCCTTATCATTATTGTAATAACGAAAATGACATGCACACCCCTTGAAACCTGTGCCAGCTCGTGAGACAAGGCATTGTTGATATCAACATCACAAGAACTTGTTTGTAGATCAATAACGAGAGAGTAAATTAAGCTTGTGTGAAAAACTTTACTTGCGTCAACAGTGATATGATTCCTTGTCGCTTCCATGCGAATAGCCTTCTTGGGTAATGTTTCTTGGAAACTTTTTGTCCAGCCACCTTCGAACTATTTCATTTGTTTGGATCCAATGTATATTGCCTTGTGAACATTGACTGTTGGAGGGGAGTTCCTACAGGAAACAATGTTTACTATATTTTCTGGATGGGTGTCTAGTTTCATTGGGTCAATCAAAAGTTGTATTTTACAATGAATACCATTGACATTAGCTGCTATTCTGAATTTTATTTCTTCTTTGTGCTTTTCTTAACATCTTCTTTTTGCTGGCTGATGTTTAAGATGTCTTCTTCCAGTTCAGTGCAAATATGCAGACTTAATGCCCATGAAACTGCCCTGGCCAAGATCACCAATGATCTTCTTGTCACTAAATCTAAGCACCTCTACTCCATTCTTGTCCTCCTTGATCTCTCTGCGGCCTTTGATACTGTCGACCGCTCACTCCTATTGGACTCACTTTATTTTCTGGGGTTCCATGACTCTGTCCTTGACTGGTTCTCCTCCTACCTCTCTGACGGCTCTTTTAAAGTCTCATTCTCTGAGTCAAACTCCTCCTCCCTCCCCCTTTCAGTTGGGGTCCCCCAAGGCTCTGTCCTTTGCCCTCTCCTCTTCTCTATTTACACCCAATCCCTTCGCAAAATTATTGCCTCCCACGGGTTCCAATATCATCTCTACGCTGATGACACCCAACTCTATCTTTCTACGCCCTCTCTCTCCTCTTCTGTCCACTCACGCCTCATCAACTGCCTCTCTGATATCTCCGCCTGGATGTCCCAACGTCAACTCAAGCTCAACATGGCCAAGACCGAACTCCTCATTTTTCCTTCCTCCCCTTCTTCTCCCTCTAGCCTGCCCATCTGCATTGATGGAGTCACCATTCATCCTGTTATCCAAGCCCGTAGCTTGGGCTTCATCTTTGATACGCACCTCTCTTTTAAACCTTACATTGACTCTGTGGCCAAATCCTGCCGCTTCGCCCTCCGTAACATTGCTTGGATCCGCCCCTTTCTATCTACCTCCTCCGCCAAAACCCTTGTTCATGCCATGGTTATCTCTCGTCTCAATTACTGCAACCTCCTCCTTGCTGGCCTCCCTCGCTCTCACCTCTCCCCCCTTATCGCAATTCAAAACTCTGCTGCCAAGGTCATTCACTCTGCCCGTCACTTCGACCATGTGCAGCCTCTCCTCTTCTCTCTCCACTGGCTCCCCATTCCTGAACGTATCCTATTTAAACTCCTGGCTTTCACATTCAAAACACTCCACAACCAAGCTCCCCCTTACCTCTTGGACCTAATCTCCCTACGAACTCCTGCACGTGCTCTCCACTCTTCCTCTGTCCCCTCCCTCACTCTCCTTCATTTCTCCTGCTCACCTAACCGCCTTCGACCCTTCTCCCTCGCTGCCCCCCATGCCTGGAACTCCCTCCCTACCCACATCCACCTTGCCCCCTCCCTCTGCTCCTTCAAATCCCTCCTCAAGACCCACTTTTTCCTCGCCGCCTTTCCCAATGCCTGCTAGTCGTTCCCCATATACTTACTGTCTGCCCCCCTCTGCAGACTGCTGCAACCAACCTGATTGTAACCAAGCCAAGCACATGCACCTGAGACTTCACATCTGCTTGAATGTTGTTTCTCTTCTCCCGTTTTCCCCACTGTCCCCTCTCCCTGTCTCCCCCTCCTTGTCTTTTAGATTGTAAGCCACAGGCAGGGACCGCGTCTATTTCTATGTTTCTGTACAGCACGAAGTACATGACTGGTGCTATATCAATGTTTATAATAATAATAATTAATTAATAATTAATAAATAATGTCTTGAGTGTTTCTGGACTCAGAGAAATTTCTATGATTCCTCCCTGGCCAATGACCATATCTCATGAATGTTGTCTCAATTCACATGTCACTCCAAATACCATTCCAAAACCCAGGAATGACATTTGGCTTTGGATAAAAGTTAAATTACAAACCACGATGGAAGACTTGCGGGGGCAGGGGAGGAGATTACCCCCTCCACTCTGGCAAGTAGAGGGGGAAATGCCCCCTCCTGGTTCCTGAGCCACTGAGTAAGTCGCAAAGGCTCGTGCCTCAAGTTGGCAGAACGTACAGGCACATTGCTTGGGCTCAAACTGTTAACTTGTAATACATTAAAATGCCCAAGAATGACAGACTGTCATCCAGCAGATATAAGTTCTAGGATATGTCCTTAAACTAAATCAACCTTAAAAAAAAACCCTTAATACTGCATATTTGACCTTAGGAAAAAAATTGACTTTCTTTGCCGAACTAGTACATGTCCTGCTTTATTGTTCTTTTTATCAAGAACTAAGATTAAAATTGATTTCTCCTTTGTTAGCAGGGAAAGAGTTTCTCCCTCTCATACAAAAATTAGAATTTTTTCTTGCATCAAAGGACATTTTGATTATAAAAGCAGTGGCTACATTTGCTTTTTAAATGCTTTGTCAGCAGAGTTATTATTTTTAAACAATAGCGATTTCTGATGCGTATGTGCTAACTTGTATTTGTTGGTTTTTGTTTTAAATTGAATTGTTAATGGCTAATAGCTAAATAAAGGTGATGATGATGAGTATTTGGACTGCCCTTCTCATTACTGATCTCTGATTGTGAGATATTTTATTAGAAGGTCTGTTTTTCTGTTGCTGTGGTATAACAGTCGGGCTTCCATCATGAAGTCTTTGCAGACTCTGGCCCCAAATCAAGCATACTCTGTTTTCCGCCTACTGTCAATTTATTGTACAGTGCTCTCCTACATACAGCCAACAGTCTCTTCACAAGGCTCCCAACTCCATACTTAGAGCAGCAAGCCCTATGCTGAGCTCCAAGTCACACCTTCATTTACACAGCTGCTTTCCCTAGTGCCTCTCAGCACTTGGCCAGACTAGTTTCCTGGCCTCCTTCCAGACAGACCTGTTGGTGTAGGGTTGCCACCTACTTAAGTTTTGGCATACCACATGGCCTGGAGCCTTTCTCCTTGTGGTCTCCATGTTGGAGCTCTTGCTCAGCTTTTATAGATGGCTATTACCCTTTGCCTTCTCAGTGACCATCAACCATTTCTCATTTGGCTCTTCCTTCCCTCTCCACTTTAGTGCACCCTGGATGGCTCCCTGGGGGTGAGAGGTTGCTCCCCATGAAGACTTATCCCCACTGAGCTGGCGCTCCAACATAGAGACCACCAGGAGGGAGGACCCAGTCCCTTGGGCCTGGTCCTGCAAAGAATTAGTCAACATGCAACATGCATTGAAAAACCATGCCTCAATGCAGGGGGTTGGACTAGATGGCCCTTGTGGACCCTTCCAGTTCTTTGATGCTGTGACTCTATTCGGAACCACTAACTAATTTCCTCTCTTATTTATGATTATTTGGCCTCTGGCCATAAATAAAACTGATTGATTGACTAATTGATTGGATAGGAATCCAATCAAGTAATAGGAATAGTTAGGTCAACAGTGAACACTCTGAAACTCTGGCCACAATTCACTTACTCCAGAGTAGCCTGTATGTGCTTCCATGGGGCTACTCCAGAGTAAGCAGTTTGTGGCAGGCTTGCAGCCTCTGTCTCTTGATAATACAAACACACACACTGGCATGTGTCTTCGGCATAAACAATTTTCAAAACAAGAAAAAGGTCCATAAATTTGTCAAACGTTTGGTCTGATGATGAATACATGGCCATCCCTAATATGTATAAGCCATAATTTACAAGTATGATTTCTGGTTTATTTCACGTGTGATTTATGTTTTATTATCGGGAGAGCTGAAAGAGTCTGGATAATTCGTGAGTGAGGTACTGCCATTTTACGCCAGCGAAATAAAAAGTAAAATCTATCCGCATGTAATACAACCGTAAAAACAAGCACGGGCACAACATCCAAAACCAAAGTAATTGAATGACTGCAAAGATGCACTCAAAAACAGCCACATAGTTCTAGGCCCTGCAGTATGTCGCAAGGTAACTTACACTTGCTCTCTAATGAAACCAAGGGCTGGCTATTCAAGGTAGTAAAGAGAATGAGGGGCATATTTTTATAACTTATTGACTGATACAAAATAAAAATATGATCAGATGGCACAGACACAAGTTCCGTTGAAATGGATGGGACATGTGCCCATGCTAAGTGCTAGAAACAGTGCTACCCATAGGGATCACACTGTAAATGTGTTTATTTTCTGTGGCATAGTTGCTAACTTTACCTGTAAAGGAACCAGCTGGGCAACTGAGCACCTTTGCAATGTGGGCATGGGGACTGGGCCAGGTCCCCACGCTGAAAAGGAAATGATGCAGTGGGGGTAGGGACTTTATTTATTTATTTATTTATTTACATTTTACCCTAACCCTTCTCCAAAGACTCAGGGTGGCTTACAACATAAACAAATATAAAATACAATCAAATACATTTAAAATCCCTTAAAACCCCAATATCATCCCAACTACCGAGCCACTCCATCTTTTATCCTCACCTGCCACCCACCAATCCTCTTCCCCAAACCCATCTGCCCAAGCCCACCTAACCCTATTTCTGCCTGCCAAACAAAAAGGTCTTTGACCTCCTCCAGAAGACAAATGGGCTCGAGCCAAGACAGCTCTCCAAGGGGAGGGAGTTCCATAATTGTGGGGCAGCAGCTGAGAACGCCCCCCTGCTTACCCTCATTGGTACTCGCAAGAGGGTGCCCCTGGCTGACCTCAGAGGCCGCAACAGTACATAGGGGAAGAGGCGGTCTTTCAGGTACCAGGGGCCAAAGCTGTTTATGGCTTTACAGGTTAAAACCAGCACCTTGAATTGTGCCCAGAAAACTATTGGCAGCCAGTGCAGACTCTGGACGACCGGTGTAATGTGCTCCTGGTGACCCATCCCCGACAGAAGGCAGGCCTCTATGTTCTGCACCAACTGCAGCTTCTGAACAGTCTTCAAGGGCAGCACAATGTAGAGCACGTTGCAGTAGTCTAGCCTCAAGGTTATGAAGGCATGGATGATGATGGCCAGATCCAAATCTGATAGAAATGTTTGCAGCCTTCTCACCAGATGAAGTTGATAAAAAGGGCTCCTAGCCACTGCCACAACCTGACAATCCAGGCACAGCAGTGGATCCAAGAGCACCCCAAGGCTACAAACCTGAGTGACCAAGGGAGGCCAGACCCCAGTCAATGATAAGCACCAAGACAGCAGGACCTGGGTCAGATGAAAAGGAGTGAGAGAGCTGGGTGTCATCTGCATATTGATGGCATCTCACTCAAAATATCTGAATGATCTTGCCCAGGGGCCTCAGATACACATTGAACAGGAGTAGAGACAAGTTGGAATCCTGCAGGACCCCACAAGGGAGCTCCTGAGAGCATGACGAACCACCGTCCATCACCAACCCCTGGGTTCTCCCGGCCAGGAATGAGAAGAACCACTTAAGAGTGGTCCTACGCACCCCAGCCAGGTCCTGCAGCCATGTTAATGACACCCCATGATCAACGGTATCAATGGCCGCCAAAAGATCTAATGGAATTAGAAAGGTACAATTTCCCCTGTCAATCTTCAAGCAGAGATCGTCAACCAAGGCCACAAGTGCAGTCTCACTGCCACGCCCAGGAGAAAAGCCTGACTGATATGAGTCCAGGAAACCAACTGCATAGAGATGCACTTGAAGCTGCAAGGAAACCACCTATTCAATAACCTTCCCTAAAAAAGGGAGGTTAAAGACAGGGCAATAGCTGGCAGGAAAGCCAACATCAAGAGATGATTTCTTGAGCAGAGGGCAGATGACCACACTCTTGAGGCCATCAGGCACCATGCCTGAGGCATTGACAATCCCAGCCAGCAACACCCCCAGTGTCTGCTGGCTGGCTTTCACCAGCCAGGACAGGCATGAATCTAATTTACAACTGGTCACTTGCACTCCTCCAAGCACAACATCCACATTGGTGGGCGAGATTAATTGAAGCTGATACAAGTAAACTGGACAAGACTGTGTCAGCAGGTCCCCCCCGTGTGGCGTGCACAATGCCGGCTGGAACCTCACCGCAATAAGCGGCAGAAAGCAAAGGCCGGAGCACGCAAAGCAAAGGGAGGGGCTAGCGTCGCAAGCAAAGGAACAGGGGAAGCCCCGCCCCGACGCAATGCTCCCTGGCGTGCTAACGGGGGGGTGGGGGGGTGGAGGACGTTCCAGCCTCGCCCTGCACATAACAGAAGGGCTTAGAGCAGGGAACTATAAAGGTTACCGGCGGGGCTTGGAGACCCCGCCAGTGATCGTTTTGCGAGAGACTGGCCCCCTTGCTTGCTTGATCTTTGTATTTGAATTCCCTGCCTGATAGACCTGCGAGTGAGAGAGAGAGTGATAAGGAAGAAGACATTTTATCCCCTGTAAAGGACGACCTTCGGCCCCAGGCACAGCACGCCTCTTCCTTCGAGAGGTAGTGCGCCTTCATGGCTTACCAAAGGAAATCGTGTCCGATCGAGGCCCCCAATTTATCTCTCGTTTTTGGAGAGCCTTCTTTTCTTTATTTCAGATAAAACTTAGTCCAACCACTGCATACCATCCCCAAGCCAACGGTCAAGTGGAGCGCACTAATCAACATATCGAACAATACCTACGCTGCTTTTGCACTTACCTTCAGGATGATTGGGTCGATCATTTACCCTTAGCCGAATTTACATACAATAACGGACCCAACGCCTCCATTGGACACTCTCCTTTTTATGTTTCATACGGCTTTCATCCCCCCCTTTGTTTCCCAGATGCACCTCGTACGTCGGTCCCCGCCGCTGGGGCCTTGATTCGTGAAATCCGTAAGATTCAACGTCTGGCCTTACGCCATTTACACCAAGCTCGATCCTGGTACAAACGCTCCGCAGACAAACGGAGACTTCCTGAACCCTCCTTTCAGGTAGGAGAATTAGTCTGGGTCAAACGACGCCATTATCCCACTTTATGGCCCTCCTCGAAGCTTGATGATGCTTACATTGGCCCTTTCCCTATCACGCGTAAATTAAACAATGTAACCTATACTATAGGATTACCCTCCCATATGCGCTTGCACCCTTCTTTTCATGTCTCCCTACTCAAGAAGGCCCATGCCCCTGCCTATGTTCACCAACATCAATTACCCGCTCCCCCCGTATTACTCCCTAGTGGCCCAGAGTATGAAGTTTGAGCAGTTTTAGATTCCCGCATATTTGGTAATCGCCTGTATTATCTTATAGATTGGAAGGATTATGGACCTGCCGAACACTCTTGGGAACTGGCTAGTGATGTTCACGCTCCTCGTCTTATTCGGCGGTTTCACCTTTGCCACCCCTCCAAACCTGGTCTTCAGACCCGGGGGTGGGGGAGTGGGGGGGAGGGGGCTTGGACGGGGGGGTACTGTCAGCAGGTGCCCCCCGTGCGGCGTGCGCAACGCCGGCTGGAACCTCGCCACAATAAGCGGCAGAAAGCAAAGGCCGGAGCACGCAAAGCAAAGGGAGGGGCTAGCACCACAAGCAAAGGAACAGGGGAAGCCCCGCCCCGACTCAATGCTCCCTGACGTGCTAACGGGGGGGGTGGAGGACGTTCCAGCCTCGCCCTGCACGTAACAGAAGGGCTTAGAGCAGGGAACTATAAAGGTTACCGGCGGGGCTTGGAGCTCCCGCCGGTGATCGTTTTGCGAGAGACCGGCCCCCTTGCTTGATTGATTTTTGTATTTGAATTCCCTGCCTGATAGACCTGCGAGTGAGAGAGAGAGTGAGTGGAGAGTGCGTTTGGAGTCCCTGTGGTTCCCCTCCCACCTACAATACTTCAGAGGTGAGTGTGTATGAGTGAGTCCTAAACCATTGTTGTGAGTCTTGTCTTTGTGGAACGCGTCAGCCTAAGCCTGTGGAAAACCTTGATCCCTATACCCTATCCCTCCATAGTGAGTCTCGGTGGTGAAGTTCTCCTTACGCCTCGTATTTGTTGTGAGTGTTTGCCCCTGCCTCATCACTTCCCTTGTTCCTCCTTTCCCCTCTTCCCTTGTTCCCCTCCTCATTTTCCCCCTCCCTGGGTAATTCCTATCCCTTTCTTCCCCCACCAGCCTGCACAGTTCCCTGGGCCCAAATAGCAACTTGTGTGAGTGGGATTTGGAGTCTATTGTCTCCCCCTTTTCCTGTGGGGCAATTGGTTTTCTCTCGTTGTCCCAGTGATGAAAAGAGTTGCCTTCTGATTCAGAGGGAAATCCCACACTCCACCCTGAGGGACCATCTTTCACCTGTAGCCCGCCTAGTTAAACGAGACAAACCACCCCTTTCCTGGAGTGTGTGTGATTCAGAGAAGAAGGTCCCTTCCCCTCTCCCTTCCTTTCCCCCATATCCTTTCCCTTCCCCTATTCTCGTGACAGACTGGGCCTCCTCAACCCCAAACTTTGACTCTGCATTCAAGCTAGCAGCTAGGCCTGAAACATGTGGCAGCGTCCAACAATTCTGCCGGAAACCTCCCATCCGTTGCCATTTTCCTGACATGGCATGGACACAGCATCGCCATATTTGCTACGATGCTTGCTGCCGCTTTCTGGTATTGCCTGTTGCTATTTCTCAGCAGCAGAGAAATTGTCGGTAACTGTTGCAAGTCCCATAAAGTGTCAGAAATTGCCACAAAGTGTCAGACTGTGTTGCTAAAGTGTCAGAAATGTTGGAAGAACTGAAGTGGTTTGTTGGAAATGAAGTCGGAAATGTTGGAAATTGTCACTACTACTTTAAGTGCCTCAGAATACCTGGGATTGTCAGAAAGTGCTGCAAATTGATGGCAAATGCTGTCAGAGTGTTGGCAAGACTGTTGAAGAGTTGACAGTAAACAGCAAAATGACAAACAACACTTCCGCTTCAGGCCTACTAGCAGCACCCAAGTCGAGCCAAATATGAGCAACTTTGTCTGAAAAGTAGGTGGCAAACTTGTCACAGCAGGCAGCCAATGACTAACTCCAGGTGGAGACAGCCAGGATTTAATAAGCTATTCACGACCTGGAAATCACTGCTGGACGGCACCTTGCAGACGTTATGGCGGCAGCAAAAAAACCCTTTTTTGTCAATAGACCCACTGAGGGGGCCACCAGGGTGGATTGTGTTTGCTTGTTTGGGTTCTCCAAATTTAGCAAGACTTTAGCTGTTCCACATTTTCCATTTAGTTATTGCTTATCAAACTACCCTGAGATACTTTATACTGCAGGGCTGGGCTGCTTGACTCTGGTTCTGTGTTAGCTACTGCTCTGTCAGGGTGCATTTGCAGAATCTGCTGGTGCTTGCACTAAAAATCCCCCCATATATATCCCTACCACCTTACCTTCCCAATCCTTACTGCTTACCCTTACATTTTACCTTTTTCCTTCCCCTGCCTGTTTCCCCCTGTACAAATATATAGAGATAGATATAGGTAGCATTGTTTAGATGTATATATTAGATGATAGATATAGAATAGAGATAGATTAGAGACAGTGGATAATATACCTCTGAGTTTTCCTTTCCCCTTCCCCTGTCTGTCTCCCCTTGTCCATATATAGATACAGATATTAATTGTATATATATATATTTGATATTTAGACTCTAGGCTGTTTTATTATATATATTAGGATTACAGGATAAAAATATTTTGTATTATACATAGGTTAGCTTTAGTTTAGATTCTGTATTTTATATATATATTAAAAAATAAAACTAGATATTGTGTGTATACCAATACCAATGATACCAAAAACAAAATCTTCATTTAAAATCGGTAATGATAACAAAAAACATTTCATTATTAACAAAAACAAAAATGACACATTTTAATAACAAAAACAATAACAAAAACCGACATGGGGCCTTGGTACACACCCCTGATATAGCCCATGTTGTGAGTTTTGTGACTTTCCCATTGAAGTAAAACTGTGGAACTTCTCAGAGAGAGCAAAGATGACCACTTTAAGCTGTTCTGTGCCACTGCTGATGGAACAGGTTTGTCAATCCAGAGGCAGATTACCCACATGGAGTGACAGCTAGCAGAACTCCCTCATGCACACAACCTGACTCTGACTGGGTGATCTGGACAGCCAGGTACACTCACATCAGCAGCTGTAAGATAGGAAGCTAGAATATTTTAATTAAGCAAATAGCAATTTTTTCCAGGCTGTGATCCAGATCTCACTTGTATTCATGTGAGAAGTCCCATTAGAGTCAGTGAGACTATGCCCTAGATTAAAGAGGGCAGGATCTGGCCCTAATCCCTATTAGTGCCTAATTTCCCATTTCACCTTCCTGCAAATTACTTCAGTTTGACATTTCCAAATGGTGTAAGGCAATAGGTAAGAAGGTCTGGAAATTGTTTCCCACCACTGGCAGAACTTGTCCTGAGAGTTTCTTGTGGTTTTCTGTTTTAATCTACCCTACTTTGTGGTGGCAGGGTGGTAAGATTTTCCTTCTTCTAATAGTAGATTTCACTCCGAGAGGCAAGATAGAAAGCTTACAATTATTTATTAGAAGCTAAACAACTATTTGGTGAAAACAGACATGCACCTTAACTTTGCTTTAGCATCATTTAAACACCGCTTTGACATTTCTTATGTATAATGCAGGGCAGCATAGGGTGCCAATCCAGCTCCGCAACATACATAAGAAATGTTAAAGTGGTGTTACGTGCATGTCTGTTTTCACCCAGTAAGTGCATGTGTTGCCTATTTGTCAATCAGATTAGTTTCCCAGGAGAAATTTGATCTAAGTCTCGTAAGTTTTCAGACGCATGCACATGCCCACACAGGCTTTCCCATGCGCACACACAGGCACAAACACACCCCTCTGTCAGGGGGTGTCAGAGATCGGCAATTTACAAAAGTGAGGAGAAGGTGGCAGGGTCCCACTGAAAGCAGCTGCCCTAGGGACTGAAAGTTGCGGGTGCTCCATTCTCAGCACTGGCTGCCTATAGTTTTCTGGACCCAATTCAAGGTGTTGGTGTTGACCTTTAAAGCCCTACATGGCCTGGGCTCTACTTACCTGTGGGACCACCTCACTTCCTGAGCTCCAGATCAGCCCCTGCGGTCCACCAGGGGCACCTTTCTTGAAGTCCCTCTGGTTTCCCGGAGGGCCACTATGGAGAAGGTGTTCTTGGTGGCTGCACCAAGGTTGTGGAACTCCCTCCCAGTAGAGACCTGGGTGGCCCTGGGCCTTTCATCTTTTAAATGACTTTGCAAGACCTGACTGTTCTGTCAGGCTTTTGGTGAGGGAGACGGGTGGGGTGGGTGAGGGATAGGGAGGGAGGGTTTCTTGTTTTTTTTCTGTTTTGTTTTTTGATGACCTCTTCCCTGTAAGAACCTTTCATATTTGTATTTTAATGTGTTATTTTTTGAGATTGTAAGCTGCCCCGAGCTGCTGTGCAGGAGGGGCGGAGTATAAAGTCTTTACAAATAAAAATAAATAAATAAATCCATACTACTTCCTGATTTGGCTCAGAGGAAGCCACTAAACAGCCAACCACCACCCAGAACTCTGGAAAGCTGACGGTGTCACCACTAGAGCTCTTCCCCTTCTCCCAACTGCCACTGCTACAAAGGAGGTCCTATCCCTGCTCCCCTCCAGCATTTGAGTTTCTGGTCCAAGTGCCAGGGCGTGGAAGATTGGCCTATAGGTCAATTATCTGAGGGCTACAGGAAATGGCTTTATGGGCTTTATGACCCCCCAGGCTGTATGTTGTGCATCCCTGCTCTGCACATAGCACTTGCCACTGTTCCAGACACCTAACATGGAGGCAAGCCTTGTGTTTGATCTAGCCACAGAGGGAACACAGGTTTGCAGGAGTTTGCTTCCGGGAAGAAATCCAGGGAACTCATCAGGAGACCCATAGAGGGTCTCTGTGGCAAGCATTTAGCAAGCATCGGGAAACCCCAATACGCAATGAATAGCTGTTCACTGCCACGCCGGCAGAGCTTTACCCAGTTGTTTGCCACCAGAAGGGGAGCTCTCTGCTTAGTCATTGTAGCCATGTGGGGTTTTGCCTTGCAGTTGCAGCAGGGAGCTGTGCCTTTTCAGTTTTACCAGCAGGAAGCCCTGTTGGTGTCAATTCCATTAGCAGGGCTTTCAGACTTTACCTCTTTATGTTGCTTCTCCCCCTGTTGATCAGAGTCCATGGGGTGACAGCATAAAGGGTGTTTTAGACAGTGCCTCTCCACCCATTACCCACCCATCGTGCATGTTGCAGAGCTGCATAGGGCACCAATGCAGCCCTGAAGCATGCATAATGGGAATGGGTGGGTGATGGGCAGGGAGGTGCTTGTCTAAAAGCACCCAAAGATAGACCAGTCACTCCATTTCTGATCTCTCAAGCTTCATCCTTTTGATGAAAAATGCGATTTTGAACCTTGATGTTTTGGGGTAAAATTCTGTTGCCTTTTCAGTTTTTAATTCTTTTTTTTTTTTTTCCCCTCAGAAAGGTTTTAAAATGATCAGAAACGTTCAAAGTTTCATGCCTGTATTTTTGGTGTTTCCTTTTTGACAGTGACACTAATGTTGACAGTATTGTAATTAAATTTTAACATTTCCTATTTTACTTCTCTCAGAGCAGCCTCTGATGTCACAAGCCTTGTCCTAAAAGGGTACCAATACACATTTAAAAGATGGACCTGGGAACTAGAATTCCTCATTTTATTGGATACTAAGAATAATGGGTTCAGTTTAGACTTCGATTTTTCAAGCCATTACAGAAATATTTAAGTAAATGACAGCCTGCTGTTTATTACTCACTTCTTGTCTTTTTGTGTTGTGTTCAGTTCCATTGATATGCAAGTTTCCTTCCCCTATAAAGTTGTTTTCTACCATTCCCTTCCTAAATGCTTGCCTTTCCATAGTTCTTCATCTGCATTTACCATTTGTTCTTGATTTTTAACACCATTATTAATTGTTTTTAACCTCAATGTTTTAAATGTCTGAAATCTATGTTTTCTTCCTCAACAGCTCCCTTCCAAGTTATATTTTTCCTAACAACTCCCTCCCAAGTCATGGCCTTTTTACTCCACTGATGCCTCCAGTGAAGGCATAGGGGCAGCCTTACTACAGAAATATGGTGACCATTGGAGACCAGTAGCTTATGGGTCCAGGGCTCTGAACACTGTAGAGAGGCAGTGTCCTCAGATTGATAGTCCTGGCATATGGGTGCAAGAAATTTCATATCTTCATTTATGGCAGACAGGTCATAGCTGAAACAGATCACAAACCTTTGGTGTCCATTGCAAAAAAGGGGCTAGCTGTTGCTCCCCCCAGGATCCAAAGACTATTTTTCCAACTCCAGCTATATGATTTGTCAATAGAATATAAACCAGGGAAAGACCTCATAATAGCAGATACGCTGTCATGGGCATATGATAGCACTCACACAGTTCCGGATGCCGAGTGCATGTTAACTTGATGCGAAAAAATTCTCCCATCTCAGATGCACAGTGGCTAGAATTTGCAGAGGCCCCAGCCTCAGATGATACACTGCAGCATGTGATCAAAGCTATCATGACAAAGGGGCCTGCTAACTCACTGCCAGGTCCATACAAACACTGCATTGCTGACATCTCAGTCATTGATGGTGTAGTGTTTAAGGGACACAGAGTTGTGGTACCTAAGTTATTGCAAAACAAAATGTTTACTAGAATCCATGAGGGTCATCTGAGGATTGAAAAATGTAAGCGAAGGGCCAGGAGTATTTTGTACTGGTCACAGATGAATGAGGCAGAGAGAGGTTTGAGCGGGCCAGTGAACACCGGGTGTTACATGCTATGGCTTGCCTGAGTGACTGAGTGCACCTGAGACCAGAGAGCACACACTACAAAGGCGGCCTCTTGCCTTCGGCTGGGGAGAGAGGTTCGAGCAGGCCAGTGGAATACTGGGTGTTACGTGCTTTGGCTTGCTTGAGTGATTGAACGCACCTGAGACCAGAGACCATACACTACAAGGGCGGCCGCTTGCCTTTGGCCATGCCAAAGGCACGCGCCATGAGCCACGTGCCTAAGGGCCACGTGCGCAAGGGCACGCCCTTGTGCACGTGGCCTTAGGCATAGGCCAGGCATGCCAGGGACCTCTTGTTAGTAACCCTTTTTGTTATAGCTACTAATAAAAGATTCAGATCAGAGGCTGCTAACAACTCACCCCCTGCTACTAAGGTGACAAAACAAAGACAGATGGAGAGCTTTTTATGTAAGACCACTGCTCGTACTGCTGGGATGGAGGGTTAGCACCCTTCTGTTCCAACTAGCAACTGTATTGTCTGACTTACAACAATCTATCCCTATTCAATTTTGTGAGTTGCCTCTTGGCTCACCTAATGTGGGACTTGTGGAAGAAATTCCTCAATTGACTTTGGAGGGTGGGGGCCTTGAAACTCCACTGAGGAGAGACTTGTTGCTTTTTTGGCTGATCATGTTATGCTAACTACAGAAACCTTGTGATATATGTTTCTTCAGCTAAATCAGATTCATGAAAAGATGGGTACGTGTGATGTATATGAGCAACAGGAAAATGTCCCACAGGGAGATAATAGGGAGCCGAAGCAAACCTCATATTGTCACAAGGCTCCTTTAAGGACTTCTCTCTCTGCTGAGATTACTATTACAACTAAACAACATCCTAGTTTAATGCCTTTTAAACCACTCCCCTCTGGGAAAGCCGAGACCTTTAGAATCCTCCCACACAACTTGTTTTTCTCTATTCTCCCATTGTTTGGTATGCGCCCTCCACATTGGAATACTCCCCTTGATGTAGCGGATCATCTTAGTAGGGATGGGCAAACACAGTTCGGAGTTCGGCCCGAACTTGGCCTGTTCGGATGACTGAACTCGAACCCGAACACGAACCTACCGAACAGAACCAAACACCGAACGTCAAAATGGCCGAACAGTTCGGTCAATTTGGATCACGTTCGGTTGAGTTCTGGTGGCAAAAAAAGATTCACTGGAAGGTCGAACGTGACAGGGAAGGGTAGTACTAGTCACTGAGGAGCAGACTTCCAGACACCAGGGGTGGAGAGGCTTGCAAGAAATGAAACTATCTGCCTCCCCCCTTCCCAACACCTTCTGAGCTAGTCGCTGTTCCTGAACAGCAGGCGTTGAGTAGGATTATTAGATTGCTTTAAGTTTCATTTCAGTTTTGTACTGAAATGAAACTTAAACCTTAAACTGAAACCTTGTGT
>QEPC01014266.1:1354626-1375297 GCA_003113815.1 Sphenodon punctatus | reverse complement strand
AGAAGACAGTTGTAGGAGTTAGCTTAGTGATAGAGATAGCGTTAGTGATTTAGTTTTAGTGTTTGTAGGAGTAGGTCTGTGTACTTATTAGATAATACATTTAGTTCATAGCATTTAAAATAGCTAATAGCAGTTAGATTTAGTGTAGATCGATATATATAATGTTAGATTAAAAATAAAATTTAAAAAAACCATATAAAAACAAAAAAAGCAAATAAAAAACAAAAAAAATCCCATATAAAACCAAATAAAAAACCATATAAAAAACAACAAAAACACCCATAGCAAAACATTTCCTGAACGGCTGAACCCGAACCGAACGGCCAAACCCGAACCTGGTGAACGAACCGAACGCAGCCGAACCGAACGGACGAACCCGAACCGCGATCTGTTCGCCCATCCCTAACATATACCTGGCCTGCATTTGTTCAGGCTTGAGTTCTGACTTGTTACCTGCCTGAGGAAGGTCCCTGTGCGGTCCCAAACCTTGCGGTCTCACGAACAGTAGTTAACCCAATAAAAGAGATCATCTGAACTAATTTGTCTCCAGTCCATCAAAAACAATATTGTAATTTGAAAATATGTCATAAACTGACTTCAGCCAGTTTTACTCTGAAATACTATCTATATTTCTTAAACAATTTACATTGGGTGTTATTAGGGTGTGTCTGTGGGCCCTAGATTGTCTTAATTGGTCTATGGCCTCAATAAAACAAAAAGAGTGAGGGTGGAGATAAGGATGGATGGGTGATATGGGGCTAATGGCACAGCAGACATCAGGCCATATTGCACCAAACACACAGTGAGGAGTAAGATAAGGATGGGGAAAATTGAGAGAGTCTGAATCTGATAAACTAGGCCCAGGGAAAGAGAGAGAAAAAGTGAAGAGAAGAGCATTCATGCCTCATTTCAATGTCAGATTCTTTGACTGTGCTGTGGCTAATACGGCATGGCCTTTGGTAAGTGGAAGGAAAGTTCAGGCTGCTATAGCAACATATGGAGTAGTCACTTTTAGTTATTGTAGGAGATCGGGAACTAACAGACGTGTGCTGCTTTCCCGCCCAACTCAGATCACTGACCATCCTGAAGCACATTGTTCAGTGCATTGTAATCCATCAGATTCTGCAGCCACTCTGGTGAGTACCATTTTCTTTTCAGCTGAGTTTCATTACTCTAGAGAATTTAGTAGGATTGTCACTGGTTATAATAGAAATTTGTTTGCAAAAGGGGCTTGACCTAGTAGAGTTGGTTTGTGCCTTAAAAAGGAGAGTTATTTGTTTGTGGATTAGATAACTCAGCTGTTTATTTTGGGCTACATCAGTGGTCTCCAACCTGTGACTCATGAGTCACATGCCCATTGCTCTGTTTTGCTTGTGAGCTAATTATGAGCCATTTAAGCATGGGTTATACAAAGGATAGTATGAAACCACCAGCCCTACCCAGATCTTGGGTTTCATAGTATCTGCTACAATTCCTAGCCTCTTTGCAGGGTGTTATTTACTCCAATGGCATACTGGGGGCTAAGCTCTGGGACACCAGGAACTCCTCTTAGTGAAATAAGGTAGAGACTAGCATTTTGTTTGACCTTTATATGCAGAGCATGTCAGAAGGGGAAGACTCCTAGCAGTCACCTTGACTGTCCATCTGTGTGAAGGCCAGGAGTGTCCATCCCAGTGTCTCTATGTTTCTATAAATTAGGTTAGTTTAATCTTAAGAGGAGCATGGGACCTCCATGATGATTCCACACCCAGCTTTGTCTTGGCTTGCTTTTTGATCTTGCTCTAGGCAATTCAACTTCCTTTAGATTCGCTTGCTCAGGATTTCTTTTGTTTTCCCCTCTTCCATGTTTCTTGTGGGGAGTGGGATTAACTCTAGGGCCTAATCTTATAACATCTGCAGCTGGTTCTCTCTGAGTATAGCCAATCAATTGCTCTTCCCATTTTCTCTGGCGGCAATGGAAAAATGCAATGAACGTAGGTCCCTGCCCATTTTTAATGATAGCCTCAGTGGGTCTATTTTATGTTCCTCAATGCAATTCTTCATTTGTTATCCTCTCAGGCTATTTAATACCTCAAATCTGATATGGACATCAATGTATAAAGACCTGAATGGTAGGGCCAGTTGAAAAATTATATTCCCTTCTACTCCAGAGGAGAAACTTGGACATTTGGGGCCTGATTTTCATCCTGAATCTGGTCAAAAACTTGTCCTGAAGGAGGGGATTTTAGCCATTTGAAGACAGCTCTGGAGTGCGGACAGCTGCTCACAGGGGACTCACATGCAACATCATGGAAAATATAGTTCTGTAGGGGGGAAATTGCCATTGAAGAACAGTGGTTCTACTTCAGAAAACTACCCAAGCCAGTTAGATCAGGAAGGATTTCTTTCAGCTTCCTCATTCACTGGAGGCAAGACATCATGCACCTTGGTAAATGTAGTTCTCCAAGGAGAAAACAATACTCTTCTCTATGACTTTTCCCACTGATAGAACTACATTTTCCATAATGCTATGCTTTGTTTCCATGAACACTATGCAGGTCTCCCAGAATGGGCAGGATGGCAAGGCAGCTGTCCATGAAGAAGCTGCTTCTCACAGACTAGAAATTTCAACAGAATTTTCCTGCAGAAAATGCCACTTTTGACAAATCATCACTTTTCGATTGGAATTTCCTGAGCAGCTCAAACCTAGTGAATATTGTGTTATATGTGTGTAGCCTAAATTATTTTTTGAAAGCATACTGTATAAAAGCAGGAGACAGACACATATTAAGCCATTTGATTTCAGTAGCACAGTATTTAGTATGGAAGAGTGCTGGGGGCAGAGATATACATTTTCCAATTTGTTCAGAATGTAAAAAATCTGGGTGATTGTTTTGACTGCTATGTGGAAGAACAAAGTTTGTCCTTGTTGCCATTGGCACGTTCCACTTTGAGGATCAAAGGTGGAATTACGAGTCCCCTCAATTTTTTCCTAAAATGGTTTCTTCCTTCTTCCTTCCACACTATAGACCTGAAAACTTTACCTTCTGCTTACAGAACAAATTGCTTATATGCTGAGAATTGTTTACTAGAAAATGAAGTCAAGCTGCCAAAGTAATTTCTCCAGGAAAGTTTTCCAGTGTGTGGCATAGCTCCATTCTCCTAGTCTGTAAATGGGGATGGACATGGCCTTTAATCCTAGAAGTGACACACTGCTTGGTGTGCTGTCCCCTCCCCCAAACCCTTGCATCCACCTTGAAAACTCTTTGTACGAATGTATGGTAAAAGCCGTAAATCTGTGCCCTTGTTTAGCGTGGCATGTACTCTGCCTCTAATCCAATTTCCCTTCTGTTTGTTCTCTGTACAGACTCATTCGGCCTGACAGCTATTTAATAAACCTATTTGCTTTTCTTTGACATGAGGCAGAAGTAGTGGGTGTTGAAGAGCCATAAGGCCCTAGTGGACAATGAAACCCTTTCCCACTCAACACTCTTCCAACACAGCACAGATAAATTGCGTCAAACTGTGAAATTAACCTATCCTATCTTCTTTATATATATAAAAAGAATTGATCAGAGCAGCATATATGGTCCAGTATGCAACACAGTCAACTCGTTGCCATTTCGTGTGTAGAAGAAATCCTCTTCCCATCTTCTGATGGATCAGTGAGAGCATGATAAGATCAGAGGTACCAGGTCTCTCTGATTATCACTGACTGGTTTTTGTACTTTTTGGTTTGAAACGGAAATAGAGTTAAGAATAAATGGCTAAATGGAGACTCAAACAGAACATTAGGAGTGATGACTGTATCCGCATCCAGTTGACAGTGCAAAAGTAACTGCATAGCAGTGCATCTCACTTAATCTTGCCATTTGCAGCTTGGTTTCCATGCAGTTCCTCACATCATGTATTTATTCATTGTCCGTTAGCTATGCTGGCTGCATATTAGTCCAGGTTCAGGGGAGCAGCAGGCAAATTGCACTCTTCACCCTTTCATTTGATCTTCACTTAAAAGAAAATTGCAATGTGATTGCGACTTGGCTTGTTAGACAGACCCAGATCCTGTGTGCGCTTCCATTCCTGCCTTTTAGAATTTGCGTGGACCGGGCAAAAATAAAATGCATGGGACCGATGGTCCCGCCCTCCATATCTCCAACCATTCAACCTCTTCCTACAGGCCCCTGCTTGCCTACCCTAGTAGGTGAGAAGAGGGGAGAGGGGACAGGACCCCACAGAAAGCAGCTGTCCTGGGGGCTGAGAGTTGCAAGATACCACAGAAATAGCCCATTCTGAGGCCTCAGGCTATAAGGACTGGCCTCCCTGTGATAGCAGGGCCCAGACCATGGTTCCTACTGGCTCTGTTTAAAGCTGGCCCTGCTGCTTTGGTCCCTGTCTCCCAGTCCTCACTGCCTCTTCCTGCCTGGGTCCTTGCCTTCCATTTCCATATCATTCTTGATCCCTCTGAATTGTCTCTGGGTTGTTTTAGACATTGGTTGAACCACGTGTCCGGGATCGCCAACATTTGGCAGTCCTGAACATGTAATTGGGTTGTGTGCTAGATTACATACAAGTGGATAGCCTCTGGCTACCTGCTATGGGGCTTGCCAATCCCGGAGCAGTGAGGGGTGACCTCTCTGCCACCCCTGCTTATGGGTCTCTAGGACAAGGGGCTTCTGTTACTGGGGAGAATGCTTTCCCAGTGGCAACAACTGATTTGCATTGGGGAATGGACTGGGGGTTTCCCATGGTCCACTCTCTCCACCATCATTTCAGTTGCCGTCACCAGGAAAAATGGCAGCTGATGCCCACTGCTTCTGTTGCTGCCACTGGAGAGGCATGTTCCCCTCCCTTTTTTGCACATACTTTGTGACATCCTTGTTTAGACCTCACAACCACTGATTTTGACCTACAGAGCAGTAGTACTAAACAGCCTGGGCTCTACATCTCTAAAGGGCTGTCCACCTTCTCTCTAAGATCAGCCAAAAGTGCTTTTTTGCCAGTTCTAGCAATTGTACCAGGTTCATGCAACACGGGCACGCAGAGCTAAGAGAGATGTTCTTGGTGGCTGCCCCACAGCTCTAGAGCTCTAGTTCCATGGAGGTTGACCAAAGCCCTAGCCTGAGCACCTTCTGGAGGCAATGTAAGACCTATTTATTTGGCCAGGCATTCAACAGGCGGGGTTAAGATTTGGGGGGTTATGGGTATTTCATGTGTGATTTTATTGGCTTTGCATTCATGGTGGGCCTGTGACTGCTGCAGGATCCCATAAGTGGGTACGTTTTTGTGGCAACATAGCTGCTAAATACCACCAAATTGGTGGCAGTAATTAGACATTATAGTAATTAGACATGTTTAGGTGTTATGCCTAAAAACAACCATTGACTACTGGGATCCTGATCCAGCATGCATTCCCACCTCAAGGCTCTCACTATCATGCTTTCCCCTATATGCACCCTCATCTCCTCAGGAATGGAGAAAGAGATTGTTATGTCTGAGGAATTTTGTCTTTGCAGCCTGAAACTTTAGAAGTTGCTTGTTCTTGACGCGGCATGGCTGTCGGTTACCAACAGGCCAAGGAGGTGAAGCTGTCTAATGTCATGTGGGAGCAATATCAACTGTGGCAGCACCTGTCCACAGTGAAAGGCAAAGTGGCATGCTGAAATATGTTACAGGAAAGACTTGTTGGCAGATTGATGAGGAGCATGGAGATATTTCTGTAAACCACAATAAGCAGGGAGTTAATCAAGTTCAGGAAGTGTTCATCTCCTTGAAAAGTCACTCCCCACCTCAATTAGCTCTTCATGTATGCAAACATGCATGTTGGCTAGGCCCCATCAGCCTGAGCAATGCTTTGTAGAACAACTTGTGTACCATGGAGTGTACTAGCAAGCTAATTAATATTTAATGGGAGGAGAGCTGCAGTTTATATCATCAGTCCAAGAAACGACCCCGTTTAAAAAAGAAATGAAACCACTTGCACCCTGTGTAGGCAATATTTATTACTTATTTGACAAGATTATTGTAGCGAGTCCAAGAATTCTCATGTGTCATGTGTATACAAGAATCCTCATGCAACGTGTATACAAGAATTCTCATGCAACATTGATTATTATTATTATTATTATTATTATTTATTAATAGTAATAATAATAATAATAATAATAATAAATGTTGCATGAGAATTCTTGTATACACATTGCATGAGGATTCTAATAATAATAATAATAATAATAATAATAAACATTTGTATAGCACCAGCCGTGTACCTGGTGCTTTACAGAACAAAGATAAAGACGCGGTCCCTGCCTACGGCTTTTGTATATTTATCTCTCTCACATTAATTTTCCTTTTTAATTTATGTCTGCACTTAGTATCCATTTCCTAGAACGACAAACGCCTTTTTTCCTCTTCTTCAGTACATTTCATTTTCTTGAATGGCAAACAAGGGAGCATAGAAAAAACAATACTGTGTAAAACAGGAGTAAGGAACCCCTAGCCCATGAGCAAAATGTAGCTCAGGAATGGTTTTTATTTGCCCCCTTTCCAACTTCTGAATCTAGTCCCCTACCTCAAGTACTGAAGGAGTGTGCTCAGGGGGAAGGCAGCAGGTATCAGGGGTAGGGGCTGGGCTCCACACCAGATCCAGACTTGCACACCCTTTTTCTTTCTCTCCCAATACATTTTATTCTCAGCCTAATCTGAAGGCTATATTTGGCTGCATGTGGCACAAAGAGACAAAGAACAAAAATAATCTTTTCCCATGTGTCAGGATTTCTCTACAAGAAAGTTTCAGCCTGACAAAGGGGTGGAGAGGGTCTGTAGACCCTTACGTCATTTTCCCCCAAAAGAATATTATGTTAAATAGATTTAATAGGGCAGAAGCTTCATGAGTAGAGCTAACTAGGGAATTTCCCCCTCATTACCACCACCTAAATAGGCAGAGAGGGCAGTTTGTCACACCCCACCCTCCCATTGAAGGAAGAAGGCGGGTGGGGTGAGGTGGAGAGAGAGAGAGTTGCAAGGGCAGATCATGGATGGCACCCGATCATGGGAAAGGTGCATAGCCAGGAGTCTCAGGAGGCGGGATCCTGGTGGCGCCCAATTTAAGCTCCAGGGTTTCTCTCCCACATCACTTGGGAGCCCTGGAGCACATTGAATGTGGGACACCTGCCCACCCACCCCATTGTTGCATTGTGAGTTCTGGCTGGTTGCCTTCTTGGGGCCAGAAAGGAATTTTTTACAGGCATGCTTGATTGGCATGGTGGTCTGCCTGATTTTTTGCCTTCCTCAGTGCAGCTCGCTTAATTTGGCTTGTTACAGGGGCATTTAAAAAAGGTAATTCCTTCTAATTGTCACACTTGTGGGCAGTTTTTTTGGGGGGAAGATCAACTGGGGAAGCAGGGCATAAAGAGGCAGGGATTGGGCCCAGGCATACGTGCCTTGCACGACCTGATGTGTGCCCCCATCCGAGAGAAGTAGGTGGCATCGTAAGCATCTCCTGAGGTCAAATGTGGTCCTGGGAGGCCTGTGGCTCATCTAGATATGGAAAGGGCAGGTACCTGTTTATGCAACAGGCCACCCTCATAGGCACAATGGATTGTCTTTGCCGGACCCAATTTTGGGAGGTAAAACGGTTCCCCCTAGACTTGTAAAAGGTTAATAAAGAGCGTGCCCTGTTAAATCCCAAATTTGTCTCCCTGTCTTCTTCTGGAGTGCAGTGACAAAGGCCAGTTGGAGCTTAAACTAGAGGGAATTGTTGATGTTAAAGAGAGCTAATAAGAAGGCTTTGCATCGAAAAGTCTATGAATACTCTAAACCTCTTTCTCTTTTCGGAGTAAATGATATGCACGCAGGCTGTTTTGACCCAATTGAGTTTAGAGAATCAAAAATGTATGTTGTGACATATCAGAGATGAGAGGTCAATCAGGATCTGATCCTGATTGGTCAGCGTGGGTTGGAGTGTATATAAATCATGTTTTGTGGAGCAATCAGGGCTCACCTAAACACTGGTAGTTGGGTGAGACATTCTTTGCAAAGATTTTAAATTAGTTATATTACTATCTGGTACTTAGTTCTCTTTATTCCACTATAACTCCTTATTTTCTCTTCTTTCTCTTTGTGAGGAAAGGAGTCTATACTATCGCGTTTTGTAAGTTGTACTTGATTTTACACACTATAGTTTAAGTAAATGTTTAAAATAAGTCACAAGCTTTTGAAATGTTTTCTTTTTTAAAAAAGGGAACTACATTTTGTTATCTCACCAAGCAGAACTTCAGAGTTAATAATCTCGCTCTCTTAGGCCTTTATTCCCTGGCTTAAATCTACAGCACCCTCATGTATTGTCTTCCCTGCATCTTTTTACCACGTCTCTCTGCAGTGTTCATCCTACAGCATCTTTCCAACACCCTGCAAATTTCTCCTTACTGATGTCTTTGATCAGGGGTGGACAATGGGTGATTTCAGACGTGACGGGGGCCCTATTGGCCCCATCACAGAATCACCCTATTGATTCCCCGGCGGAATCTGACCGGCCCGTCAACAGATGAGCTGGCAGATTCCACCGGGGAATCGGGGAGGGGGAGGGGCTGCACAGTGCAACACGCGGCCACACAGCCCCGCCCCCCCACATGCTCCCGAGGTCGCCCGCCCTCCAGAAGATGGGCTGGCACAGCGGCCAATGAGGTCATGGCACCCGCCCCCCAGGGTATTGACCACGGCCCGGAATCGGCGGCGAGCATGGCCGCCGATTCTGGGTCATGGTCAGGGGCCAGATGAGATGTTACCACGCACAACCACGGTGAATCCTGCTGTGGTTGAGCGTGGTAACATCACGTCTGTTGGGGCAAAAAGTGATTCCCGCTGGGAGTTCACCCCCAGCGGGAATCACTTTGACCACGCTTTTGGAGATGGTACCTGGACCATCCTCAAAAGCGTGATTATTTTGCTCACTGCCGGTGGTTCACTGTGGTGAACATCTGGCGGTGTGCAAACACTTTACAGGACCATCCACCACCACGGGGGCTTCACCGTGGTTGAGTGTGGTACCGTAACATCTCAAAATACCCAATGTCTTGAACGCTTACCAGCTCGCCTACATATTTACAGGACAGAGGGACAGATTGTTGTGCCCCACCCCTTTCAGCATAGCCACGCTCCCCTTTCCCAAGTGCCATGAAGTCACAGTGCCTGGAAAAGTGATATGGGCAAAGGAACTCTTCTGTCTGTGTCCCTGGATTGTCCCAAGTCACAGATATTGCCCAAGTATCTAGCCTGGGATTTCCCTTCAACTGTGTCACCCGAGAGAGAGAGAGAGAGAGAGAGAGAGAGAGAGAGAGAGAGAGACACACACACACACACACACACCCCCGCATGTCCACCCAGTGGACATGTAGGGGAGCACCTGTGTAAAAGTAGCAGTGGGTGGTTGCGTGCTCCTGCGACCCACCCATCTCCGTGCACGGAACAACTGGTGAAAAGCCAGGTTGCTCCATGTGTGGAAATGGGAGAAGATGGGTGTGCGTCCATCTGACGCCTCCCCCCCACCCATGACCCCCGCAGCGGCGCACACATGGACTGCCCCACACACAGCAGTCCATGTAAAAACAGCCACTGTCAGTATGTTGTCTTTACAAACCTTGTCACAGGGTCCCCAGGGCTGGCCGTGTGCTGGCGTTTGTCCACCCTGTGACGGGGCTTATGAAAACAACATACACAGAACACATGTAACATACATGTTCCTTGTGTGAGTACACTATATTCATGGATCCTAGTCATGTCTGGTATCAAGCAATTCGTAATTAAGAGATAAATCCAATCATGTTGAAGGTTTGTATTGAGAACTATGTAAAGAAAATAACTTCAAAAGTATATTGTTAGCCTACAAAACCCAGTTAGCAAGTTTTCTATCTGGGACAGATAGAAAAACAATGGAGATATGGATGAAGGGTTAGGCAGGAGGGGCTGGGGAGATGGGGTGGGGCCTCGCATCCCACTTCAGCTAGTACCCCCTTGTTCCCAACCCACCATGACCATCCTGCACCCTATCCTCTCCCCCTACAGCTCCTACCCCATCTCCCAAGCCCCTCCCACTTAACCTCACCTGCAACCCCATCTCCCCCCAACCCCAGTCAACCCTCCTTCACCCCAGCCCTACTCATATGCAGTACCCCACCTTATCTCCACCAGGCCCTCCCACCTAGCCCCACCTGCACACCCATGTCACTCCACCTAACCCTCCTTCACCCAGTCCCCCCCACCTGCACGTCCCTGTGTCTTCCCCCAGCCAAACCTCCTTTACCCCAGCCCCACTCATCTGTAACCTCCACACCCCATCTTCCCCCACCCAACCCTCCTGCAACCCGCTCCCTCCCACCTGCAACCTCCACTCCATCTCTCCGACCCCCTCCCACATGAATCCTCCACCCCCTGCCATTCACCTTCACTCCAGCCCCTCCCTCCCACCTGAACTCCCACTCCAACTCCCTAGCCCTTCCCACCCACCTGGATCCCCTTCCACTTACATTCCACCCCGAGTACAATATTTTCAGTTTTATTTTCTATCCCTTTCTGAACAATTTTTTTGACAGCCGCCGCACTCTGAGCTGAGAATTTCAAAGTATTGTCCACAGTGATTCCAAGGTCCTTTTCCTGAGTGGTAACTCCTAATATAGAACCCAGCATTGTGTCCATGAAGTTTGGATTGTTTTCCCCTACATGCATCACTTTGCACTTGTCCATGTTAAATTTCATCTGCCATTTAGATGCCCAGTCACCCAGCCTTGCAAGATCCCCTGCAATTGTTCACAGTCTGCTCATGTCTTATCTACCTTGAATAACTTGGTGTCATCTGCAAATTTGATCACTTCACCTCTTACTCCCCTTTCCAGATCATTGATTAATATATTAAACAACACTGGTTCTAGTACAGATCCCTGGGGTACTCCACGATTTACTTCTCTCCCTTGTGAAAATTGACCATTTAGTCCTACCCTTTGTTTTCTCTCCTTTAAGCAGTTACCAATCCACAATAGGGCACTGCCTCCTATCCCATGGCTTTTTAATTTCCTCAAGAGGCTCTCATGAGGGACCTTAAGAAATGCTTTCTGAAAATCCAGATATGCTATATCAACCAGCTCCCCCTTATCCGCATGCTTATTCCTGCCCTCAAAAAATTCCAATAGATTAGTGAGGCATGACTTCCCTTGCCATGTTGACTCTTCCCCATTGTGCCATGTTTATCAATATGTCCCATAATTCTGTTTTTAATAATAATTTCACCCATTTTGCCCAGCACAAATGTCAGGCTCACCAGTCTGTGGTTTCCAGGATCACCTCTGGAGCCCTTTTTTAAACATTGGTGTTACATTCACTACCCTCCAGTCCTCAGATATAGTGGCAGATTTTAGCAATAGGTTACAGATTACGAGTAGTAGGTATACAATTTTGTATTTGAGTTCCTTCAGAACTCTGGGATGCATACCATCTGGTACCGGTGATTTGTTATTATTTCGTTTGTCAATTTATTTATTTATTGTTATTTATTTAAACTTCTTACCCCGCCCTTCCCACCAAAGGTGGTTCAGGGCAGCTTACAATATTAAAATACAAAAATATAAAACCAAAAACCATAAATACAAAACATAAAACACCCCATAACCCTACACCGTCCCTCCCCACCCTCCTCCACTCCAACCCCCTTATTTGTTTATTTATTTTATTTTATTTTTATCAATTTATACCCCACCCCTCCTGTAAAAACAGCTCGGGGCAGCTAACAATTTTAAAAGAGTAAAAAATATAATAATATAAATATATAAAACAATCATAATAATATAAACAATTTAAAACAGGGTTAGGATAACTAAAAATAAATAAATAAACAAATAAATAAATAAGGGTAGGGTAGAGCTAAAAAATCTAACCCATCCTCCCCCCTCCCCAAAGGCCTGGGCAAACAGCCAGGTTTTACAAGCCCATTGGAATGTTAAAAGGCTTGGGACCAGGCGAGCTTCCTCTGGGAGGGAGTTCCAAAGACACAGCACGGCCACCGAGAATGCCCTCTCCATTGTGCCCCCCCACTTAACCTCCAAGAAGGCACCCCCGGCAGACCAAAGGAGTCGCTCTGGGGTGCAGAGGGCGAGGCGGTCCCTGAGGTACGAGGGGCCCAGACCATGAAGGGCCTTATAGATCATTACCAATACCTTGAACCTGGCTCGGCTCGCTATTGGCAACCAGTGCAGAGTCGGAGCACAGGTGTTATGTGTTCCCGACGACCCGGCCCCAAAAGGAGGCAGGCCACCGCATTCTGCACTAGCTGCAGCCTCTGAACCAGGAACAAGGGCAGCCCCACGTAGAGTGCATTGCAGTAGTCCAGCCTCGAGGTGAGGGAGGCCAGGTCTGACCCAGAGACGTACGGACGCAGCCTCCTTACCTCCTAATTCCTCCCCTACACAACCCCCCACTGCCAAACGCCCTTGTGAACAGAATTATTTTACACTGCCTCCTAAAGGTGCTCAAGCCCAGATATAAATGAACCCTGGTCAAAAACACCCTACTTGCAGTGGAGACCAAGTTGAAAACTGGGATCTCCAGGCAGGCGTCCCCAGACAACCTCAGAGGCCACAATGGGACATGGTAAGCCAGGCAATCTTCCAGATAAGTGGGGCAGAAGCTGTTTAGGGCTTTAAAGGTCAAAACCAACACCTTGAATTGTGCCCGGAAGACAATAGGTCACCAGTGCAGATTCTGGAGCACCAGTGTTAATTTGTTCTAGAACTTCTTCCAGAGTCGTGTTGATCTGTGACAGCTTTTCTGGTTCATCACCTACAAAGAACAGTTCTGGTGTGGGTATCTCCCCAACATCCTCTGCCATGAAGCAAAGAATTCATTCAGCTTCTCTGCAATGGCCTTATCCTCCTGGAACATCCCTTTTATCCCCTGGTCATCTAATGACCTAACTGACTCTATCTTCTCTAGCAGGCCTCTTGCTTCTGATGTACTTTTAAAAGTTTTTGTTATTAGTTTTTGCCTCTTTAGTGAGTCTCTCTTCAAATTCTCTTGGCCTGCCTTGTCTCTCTTAGCCTGCCTTATTAACATTTTACATCTAATTTGTCAGTGCTTATGCTCTTTCCTATTTTCCTCGTTAGGACAAGTTTTCCATTTTTTAAAGGACACCTTTTTGGTTCTAATAGCCTCCGTCACCTCATCATTTAGCCACACTGGCAGGCATTTGGTCCTCTTACTATGTTTTTTAACTTGTGGAATATATTTAATTTGAGTTTCCAAGATGGTGTTTTTAAATAGTCTCCATGCCTTCTGAAGACATTTAACCTTCGCCACTGCTCCTTTTAGCTTTCGTCTAACTAGTTTCCTAATTTTAGCATAGTCTCCCCTTTAAAGTTAAATGTTACTACAGTAGTTTTATTTACCATTCTTCCTCCAGTAATTAGTCAAATTTGATTATATTATGATCACTATTGCTAATTGGCTCCACTACTGTTACCCCTTGCACCAGGTCCTGTGCGTCACTTAGGACTAGATCCAAAGTAACTCCTCCTCTTGTTCATTCCAGGACCAGCTGCTCCAAGAAGCAGTTATTTATGGTATCTAGAAACTTTACCTCCATATCCTGCCCGGAGGAGACATTCACCCAGTCAATATAAGGATATTTGAAATCCCCCATTATTATATTATGTTACTGACTTTAGTAGCCTATCTAATCTCCGCTAGCATTTCATAGTCAGTCTCATCATCCTGGTCAGGGGGGCAATAGTATAGTCCCACTGCTATACACTTCCCTGGTATGCATGGATTTTCTATCCATAGAGATTCCTGAGTACAGTTCTATTCCTGTAAAATTTGAATCCTCTTTGACTCAATGCTGTCTTTAACGTATAGAGCCACCCCACCACCAGCTTGTTCTACTCTGTCATTTTGATATATTTTGTACCCGGGTATCGCAGCTTTCCATTGGTTATCCTCATTCCACCAGGTCTCGGCCACTTTTAGACGAGCGGGTCACCGTCGCGCGACCCGATCATGCAATATTTCAGAATCCGGCGACGCGGGATTACACGAGACAGCCGGCGGGGATCATGCGCATAGAAGGTGGTCGCGCATTCTTTGCCGACCGCGAATTAAATACCTCAATTGTGAGGTATTTAATTCGCGGTAGGCAAAGAATGCGCAACCACCTTCTATGCGCATGATCCCCGCCGGCTGTCTTGTGTAATCCCGCATTGCGGGATTTTGAAATATCGCGCGAGCAGGTCGTGCGATGGTGACCCACTCATCTAAAAGCGGCCAGTGATGCCTGTTATGTTTAGATCTTCATTTAGTGCCGTACACACTAATTCTCCCATCTTACTTTTTAGACTTCTAGCATTTGCATGTAGACACTTAAATGTATTATTTTTATTTTTATTCTCAGTCTGCTCATTATATGTGACTGTTTCACGTATTTTGGAATCATTTATACTTGTCTGTTCTGTACTGATTTCAATCTGTGCTCCCTCCGTTTTTTTCCTATCCTCTATATTAGGGTACTCTAATTTCCCTGAATTAACAGCATCCTTTGGAGATGCCTCAGTTCAAACCATGCACTCCTCAGCGCATGTTGGCTTTCCCCCAGATTCTCGTTTAAAAGCTGCTCTAATGCCTTTTTCATTTTTATTGCCAGCAGCTGGGTTCCGTTCTGGTTAAGGTGGAGCGCATTCTGTCGATAGAGGTTCCCTCTTCCCCCAAAGGTTCCCCAGTTCCTAATGAATCTCCTCCCTGCACCATCATCTCATCCACACATTGAGACTCTGGAGTTCAGCTTGCCTGTGTCCTGCACGTGTAACCGGGAATGTTCCTGATAATGCTACCCTGGAGATATTTATATAGTTCAAGCAATGTACCTGGTGCTGTACAATCAGCTACTAGTTATAGACTGGTCCCTACCCCAAGGAGCTTACAATCTAAGAAAGGGAGAAGAGAACATAGGGAGAGACATAGGGAGAGACAAGGATACATTCATGAAGTTGAGAAGTTGCAGGTGCATGTGCTTAACTTAGTTACAGGGAAGAGGAGGACTCTGAGTGAAGGAGGGAATAGAAAGCATCTGTGATGAGTCAATGGGGATGAGGAGTTAGGGAAAGCCTAATAGACGAGGTAGTTTTTCAGGAGGGATTTTCAATTATTAGTTGAACTGGAATAAAATTGGTGAGCGGACAATGAAGTTCCGCTATTGGTCAATTTATTTTAGAAGTGACTGTTGCATGTAATTGCACTGGGGGTGGACTCACACGTAACACGGATTAAATTGGATGTCGGCAGGCCCTGGAACATGTATCATGAGCCCCAGATTAGTGTAACCTGTGAGGGAGTCAATTGAAGTTCCAGCCCTGTTTTAAATGCAGATTTGGTGTGTAGATTTGAACTGAACTCCAAATACGCATTTAAAGTGTGGCTGGAATTCCCATTGGCTCCCTCACACCCGTAACACTAATGCTATACATGTTCTGGGGGCCCGTGGACATCCAATTTAATCAGCGTTACATGCGAGTTCACCCTCCATGTTATCAGATGTAACAGTAACCCCATGCAAATTCACCATGCGCCGAAACGGAAGCTGCCATTCAGGGTGCATGGCTGGTTGTACAGGCATTTTTGTTGCTGCATGTATTCGCAATTACCTAGTAGGCCCCCTGCTACCAGCCACTGACCCTGGATTCAGGATTGAAGCAGCAGTGCCATCTACTAGCCCTCTCAACAGTGAGAGAAATGCAGTGATTAAAAGCTAGTTGGCTCATTTGGGTGTTACTTTTGAGGGATGGTGTTATCTCCCACAAGACCAGACGTGAAGGCAGCACACATATCTACATATATTTTATTTATTTATTATAGTATTTATATACTGCCCCCTCCTGCCCAATGGCAGCCCAGGGCGGTAAACAGCATATAATAAAACATAATACAAAATATATAAAATCCACTATAATATAAAATCACAATTTAAAAGCATAAAACAACGGAAGCCCGAGGAAAATAAATAACCCCTTACCCCAAAAGAAATGACCCGCCCCCCATTCACCCATTACCCATCCCCCTCACCAAATGCCTGGCGAAACAGCCAGGTTTTACATTGTCTATGGAAGGAGGCAAATCTCCACCGGAAGGGAGTTCCATAGCTGCGGCGCAGCCACCGAGAACGTCCTCTCAAGCGTTACCCCCCGGGGGACCTCCAAGCAGGCGCCCCCAGCCGACCACAGGGGCCGATCCAGGACACAAGGGATGAGGCAGTCCCGCAGGTAAGTGGGGCCAACACCTTGAGTAGGACCTGGAAGACTATATAACAGCAGCTACATGCAAGCGGTAGCTACATGCAGTCTGTGACTGTTTTCTAGGGTCACAACCCACTGTTAAGCAATGGGACCCGCTCTTTCTGGGGTGCCGAAAGTGGCTCCTGTTTTCACCAGGGCAGGGTGTATGGGCCCACACTCCACCAACTTTAGGGTCTCATTGAGGGTGCCCCCAAGGAGGTAGGAGCCACCAGGGCCCCCACATTTTATCTTTGCCCTGGACCCCATAAATTCTAGGGCTGGCCTTGCTGGCAGGAAGCCTTTAAATGTGCTGGAAGGAGGACACTGGACCCAATAAATTAATTCTGCCTGCCTGAAAGAGCTGTCCTCTGCCAATGAGATTAAAATATCACTGGCACTAGAAGTCAGTCCCAAGTATATTTCTTTTCTGTCAGCAAAACATTCCCCTCTTGCCCTCTCTTATCTAATGGCTTCTCTTCATTCCAGCTCCCTGCCTCATTACTACTGGGAGCCTCGTTGCTCAGACTCTCGTCTGGGATAAAGGGCAGGACCCCCACCAACAACAACCCCAAATGTCTATCAGCGAGCAGACCAAGCCCACCCCCCTCAACCTTCCAATCCCCACTCCTGCTCCTAACAGCTTCAGTCCTATCAGGCGTTTCAGGAGGTCTCAGCACTAATTAGAAGCATTATCACTTTGCAAAGAAACAACATGAGCGCACAACAGTCTCTGTTAAATGTCTTCAACATCACAAGATCAGACTGACTCTCCTTGAAGTCAGGAAAAATCTCCGAGCCTGTTTCTGAAGCTTCCTGCTTGCCTGTGTTTGTTAACAGAACAGCTGAGTCTGATGGCTGCAACCCTGTATGGAATAACACAGAGTTCTGGTTTGGGGTTTTTTTTTTTTTACTGTGGTGAGGAAAGGAAAGGAAAGAAAGCTATATGCTCTTTGCCTTCAGTGTGTGAACTAGGAGACTGAGGAGGGCAGAGTGAGGGAGTGCAAAGACAGGAGGAGGGAGAGATTTAAGTTGCAAAAACAGGACAAAATCATCAAGACTGCAATGCACAAACCACTTACTCCAGAGTAGTGGTTTGTGGATAGTGGTCCAAGTTCTTTCTCCATATTTACTTAGTTCTTAGAGAGGCAAGAGACAAAGTAATTATTTATTTATTTATTTTATGAATTTGTACCCCGCCCCTCCTGCAAAGCAGCCCGGGGCGGCTTCCAACAACAAAAACATAATATAATAAAATACAATTTAAAATCATCCATAACAATATAAATTATTAAAACAGGGCTTAAAACATTATAAATGGTAGATCAGGTGGGGGAGCAAAAAAAAACCCTCACCCTCCCCTCCCACCCTCCCCAAATTATGGTGATGCCCTTTATTAAATCAGCTTCTGTCAGTGAGTGTATCTAAGTAGAGATGGAACTTGCCCAGAGGAGGATAAGCCTGCCTCCTTGACCCCAGAAGCAGAAGCCGAGCAAAATTATTTTTGAGGGAGGAGCTGTATCGGAAGGGGTGGGGCAAAAGAGGCCATCCTGCTCCCTTTCTAGCATGGCCTACCCCCTGTGGAGTATTTACAGTTGTCACAGTGCTCTGGAGGAAATGCGGCAATGTCGAGCCCCTTTGCCACATCCCTTTGTGACATGGCCAGGAGCGTGGCTAGGTGGGAATGGACTGTGGAATGGAAGACAGGATGGACCCTCTACTGGGGGCTCTCCCACTCCAGTGTGCATACACACTCTACATGCCTGTGGATCCCCCTCCCCTCTTCCCTCAGGGATGAGTGAACTCCTTTATATCACAGGAATGGAAAATCAGAACAGGCAGAAGAAGAATTGATACAGGAGACCTGCTCAGCAAAATCACACCTATTGATTCCATCTGGAACAAATGGACTATTTTAGGGTATCCTTGGGCCTAAATTACTAGGTGACTCAATTTTTCAGTGCCCAGCTTGGACGCTTCAATGGACCTAATTGTCACAAAGTGCTGAGCACTAACCCCCATGCCCCTTAAGCTAGGTACTTTAAAAAATGGAGGCACCCAAAATCACTAATCACTTTTGGAAATTATTGCCAACATGAGAAATTAAAAGGTGGAGAGGGATGGGTAATCACTTTGATCTGCTCACTATAAATGACAAGAAAAAACTATATGGACAACCTGTGGAACTCATTGCCAAGGGATGTTGTGCAGGCCAGTAGCATAACAGCATTTTTAAAAAAAGACTTCAATAAATTTTTAGAGGATAGGTTCATACATTGCTATTATGAAAACCTCTGACTGCCAAGGGCTAGGAGTGAATGGCAGGAGATGGATCTCTTCACTTCTCTGAAACAATCGAAGTTGGCTACTGTGGGAGACAGGATGTGGAGTAGATGGATCATTGGTCTGACCCAGTATGGCATTTCTGGTGTTCATATAATTTCAGAAAATACTAGAGGTCAATCAGCTCAAGATTCCTGTGGAGTTTCCCCTATGTATCTCTATGTCTCACAAAAATTGCTAAACTCAGACCAATGCTTTAGCTTTCCCTTAGATATCTCAAGAAGCTGAAATCCCCAATGGATGAGATTTCTTTTCTTTGGATCTGTGTTCTCTCTCCCAACAAAAGAGTAACAGCAAGAGCCAGTGTGGTGTAGTGGTTAAGAGCATACTACTGGGATCAGGTGGTAGGAAGAGATCACTGGTTCAAGACTCACCTTAGCCATGAACTCATTGGGTGAGCTGAGGCCAGTCACAGATCTCTAAGCCTAACCTACCTCACAGGGTTGTGAGGATTACTAGTTGAGTTAATTAGTTTAATGTTAATTGTTAAATTTAATAAGCTGAAATGTGAGCCAGCCTAAGGGGATGGGTGGGAGTTCCCCAAGGCTCTTTCCTTGGCCCTCTTCTCTTCTCTCTATACACTCTGTTCCTAGGAAAACTAATCAAATCTCATGGCTCCAGTACCATCTATATGCTGGTGCTACCCAGCTCTATCTCTCCACCCAGTACTGCCTCTCTGACATTTCTGCCTGGATGTCTCATTGTCAACTCAAACTTAACAGGGCTAAAACCGAACTCCTCATCTTCCCCCTTAATCCTTCCTCTCTCTCTTCCTTGTCTGTCTTCGCTGATGGAGTCAACATCCAGCCCGTCCCTCAGGCACGTAGCCTACGGTTCATCTTTGACTCCTCCCTCTCCTTTAAACTTCAAATCAATTCTGTTGCCAAATCTTGTTGCTTCTCTCTGCACAGCATTGCTAAGTTCCATTCTTTCCTCACTGTTTCCTCTGCTATAACCCTTGTTCATGCCCTGGCCATCTCTCGCTTCGACTATTGCAACCTTCTTCTCAATGGCCTTCCCTGCTCTCACCTTACCCCTCTCATTTCTGCTGCCAAGGTCATCCACCTTGCCCACCACTTTGACCGTGTACAGCTCCTCCTCTCCTCTCTCCACTGGCTCCCTCTTCCTGAACGCATTCTGCACAAACTCCTGGTTTTTACCTACAAGGCTCTTCATGGCCTTGCTTCCATGCCCATGGCCTTGCTCCCCCTATCTCTCAGCGCTCATTTCCTACTACACTGCTGTCTGGGAGCTCCGCTTCCCCTCTGCCACCACTAGAGGTGTACACCAGGGGCCCATGTAATTTTCACTTTTCATTTTCATTATTTAAATGTGTCATTTTAATTTTCATAAATATACAAATTTTGTTTTCATTTTTGCTTTTGTTTTCCATTGGTTTCAATGGAAAACACAATATTGGATGTAACTTTTTTATTTTTCATTATATTTGTCTGAAACCTGGAGGAATTGTATCAATAATGGAAGGCATTACGTGTACTAAATTACAAAAATATTGGAAAAAATACTCCAATTTTATAAGCAGTTGAATTATATTATTTTGCAAAAATCTTCATATACATTCTTAGCTGTAACCTCTTTGCCTCACATTTAATGTAGCTCAAGCTTGGCACATTTACACCCCTTCCAATATTTACTATCTCTGCCAACTTTCAGAAGGATTTGATAAAGGGTCCTGGTGGTATAAGCAATTCACTTATAAATGTATGTCTGACTGTTACATCTTTGTAGTCCAACCAGTGGACATGAAATTTGGTAAGAATGTATATCACACTTTCTAAATCATTGCTGACAAATATCAGAAAGATGTGATGAAAGGTCCCAATTTTATATGCCTGCACAGCATATGCAGAGAAGGAGCCTATGTCAGGGATTCTCTTATGTGTCACTGTGGTACAAGATCGGTTTGTGATGCCAATTGGCCAGCAGAAATGTCAACCAAATATCCTCATTATGTGCTGTGACCATCCCAACATCTCTCCCCCACTTGTTACTGGGAAGTCAGAAGCATCTGTTTAGGAAAGAGCCAATAG
>QEPC01014266.1:1316177-1347784 GCA_003113815.1 Sphenodon punctatus | reverse complement strand
CCCCCCCCCCCCCTTCTCTCTCTCAGATTGTAAGTCCGCTGGGGCATGGACCGTGTCTCTTTTTGAAATTATAAAGTGCCAGGTACATTGCTGGTGCTATATAAATTCTTATTATTAGTAATGGCAATTAATAATACAAATTGAAATAAATAAAATAAAAAAAACTAATCTGTCCTTACAGCCATTTGGCATCTCCATTTACCTTTGGGCTGCACCCAAGAAAGAGCCAATAACGGTTTGTAAACCTAGGCCATTATCCACATCCACAAACTGCTTACTGAAGCTCACAGGCTTCAGTGGGACTACTCTGGAGACGGAGTAAGCGGTTTGTGGATTGTAGCCTTAATTCCTGTGACAGGACTATGAAGTTTTGCAACTCAGCAGAGCCGAGGCTTTTCCTATCAACTGGCAGAACTCGCAGCCTTTTCCTGCCTGACTGTTGTAGACAGTGAATTACTGATAACCAGTCTGAAGGCCCCCCCTGCTCTCTCCCTCTCTGAGTGACTCCATAGCTACCTTGTCTGGCTGCACTTACAAGCCATGAGAGACTTATATATTTAACAAAAAGAGTTCTAACCCAGGTCTCCCGATTCCTCTGGGACTCTGAAGGAAGCTAACTGGAAACCATTTGCTCCCTTTTCTTATTTCTTTCTCAGCCTTATCCGAGAGCAGTCAGCCTATCTGTAAGTGGCAACTGTGGAAAATGCGCCCTGGCCACTTGGTGTGAAAGATAGGCAAGACTCCTAAAAAATCTTCTCCGCGGCTTATCACCTTTCTGCTGGCACCACAGCAGGCTAGGATCCCAGTGCAGGAGGAAACTGCCTGTCTGTAAGCCTGGACAGGGCCTCATCAACAACTGATAAGATCCTCTGTGAACATCCAAGCTCTTCAGGGCTTACTATCCTTTCAAATACCATAGAAGCTAGCGCAGGACAGATAGACATGAAGCAAGATGGTTTTTAAATATCAATGGCACTCTCCTTTCATACCACTGTAACTCCGCTCTCTTTCAGGAAGACTCTCCTGATTTACATTGATCATAAACAAGGGAAGAATCGGCTTCTACATCTTGTTTTTGCTGTATGCATTAGGAGTAGGGCTACTGTTTTGTCACGATAATTTGGGGTGAATTTCATTGAAGAATAGGTTCAAATGAATCTGCCTTTTTATACTTGAAAAGGTTGTTTGCATATTAATTCCCACAAACAAATATGAATTGGAAGAACTGTCCCGAATAAGTGTGACTCTGGAGGAGGTTCTAGAGCAAATTGAATGGTAGCAAATCACCAGGACCAGATGGTATTCATCCCAGAGTTCTGAAGGCACTTAAATATGAAGTTGCAAACCTATTATTGGTAATTTGTAAACTATCGTTTAAATCTGCCACTGACTGTACTAGAAGATTGGAAGGTCCCTCATGAAAGACTCTTGAGGTAATTAAAGAGTCATGGGATAAGAGGCAGTATCCTATCATGGATTGGCAACTGGTTAAAGAGTAGGACTAAATGGTCAGTTATCACCAGAGTTCCTAGTTATATATATAATGCAATTTTGCCCCTACCTTTCCCACCAACAGTCCAAAATAAATAAAAAATAGGTCTGTGGCACATCTCCAAACCTCCCCACATAGCAAATGCCTTTGCTTCCCCTCTACTGCCCTGCACTCACTGCCGCCGCCTCCCAGCCTGGTCCCAGACCGCTCTGCCAACCAGAAAGGGGGACCATATAGAGGCTGGCACTTTGGGGAAGCTGCTATGGGCACAATCAGACCCACCTCCTGTCTCCTCTTCCCAAACTCCAGAAGACCTGACTGCCCCAATTCATAGTCCCCTACCCCCGCCCCACAGGCGGTCTGTGGTACACCTCCAAATGCAGAGCCCCTCCCCTCATAGCACATGCCTTCAGGTTGCTTTCCCTCAGCTCCACTCCACATCATCACTGCCCTGCATCCTCCTCAAACCTGTAGGTTTTACCATTTTCTGAAAAATTCTCTGGAAAAAGGCAAAATCTCTGTTTTTCTCAAGTTTTCTGTCGCAAAGAGAAAACTAGGAACCCTGGTTATCACAGTGGAGAGAGAAGTGGAGTGCCCCAGGGATCTGTACTGGGAATGGTGTTGTTTAATATATTCATTAATGATCTAGAGAAAGGAGTAAAGAGTGAGGTGATCAAATCTGCAGATGACACAAAGTTATTCAAGGTAGTTAAAACCCAAGCGAACTGTGAAGAAATTGCAGGAGGATCTGGCAAGACTGGGTGACTGGGCATCCAAAAGGCAAATGAAATTTAATGTGGACAAGTGCAAAGTGATGCACATAGGGGAAAATAACCCAAACTATATCTTGGAGGGATCTTGGAGCTATTGTGGACAATACATTGAAATCTTCAGCTCAGTGTGCAGCGGTGGTCAAAAAAACAAACAGAATGTTAGAAATCATTCAGAAAGGGATAGAGAATAGAACTGAAAATATTGTAATGCCTCTATATAGATCTATGGTATAACCGCACCTGGAGTATTGTGTGCAGTTCTGGTCGCCCCATCTCAAAAAAGACATAACAGAACTAGAAAAGGTACAGAGAAGGGCAGTGAAAATGATCAAGGGTATTGAATGGCTCCCGTATGAGGAGAGGCTTGATAGTTTAGGGCTCTTCAGCTTGGAGAAGAGACGACTGAGAGGGGATATGATACAAGTTTATAAAATCATCAGTGATGTGGAACACGTAAATAGGGAGCAGTTATTTACCATCTCTAAGGCACTTTTAAACAAGACAAAATTTGCAGCTGAGCCTTTAAACAGCCGCCTTTCTTCCAGTTTGTTTAAATGCTTCACGCGGTTTGCAGTCGCGTCTTTCACACGTCACACTGGCCCTGGAATTCTTCTCCCTCACATCCGCATCAGCGATCTGCCGTCTTTCAAGGTAGTGAGACGGGTGAGACGGCTTTTGCGAATGCTTATTTAAAAGTGCCCTAAGAGTACGAGAACAAGGGGACACACCATGAAATTAACTGGTAGCAGAGTTAAAACAAATAAGAGGAAGTATTTTTTCACTCAGCGCACAATTCACCTGTGGAACTTACTGCCAGAGAAAGTGGTCAAGGCTGGTAGTGTAGATACTTTTTTAAAGGGATTGGATCTTTGTCTTGGAAGCTCTAAAATTCTTCAAAAATTTAAAGAAATAGCTTTGTTATGTGTCAGAGATTTATTCAAAGGTGATAAATTTAAAACTAAGACCGAATTAGAAAAAGTAATACAAGAACAAAATATTTTTTTGCAATACAACCAAATGATTAGCTTTTTTGCAAACTCAAAAAAAAAACAGAGAGAGAATGTTACACCCGACAACTGAAACCTATAGAAGACATAGCCCTATTGAAGGTCAGAACCAGAGGACTCATGTCTGAACTCTACCTAGAAATCAAACCAATATATTTTACTCCAAAAACCAAGTTTATTGAGGATTGGGGTAGGGACTTGAACAAATCCTTCGACAAGGCAAATTTTCTCCCATATGATGAAGTGCTCCATCTCCTTGTTGATTGTGGAGACCCAGATAAAGACTACAATGCATCTTTATATGACCCCAAGCAGGCTGGCCAGAATCTCACCTATGATAGATCTGACCATTTGGTTGTAATGAAAGAGCAGATATTATGCATTGTTTATGGCTCTGTCCCAAGCTGAGTAGCTTTTGGTCACAGATATGGGAAATGATCAAGGAGGCTATGGGGCTTACATTTCCTTTTGACCCAACCATCTCCATACTGGGTATTTATCCAAAGTTACCTCTTGTACAAGCTCATAAAGACACTTGTGTACATATGTGTATGGCGGCCTTGAATGTCATCACCAGAAACTTGAAAAACCAGGAACCACCTACAATAAAAGAATGGCTGCAGAGACTGTGGTATGTAATGTCACTTGAGAAAATAATTGCAGATGCCAAGGATTCCCTCTGTTACTTTTATATAACTTGGCTCGAATTTTTTAATCTCATCAGGACGAGAGTGGACCTGGCAGACATATTTTGTATTTCGGACTTATAGAGAGTTATATGATTTGCTGCTGTCTCCCTCTCCAACAGGGTGGGTGGGAAGATAAGAGGGAGGGCAGAGTTAGGGTGGGGAAGGTGAGGGGTAGGGTATTCTCTTTCATGTTTTGGAAAGAAATTGACTTGCTTAAATTGAGTGGGATGCGCAGTGGTATGAATAACTATAACCTTGTTGGATGATGAAAAGAATATTAATGTATGCACCTACTCAATAAAAAATTTTTTTTTAAAGGGATTGGATAAGTTATTGGAGTATAAGTCCATTAATGACTATTAACCAAGTAGGTTTTGGGAACGCAACCTCTTACTGTTGGGGGCTGGAACAAATGGGAATGGATTGCCCATTGTGACCTGTTGGGTACCTCTCCCAAGAGAAAGAGATTAGCCACTGTTGGAGACAGGATTCTGGGCTTGATGGGCCATTGGTCTGACCCAGTATGGCACTACTTACTTATCTTCATCACTGTTGTAAAATTTGTATCGTTGGGTTAAAACAGATGTGATGGTGGCCTGCTTTGGCCTATGAATCATTGGCACATCTGCTTTGGGGCCACCAGATGTTGGCCTGCTTCTGCCCCAGGCCATGTTGATGGCTAGTCTGGGCTGTGACCTTGGAAAATCTCTGAGTCACAGTCCAGGTTACAGCCCACCTTCCCAGGCCAAAGTGGGTTAGCACATCTGTGCAGCCGCAGGGCCACTATGGCCAACAGCCATGGCTGTTACTCATTGGCTACCATAGCTGCCCATCATGACAGGGGGTGGGGCACTGGGAGCACAGTGCAGGTGGGGACAGCTGCTCAAATGTTTGTTGTGCTCCTGGATCATGCTGTTGGTGTGATAGCTCGCCAGCCACGGTCACATCAGTTTGGTGCCCTAACCTGAACTGGGACATGTCGCCAGGGATTTTCCACCCCGGGACAGCCCGGGGAGCAGTCCTTTTGGCCACATGTCTGTTTTACTCTTTGTTTCTTTGTTTTCCTCACTTTGGTTTTTCAGTCACTTCAGTATTGACTACTTCATTCACTTTGACAGTACTATTTGGCACGTTTTCCAAAATATGACAGCTGAGTTTGGACTATTACATTTTTTAAAAACTGCCAAACAGAATGAAGCACAGAATACCAAAGTGACCAAAATAACAAGCACAAAAATACTGAATGGAGATTTGAAACCGCAAACAAAGCAGAAAGCAAAATACCGCTTTGCATCTGCTTCACTGAAATGAGTACAAATATACTAACTTGGTCAAATTCAGAATTTGCTTTGGATATTTGTTTCAGCTCTATTGCAGAGGTGTGGGGAGGGGAATTATAAATCATTAAATAATGTAGATTTTGCTATATCATCATACTCAAGAGCTTTAATATCTTGGCTTTAAACGCACTGATCAATGATAACGTATGTAGTTGTACGGTTCGAATCAATGACATGAAGACTGTTGCTTTGACTCCTAACAGTTTTAACTTTTATCTTAAGAGTGCAAAAATGGTTTTTGTCCCTATAGTTATTTTTTTCAAGATTCTGAAATATCATATACATTGTGAGCTTGTCGCCCTTGATTCCACATCTGTTATCTTGCAAGACATCTTTGTAAAAAACAGATGATCTTCCACATGGTTAAACAGGAACGGAGAATCTTCTTGGAGCCTGGTTTTTTAATCCATGAAAATTCACTGAAATTATGTAAATTCACAGAAATTTGATATTTTCTTGACTACCATCACCTCTGTGACAAAATTGTAGCTGTAATCATGAAGGACAAAATAGGATGGGGCAATGCAAAAGGAAATACAGGCAAACTTTGTTATAGCAAACTATTGCTATAACCAAAACCCACCTATAATGATCCATCCCAAAGGAGCTGTTTCAAGATGATGTATTTTTGTCCTACTATTTTGAACTCCCAGTCAGAACTGACACTGATATAACAATCTGGGTCAGTCCCTGCTGACTAGGGAGTTGGGCTTGCAATGTGGGTGAGCTGGGAGGTGTTCTTTCCCCAACATTGCAGGCAGCCTATAGAGATACGGTGTTGGGCTGTGTTCACATGGGCCGCGGTGGGTGGGGGGGATGGGTGGAGGCAGCGGCGGGTGTGTGGTACATGGGCAGCTGTTCCCACGGGCACACACCCACCTCCACCCATCTCAACCCACAGAACAACCGCTGTTCTGGCCAATTGCTCCGTGGGTGGAGATGGGTGGAGTGTGGGAGTGCACATGCACCCCCACCCACTGCCTGTGGCGTTCCCCCCACACACTTGCCCACTGCAGCGTTCACACGGGCGCCCCCCACTCACACACGTATGCGGGTTGGGGTGGGGGCATCCATGTGAAAATGGCCTTGGACTTGGCTCTGGGAAACCAGGGTTCAAATCCCATCTTAGCCATAAACTCACTAGGTGGCCTTGGGTGAAAATGAACATGCATGTAACACCACTTTAACATTTCTTATGCATGTTGCAGGGTTGTATTGGTACCCTATGCAGCCCTGCAACATGCATAAGAAATATTAAAGTGATGTTAAAGCAAAGTCTAGGTGCATGTCTGTTTTCACCCCTTGAGTAAGTAGCTATGAGTGATTGCAGACGTTATGGGCACCCGATTCACCCCAGTGGATTCCCAGGGGTGGCGAACCGACTAACCACCCCCTGTGGGCAAGAGAGGCCCCAAACAAACATGACAGGAGCAGGGCCATGGCAGGGAATCGGACCGACTGATCACGACCCGGGGCAGCGCAACAGACGTTACGCCGATCCTGGGCCGTGGTCAAAGCACCCGGAAGGCACCGGGCGACTCATTCCTGCTGCTGCTGCTGCTGCTACTGTCCCTCCACCACCTCCATGTGCAGCACGACCACCACCTCCTCCACCTGCGCCTCCTCCACCTCCTCCTCCTCCTGCCTTGCTCTCTCGTTTTCCACTCTCCTCTCCTTTCCGCCTCACTCCATCCCGCCACTTCCCCCTGCTGTTGTGTGCCCTTTAAATCTCCCTCCCCGGCCTGTGTTGTTGCTTGTTGCCTGGCAGCGACGCTGCGTGCTTTGTCCCCGGCTGGGAATCATGTTGCTTGATTCCGGCCGGTGGTTGCCGTTCAGTAGTTACTTTTTTTTGTTTCCCGGTGGGAATCGCTTTGACCACACTTTGGAGATGGTCCGGGCCGGAGCTCCGGAAGCGTGGTTATTTTTGACCCCTGGTGGGGACTGACTGTGGTGAACATCTGGAGCCCGCGAAACAGATGTTCAGGGCACCTTGCCCCACCGCGGGATTGACCGTGGTTCACTGTGGTTGACTGTGATCTCGTAACATCTGAAAATGCCCTCTCTCTCAGCCTTAGTTCCTCATCTGTAAAATGGGAATTATAATGGTTTGTCTCACAGAGTTGTTACAAGAGTGAGCTAGGTAAGGATTTAAAGTGTTGCGAACACTGAAAGTGGTATAGAAATGATAAATAGTAATAACATGGTTGATAAATCTGAGCAAATTTTGTTCAGATATGTTATGGTGAGCATTCTGATATAACAAACCTTTACCCTGGTCCTAAGGGATTCATTATAACAGAGATTATAATGCTGCTTGCAGGAGGGGCGGGGTATAAATTTAGTAAATAAATAAATATAAAAAATAGATTGTCCTGTATTTATTAATTCCTCTCTTTCAACAAGTAACAAAACATTCACCCCTCATTACCTCTAAGGAAATATCAATGTAGGAAACACAGGAGCAGCACAATTTGGGAAATATCTAACACGAAAACAAGAGATGCTTTTAAAAAGATTGTTTTGGTTGTACAAGAACAAATCTAAAAGTTCTAGTTATGTCAGAAACATGGTGAAATCCTGGCTTTGTGGAAGTCAATGAAAGTTTTGGCATTGGCTTCAATGGAGTCAGGATTTTGTCCTAGAACAGCAAGAAAATTTCTATAAACTTGGCCCATCCCTCTTCCACTCATGATTTATATAAACACAGATAAACAGCACTACGAAGAACTCGTCACCAAACAGTATGTTCTCACTCTCTTTGGCTTTTGTATACATATGCATGACATTTTTAAAAAGAGATTAAAATACCCTTTATTACAACTTAATCGAGGGGAGAGATTAGGGAGGGACGAATTCTTATCTGACTCTTCAGGGACAAATTTAGCTACGGCTTAACCTGCTTTCCTTTACTGTAAAGAATACTGCTATTAAGTGAGGGACTGATTTAATAACAAGAAGCCTTAACCCTTTTCTAACTTGTTTTCTTAATCCTTAAATTGTATTTTTGTGTCTTTCCAGTCAGCAGCCTCAAAGCAAAGGCCTGATCCTACAGACACATAAAGCTCCTTCACACAACACCTTTTTCCCTTTGCAAACTTGCCACTTGGTGAAATCTGTGTAATGATTTCACACACCAATCAGAATATAGGGCTTGGTCAACCACCCACTCTGAAAAAATGATTGTGTGAATAAGTCCAAAGACATGTGAGTGTGTCTTCACATGCAACTAAGGATCATTAATTTCATCTCAGTAAGTGTTTGCAGGTTCAAAGCCCAAGATAAATTTACGATGAGCTTTTTATCCCCATCACCCCCATTTCAAGTTGAATGGAGATTGGCAATTTGTTTTAGGCATATTTATGTTACCCACCTTGAGGCTTTGGAGAAGGGCAATGTAGAAGTCTAAACGAACAGATTGCATAATACATGGCAGTGGGTTTTGCACCTGTTAATAAACACCACACGAACGCAAGGTCAAGAGTCTTCTTGAGAAGGTGGTAGAAGAGTGATCCTGTCAAGATCTTGAAACAACTTATCACAGTCCTTCATCTTCCTACACTTGGATATCAGATAGGATTGATTCTCACCAAATGTCTAAAAAAAACCAAGAACAATCTCCAGGGGAATGGTGTTCAAAACGGAAGCATTTTTGTGAAAGATTCAGTCCCAGGTCAAAAGATGGCTATTTCTCTGTATTGCTAACACTGTGAATGTAATTTCTGGGTAGCTTGATGGGTTTTGGATAAGGAGAGAGCCTCAGCCCCCCCTGCTTTGTTTGAATCTTGATTAGCACGTCATTAAGGGCCTAAAGACAAGTGACAATCCCCTTATCCCAGACCAAATGGACTAGGTATCAGAGAGGCTGCTTCAACATAAGCCTTGAAGAAAGGCAGAACTGCATTTACAGCTGTAGATTGAAGGTGGGGAAACTCTCCCGGTGGAGGTCCGCCTGTCCCCAAACCTTTCTTCCTTCCTTAGGAAGTGTAAGACCTGGCTGTTTCACCAGGCATTTGGTGAGGGAAACAGGTAGTGAGTGGGGTGGGGGGAGATAATTGGATTTTATACTCTTCTCGAGATAATTGGATTTTATACTCTTGTTTTAATGTGTTATCTCTTTAACTTGAAAGCCTCCCTGAGCTACCATTGGCAGGATGGGACTGGGCATCAAATGCTGTGAATGAATGAATGCCCCCTGCACTTCATCATAGTGCTTGCTTGACTTTCTTTTCTGGGGTGGTGGGGGGCACGACTGCCACCACACCAGCAGGACCCAGAAGAGCGGCACCAGTCAGTCCCCAAATACATTATCCACGGATTCTGCTGGGGTGCCTGATAGTTCCTTAATCTTGAGAGTTAATTATAATTAATCTTTATATTATGGCATCTCCTAGAATGCCCAGTTATATGCCTAGGGCCCTGTTTTTCTGGGCTTTCTTGAAACAGAGCAAAAAGACAGTTTCTTCCCAAAAGGAAGATTCATTAACTTATGTACAATCTATTGCAAATGTAAAAAGAGTTTTACAAACGCACTGAAGTTTAAACCATGTGATGCGCACACACACACCCCACGTAGTGTTGCTAGCACTTAGCATAGGTGTGCCGCGAATGGGATTTGCTGTGTACTATTTGCACGCACTATCTAGAGGCTCCATTTTCAAAGAAGCCTCTTCTAAGTCTTCATTTCTTGTGCCTATTTTAGTGCCTTCAATAAGTGATAACCATAATTTATATTGTATAGTATCACAAGTTCATGAAATGATTAAAATATACACAGACAAATTTGTTGCATGCACTTTAATCTATTTTATTTTGATTTATAGCCCACCCTATCACAGGAGAGAACTTTAGAATCCTTATTTTGTTCATCCTCACAACAACCGTGCGGTAGGTCATTATAACTCCCATTTTACAGATGGGGAACTAAGGCAGAGAGAGTGACTTGCCGAAGGTTACCCAGTGAGTTCATGGCTAAGAGAGATTTTGAACCCTGATCTTTCAGGTCTGTGTCTAATACCGTATTCACTAGGCTACACATGTTGAATTGTCTCTGGATTTTTTCATTGTTTGTCCATGATTTTCAGGGCTGCCTGACTCACTATGTGTTGACTACACTGATACAGGTGGGCCTTCAACCCAGTCAATGTGTACACTGGCACAGTGTGTGTGTCAGCTCACAATTTGGGAACCTCTGCCCTAGTCTTTAAACTCAAGAAGGGTATCTGCTAATATGGTCAAAAGGAGGCTATGCCTGAAGAGCTTTTTAGAACTTCAGCTAGCAGGGAGTATGCTGAATTGATTGCTTAGTACTATTGCTTCATGCACAGAAAAGAGTACACGTGTGCTCCAGAACTTACACTGGATGTAAACAATCAAATTATTGTGGTTATTTTTATGTACAGAATCCTAAATGGGTTGGGTCCTGCTCACACTGATTGAGTTGGATGATTGAGAAGGATGTGAAGACTGTTTGAGAAGACTAGTTAACTGACTGAGAAGGATGGAAACAGCTACTTCTGTCAAACTGAGCCAGCGTAGCCTAGTTGCTAAGGTGTTGACACTAGACCCAGAAAACCAGGGTTCGTAGCCTCTCTTGGCTTTGAACAAGATGCTATCTCTCAGCCTTAGTTTCATGTGATGATGAGAATAATAATGACTAACCTCACTGAGTTGTTGTGAGGGTGAACTAGGTAAGGATTTGACCACTGAAAGTGTAAATAATAATGAATGAAGCAAGTGAGGTACAGCTATTGTTTTATTTTGTAACTGTTCCATTGTATATGTATACCATACATGTGCCTATGGCAGAGGTTTCCAGTCTTTTTGCCTTTGTGACCCTATCTTGAACTTTAAATATCATGGAATCATAGAACTGTAGGTTTGGATGGAGCCTCAAATATCATGTAGCCCAACCCCCACAGTCAGGGGTCCTAATCACGTGACCCCAGAAGCAAACTGGGGTTTGTTGTTGGAAGCAACAAACAGCAATCAGGATTGTGACCTCATCCACAAATGACACTTGGGGTCCCGTCCCATCCCATCCCATCCCACGTTTAGGGAATGTTTGGTCTTATGTCCTAGGACACAGCACGTTTTTCACATTGGCTAAATAAACAGATACACTGAACTTTAATCAAAGCTAAAGTGAAAATAGAGTAAGACTGAAGTATCTGAAAATATTTCCAAACTTTGTAATTTAGGTGTTGCTGAGGAGGAGGAAGATATAACAGAGTGAGCCTTTATTTATTGTTTCATTTTTACAATACATTAAAAAAAATAATTATGACATGTTTTTATTTGTGGGGGATTTTCATTTTTCAATGTCCTAATTTGCAAGGACCCCAGGATTTGAAATCCTAAACCTGACTTTACAGCTAGAACCTTCTCCAGATTCATCTCTTGCAAGCAGATAAGAAACCGAAGGCTGTCATGTTGTGATGTGGAGAGAGAGTGATAAAGAATAGCACAGGTAATTAGATCCTGAAGATTATGCAGCCTTCATCTACTAATACCCACCTATTGCATATCATTGGGAAAGAAAGTGGTAAATGCATTGATTGCCAGTCATCTCACCTCTGCCCTTGGCCATCAGCATGGAATTGCTTTATGATCAGGGTTAACAGATGTCTACTGGAAATTGAGTGAAAAGGTCTAAGATGAGCCAGATACATAAGGAAGTACGTAGGGATGAAGCATGGTTTTGGTGGGGTGTTAGTTAGATTGTGCAGAGTTGCTATTCACAGTAGCCATTTTATGGCATATGATAAAGGGTGATTGATCTCTTTCTACAGAAAGAGAAAGTAACAAAAGCCATCTAGCATTCTGTTTGAAGTAGAGCCAAAATTAATGGGAATATGTATTTCATAAAGATTATTTTGATATTTGGATACACAACTGAATATCCAAATAATTCTTCCCTAGCAATGTAATATTTGTGTATTCATTATTTTGATGACTTCATATCAATATTTTGTTTTCAGTACTTTGTTCACTTTGTTTTCGTACCATTGCACAACAGTAAATAAAACACCCAAACCAAAATGGAGATCTGGAAAGGAAGTGGGAAACTAAGGACACTTGCCCACGTTACCGGGCCAGTGATTTTCCCAGCCTGGAATCTCTTGAACGGGAAACTTACGCTGAGCTCTGCACGTGAGCTCCGGGCTAAAAGCATAATCAGCTGTGTCCAGTGGATTTTTTCCCTACGAATGTCAGGGCTAGAAATCCAGCCCTGACATTCGGGGGGAAAGCAGCCACTGGATGCAGCTGATGACCCGCACCCGTGTGCAGAGCTCAGTGTAAGTTTCCCAGCTGGGAGATTCCCCACTGGGAGACTCACCGGCCCCGGTAATGTGGACACGTGGCCTAAGTACTTCCTATCTGGGTTTGCAAAAACTATATGAAGCAGCCAGATTTGTTGAAATTAGTATTTTCTTACAATTATAAAGTGCCAGACACATTGCTGGTGCTATATAAATGCTTAATAATAATAATAATAATAATAATATAATATATAATATTTGCTTTGGGTATTTCTTTCAGCTCTTGTTTAACACTACCAAATATCCTGGTTGGCTTGGTCTTGGGATAGGGAGCCATGCTTCTAACCAGACAGTGTCCTGGTTTGACTCAGAAAGTGACTGCATCTGGCTTGGCAGAGGAGGAGGTTTTTACTGTGTCAGTAGCTTTGGTCCTGATTAGTTGGTCTGAACAGTTGGATTCATGCTCCAACAGAGCCCTGGAAATGTGGCAATTGCAGCAGTTGGAACTGGGAAGCTGAGAGGGCAGGTTGCTCTGAGCAAACTAATTAGCAGTTGTAGAACAAGCAGAGATGTTCTATGGAAGAGACATTAACAGGCCGAGGGTTATGCGAACAAGAATAGAGCAAAATCCCAGGAGAATTCAATATGTCGATGTTTACCATCATTATTTTGAGACTCTTTATTTTCTGTATTTTCTCATTTCTGTATTTCTATAAATATTAAGTCCATAAACAAGATAATTTCTTGAGATTCTATCATTTGCATTGCCCAGGATATAAGAAATGACCTGTCCAGGAAATGACACACATTTCTAGTGGAAAATGACACGTCGATAGAGATTCCAGTTTTATCCAGTCTTGTTTATGGTGCTTCCACTTGAGCATCCCAGAAATTTTATAGCATCAGGGCTGGACATCCGCTAAAATACCATTGTTTGATGGTTAACAGCATAATCCCACAGCTGTTTGGTGAAAGCTCCAAGCCTTTGTACAGATGTGAATTTCTTTCACTTCATTGGGACTTGTGTTGGAAGCATTAAATGCCTTGAGGATTCTGCTGTAAAGTACTGACTGGGGTTTCAGAAAATGTGGGTTCAGTTTCTGCCTCAACCAGTGGCTTTCTGTGTAACATCATCTTTATCAATTTCTGACATTCCAAAGTGCTGCACTCCCACCTCAGCTGTATCCAGCTCAGTGGCACCTCTTTGTGCCTCAATTTCTCACTTGCATAATAGAGAAGCATCATCATTCCCATCTCAGAAGGGTGCTGTGGAAATAAATCAATGTTTGGGAAGCCTTCATATCTTACATCTCTCGTTCCCAGACTTTTTGCCCATTTTGAGACTTAAATATAATCCTGTAACCCCAGACAACAGGGTATATCATGACTCCGTCTGCAGATGGCAAGACCCCACTTGCATCCTGGCCCAACAGTTTGGGAATGTCTGTCCTACACTGGTATTTAAGTATAGATTCATCTGATTTTCCAAGACCTCTTTTCATTCTTCTTCTTCACTTGGCCCCATACCTACTTGGTCCATGCTCCCTTGACCCTCTCCAATCTGGCTTCCGTCCCCTCCACTCTACTGAGACTGCTCTTGCTAAAATAACTAACGACCTTCTCTTAGCAAAATCCAATCACCTCTACTCCATTCTTGTCCTCCTTGATCTCTCTGCTACTTTTGACACTGTCAACCACTCTCTCTCACTTGACTCCCTCCACTTCCTTGGGTTTTGTGGCTCAGTTCTCAACTGGTTCTCTTCCTACCTCTCTGACCAATCCTTCAATGTGTCTCTTGCTGGTGCCTCCTCTACTTCTCTTGCCCTCTTGGTTGGAGTTCTCCAAGGCTCTGTCCTTGGCCTCTTATCTTCTCTCTACACACTCTGTCCCTAGGCAAACTCATTGAATCTCATGGCTTCTAGTACCATCTGTATGCTGATGATACCCAACTCTCTCTCTTCACCACCCCCACCCCCCACTCTATCCAGTCTCGCCTCACTAACTGCCTCTCTGACATTTCTGCCTGGATGTCTCATCATCAGCTCAAACTTAACATGGCTAAAACTGAACACCTCATTTTCCCCCCTAATCCTTCCTCTCTCTCTTCCTTCTCTGTCTTCGTTGATGGGGTCAACATCCAGCCTGTCCCTCAGGCAGGTAGCCTACGGTTCATCTTTGACTCCTCCCTCTCCTTTAAACCTCCGTTTGATTTTGTTGCCAAATCCTGTTGCTTCTCTCTGCACAACATTGCTAAGATCCGTCCTTTTCTCACTGACCGTTTTCACACAGACTTTCTAACACTGATAAAATGAGTGTTACCTTTTATTATACATGTTGCAGGGCACCCATAGAGCACACCTGCAGCCCTGAAACATGTATAATAAAATGTAACACCCATTTTATCAGTGTTAGCGTGTCTGTGTGAAAAGGGCCACTGTTTCCTCTGCTAAAACCCTTGTCCATGCCCTGGTCATCTCTTGCCTCGACTATTGCAACCTTCTTCTCACTGGCCTTCCCCGATCTCACCTTGCTCCTCTCATTTCTGTTCATAACTCTGCTGCCAAGGTCATCCACCTTGCCCGCTGCTTTGACCATGTACTGCCCCTTCTCTCCTCTCTCCACTGGCTCCCTCTTCCTGAACGCATTCTTCACAAACTCTTGGTTTTTATCTACAAGTCTCTTCATGGCCTTCCTCCCCCCTTTCTCTCAGTCAGCACCCATTTCCCACTACACTCCTGTCCAGGAGCTCTGCTCCTCCTCTGCCACCACCTTCACCTACTCATGGCTCCCCTGCTCCTCAAAACGCATCTGCCCCTTTTCCCTGGCAGCGCCCCATGCCTGGAACCCCCTCCATGAACACATTCACTTGACTTCCTCCCTCCAAATCTTCAAATCCCTCCTCAAAACCCACCTCTTCTGTCAAGCTTTCCCTGGCTCCTCATTCCCCTTACTGACTTATCCTGAATCATCATATCTTGTGTAACATTAAATGAGTAACTACACCTTTGTAACTAAGCCAAGCATGTGCACCTGAGACCTCATTAGTTCATGTATTTATCCTTGTCTCTTCCTGTTTCCCAACTCCCTTTGTTCCCCCCACCCCCTTGTCTCTCTTAAATTGTAAGCCCGCTGGGGCAGGGACCGTGTCTCTTCCTGTCAATTGTAAAGTGCCAGGTACATTGCTGGCACTATATAAATGCTTATTGTTGTTATTAATAATAATCATAATAATAAATAATCAATACCCCATTGTAATGGATTAGAACAGTAGTTCCCAATTGTGCCCCTCCTTCCTCTTATCTGTGGTAGTTTGAGACCCCTCCCCCCACCACACATACATACACCTTCTTCCTCCCTCTCCCTCTGCCCACCCCCCTGTTGTGTTCCCACTTTCTCTTCTTATTTACTCGTCGTTTTGGAAATTCCCTGTAGTTCAGGAAGAGCAAAGCTAGGTGTTTGACAGCTGTCTCCCCCCCCCCCAAATACCTTCTGTGCCCCCCTGAGAGACCACCCCCTCAGTCTGAGAACACTCCTCTCCTTGCATGCTATATGAATTAGGAAATGAAAACCCTGTGGGTCAATGAGGCAGTCTAGATGTTATTTGTTATGTATTCATTTATAATTGCACTAAAAAAAACCCAGAATATGCTGTACTAAGGGACAAACAAACCTACCCACGTCCCTGCTTGAGATGGCTCAATAAAATCAAACCCGATTAAGCACTTGCCTGCCTGTATGGTAACTATAGAAAAACAGAATGTAATCAAAAATCCTGTCAACCCAAACAACCTTCGAAGGGGTCTGTCAAGTCAAGTAGAACTCAAATATCATGAACAGACACAGGAACAAATGGTTTCTCTAGTCATTTATTTGTTTGGATTTATAACCCACTTTTCCCTAAAGATTCAGGGTGGTTAACCACATAAGAAATATACATATATAAAATATACCAAAAACCCCCCATAAAAACATAATATTCCCATGAAAACAACTCCCAAATTCTATCCCTGCTTGTTAAATGCCTGGCCAAACAAATAGACCTTGCCTTGCCCTCTGGAAGATACTCAGACTTCAGTGGAAGGGAGTTCTCAAGCTGTGCAGCAACCATTGACAGCACCTCTTTCTGTGGTCTTGCTGCACGGACTTGGTGCAGCAATGGAATTTGCTAGAGGGCATCTCTGGCTGATCTTGGGGATCGTGATGAAAGACAGAGGAGAAGGCAATCCTTTAGATACTGTGATTCAAATCCCAGTGATGTCAATGACAAAGCTTCCATTGACTTTAAATAGGTCAGTATTGCATCCTGTATTTAAATACGTATGCGTTGGGATCTCTCCCCTCTCTGAAAATTAGTATAAACTCCATGGACCACATGGGAATCAGGGATGGAGTCAAGGGCATAGCTGTGATAGGAACAGGCATTACAGCTGCACCACGGCCAACGAGCCTGAGGGGCTGATGCTCCCTAGTGTGGCTGCATTTCCTGCTGCTGGGAAGGGAATCTGTACCAACCTGTCTGTGTCTTTGACCAGGGGTGTATAAGTGGTATGCTCAGACTATTCGTCGTTGGAGACCCTCATGCAGATCAGGAATCCTCTAGTCCAGGAATATCAAGTTTGTACACCAACGTCAGGTGTAACATGAGCCAGTGTTGGTGAAACAGCATCCTGTCTAATAATTCACGTTCTGCACCCAGGCTCCGCTTTAGCAGGTAGGCAAAGAGGCAGAAGCCTAGTGTTGTACGAGCCCCAAGCTGGTTGGTCACATTGCAAGCTGAGGGTGGGTGGGGAGAAAAACATTCCTGCCCTCCCTGAGCAGTGAGGGCCCCAAGCCCAGGGCCGACCTTACCACACGGTGACCCAGGGAAATCACCTTGGGACCCACTCTTTTGGGGACCCCACTGTGGCCCCTGTTTTCACAAGGGCAGGGTGTGGGGCTCTACCCTCTCCCAGTGGGACCCCAAATACGACCACCTTTAAGCAGAGGGTGCCCCAAAGTGGGTGGGACCACGTGGGAGGAGCCACCAGGGGCCCTGCATTGTATCTTCAGCCTGGGCCCCACAAATTCTAAGGCCAGGCCTGCCCAAGCTTGCAGGGGATGCGGGGAGGAGCATATTAATATTCTGTGAGGGCAGGGCAGCAAAACTGGTAAAGATGGCTTTGTCTGCACCCGTGTAATAGATCTATTTCTTCAGGAAAAAGGCCTGCAGACCTCAGTTACTCCTTAACCACATCTATAAGAGCAGGCTCAGCTGTGTTAGGAAAGCCCAGCAAGAAAGAACAAGTGGTGGGAACTGGGAAGGGCTTTGTGTGCATGGGGGGAAAAGAAAGAAAAATGCTGGTTTTCAGCTCTTTCTTCAGATTTCTGTCTGCAGGCCCAGGAAGGACAGGCATAGTTATATAAAGCCACAGGATTTAAATGCTGCATATTTTCCATTTTAAATATTACGTGAGCATTTTGACTGATTAATTTTGTTCCCCGGTTTAAAAAAAACACACCAAACCTGGAGCTTTAAAGATAAGATGATAAAACCTGAAGGTCAGTTCTGCTAAGCTACAGTCGGCAATGTCTGATTGCCATCTTTTTAGACAGCTGGGGGTGTTTTGGAGCAAGCAGGGATGGGTAACGTATATCACCTTGTTTCGGTTAGTCATGATGGTGACTCTGGGACATTTATTTGGGGAGAGGTATTGGGAAAGAAAGAGTCCCTTTTAGAAATGATCTTGGAAATTAAAAAAAACAGCTGTGAGTCCTATGCTGACAGAGGACTGAAAGCAACTGATTGTGGTAACTGGTGTGTACCCTTTGCACATCAACACCTATTTAAATGGCTGCTGAATGCTGGGAAGGTGGTTTGAGAGAAGGAAAGGGATACAGAAGGGTAACTTCTGAGCAGTCAAGATTGCTCCCTCCTTCCCAGCAAATTTTAACATGGGGTTACCTCAAAAAAAATTCTTCTTTGGCTTGTGGATAAGGTGTTGGAACTCGACCTGGGAGACCAGAATTGAAATGAGTTCCTGAGTTCTTGGCCACAAACTCACTAAGGGCGTTTATAGACGATCCCGCTTACAAGCGGGATCGCTAAACGCCGTGTTTCCCCGCCGCGGCGTCTCTCCGTGCCGTGTCTGATGTTCAGACACGGCGCAGAGTGCGAGTGCGCATGCGCGCCCTTCTGCGCATGTGCACTCTCGCACGGGACCAGGAAGTGCGGCGTAAAGCCGGCACTCCGGGAATCTGCGTCGGAGGGGGCAGGATCGCCTGCCCCCTCCGACGCGGATTAAAAAGCAGCCCAGGCATATAGACGAGCGGCAAAAAAGGCGTCTGATCAAAGGATCAGCCGCCTTTTTTGTCTCGTCTATAAACGCCCTAAGTGTTCTTAGACAAGTGCCTCCCCACCCATTACTCACACATCATGCATGTTGCAGGGCCACATTGGCTTCCTGTGCAACCCTGCAACATGCATGATGGGTGGGTAATGGGTGGGGAGGCATTTGTCTATAAACACCCACTGGGTGGCCTTGGGCAAGATGCTGTCTCTTAGCCCCAGACCACCATGTGGAAAACAATACCTTCAAGAGTTGTTGTGAGGGTGAGTGAGAGTTGTAAATCATTTTGAACACCAAAAGTGCTATATTAAACAAGCATAAATATAATACCACAAATACAAAACAACAATCCCATATTCCAGATTGTGTCCACACACGGGAAGGAGTGAGGGGAGTGCTTCATTTGTTAAAAAAAATTAAATTGCTGGGGCCCAAGTCTGTTCCAGAAGCCATGCCTTCTCATCCAGAGTTTGTCAAATCAGGGAAAGGAGGAACCTATTCTTCAGCTAGCAACCCAACCACTGGCCTAACCTACAACTATACAGCTGAATAGAAGGCAGTAGGAGTTCTTGTGATTTTTTTCATCCATATGAATTTCGGTCCAGGAGGTGGGGCGGGAAAGTCATGAATGAAAGCCAATAAACCATCCAGGTTTTTTTCTGACTTTTGTTTCTAGCCCCCAAATGGCCAATATTAGGCTTTTCCCAGTCTTATCCATTTTTGGGTACACATTCCTACTGAGAACATTTCCCAGGGGTCAGGGAAATTCATTCACATCCGAAAGGGGTAAGGTAGAGGACTGTCTTCTTTGACCCCCTTTCTGATGTGGTCACCCCCATTCAAAAGCATTATGATGTCATGGGGGGGGGAGAACCAAATCAGAAAGGGGTGAGACGGCCTTTTTGTCCATTTCTGACATAGCCCCACCCCCTATAAACTTCTGGGGTTACCCATGTGTAACCCCATTGGGAAAACAGAGTGACAGCCATGTTTGGAGGTGAAGCAGGGGCCAGTAAAACCCCTTCCTGTTACAGACAGCATGGCTCAGTGTATGACTGAATTTTGGGAGGTCTGGTTCAGTCCCTAGCTCTCTCACTGTGTCTCAGTCCCCACCTACCTCTGCCTACCTGATGTGTTAGCCCTTACATGCAGAGATCAGATTCTGTCTGTGATACCTACCATATCGAGGCCTGACCTAGCTGTTCTAAGGCAAATAACAGTTATGAGAGTGCAGCTCAGCGTTCAGCACATGTGGTTTGAATGTATGTTGGGGAGAGGGCGAGAGAGAGATCCTCCTTTAGGAGATTTTAAAAAAATAAAATATCTTTCTCTTTGTGGGATTTGATACATTCCAAAGGCAACACACTTTACTCCTCCAAAGTATTTTTTATGAGGCTCCAGGATAAATCATCTGTGGCAAGAATAAGTCTGTGATATCCTGATGGGGTAAGGAAGCTCAGTCAGCAGCAGAACACCCCACCACCACCACCAGTTCTTCAGCTGAGGAGAGAATTTCTACAAGGGGCCTTTGGAAGGCCCTTCTGGAAAATCACCAAAGGTGCAGTTTTTCACCACTGAAGAAAATGACTCGGCTCCCATTGGTTTTACCGGTGGAGGTTTGTACCCTATGCTTCCCCCCTCCCCTTTTGTCAAGAGGGAGGTGCGGCCTTGTAGAAAAGGATGCCCTCCTTGCCCCACCTTTTCTGGTGTGGCAACACCCCTTCTAACATGGATACACATGCTGCCCCTTTAAGAACATTGGGATATCAGAGTGTTTCAAAGGGGGTGTGGCTATGTGAAGACACCGGGCTGCCAGCACACTCATAAGAACATAAGTAGTGCCATACTGGGTCAGACCAATGTCCGTCATGCCCAGCATCCTGTCTCCGACAGTGATTAATCTCTTTCTCTTGGGAGAAGTACCTGACAGGTCACAATGGGCAATCAGAATCATTCCCTGTTGCTCCAGCCCTAAGGTCCCCAAAACCTACTGGGCTAATAGTCTTTAATGGACCTATCCTCCAAGATCTTATCCAATCCCTTTTCAAAACTAGCTACACTACCAGTCTTGACCACTTCCTCTGGCAGTAAATTCCACAGTAAATTCCACAAGTTAATTGTGTGCTGAGTGAAAAAATACTTTCTCTTGTTTATTTTAAATCTGCTGCCAGTTAATTTCATTGTGTCCCCTTTATTCTAGTACTGTTAGAGAGGGTAAATAACTGTTCCCTATTAACATGTTCCACACCACTCCTGATTTTATTAACTTCTGTCATATCCCCTCTCAGTCGTCTCTTCTCCAAGCTGAACAGCACCAACCTATCAAGCCTCTCTTCATACAGGAACCTTTCCAGGCCCTTGATCATTTTTGTTGCCCTTTTCTGTACCTTTTCTAATTCTACTATGTCTTTGGGCGACCAGAACTGCACACAATACTCCAGGTGCAGTCATACCATAGATCTATATAGAGGCATTACAATATTTTCAGTTTTATTCTCTATCCCTTTACAATAATTCCTAACATTGTTTTTTTGACGGCTGCTGCACACTGACTTGAGGATTTCAATGTATTGTCCACAATGACTTCAAGGTTCTTTTCCTGAGTCGTAACTCTTAATTTAGAACCAAGCACTGTGTACATATAGTTTAGATTGTTTTTCCCTACATGCATCACTTGCACTTGTTCACATTAAATTTCGTCTGCCATTTGGATGCCCAGTCACCCAGTCTTACAAGATCCTCCTGCAATTCTTCGCATTCCGCTCAGGTTTTAACTACCTTGATTAACTTTGTGTCATCTGCAAAATTGGATCACCTCACTCTTTACTCCTTTCTCCAGATCATTAATGAAAATATTAAACAGTAACGGTCCCAGTACAGATCCCTGGGGCACCACACTAGTTACTTCTCTCCACTGTGAAAATTGACCATTTAGTCCTACTCTTTGCTTCCTATCTTTTAGCCATTTGCCACTCCACTATAGGACACTGCCTTTTATCCCATGACACTAATTTCCCCAAGAGTCTCTCATGAGGGCCCTTATCAAACGCCTTCTGAAAGGGAACACAAGGGAACACTCTCTTCTTCCCCCCCCCCTCACCACCACTGGTGCCCACGATCTGATTCTCAAAGCTGTCTTCCAGCACCAGCCCTGTTCACTTCAATGGGGCTTGTATAACGAGAGCACTTTGGTGATTGGCCTGTAAATAGGGTTGCCACCTTTCACAGTTTGACCCTGAGACTTCCATAGACCAAAATGGGAGTTTCAGAGTCAATCTGCAAGACGTAGAAAACCTACCTGTAAATAGGGTTGCTGCCTAGGGTGGTTTTTTACCTGACACTCCCATAGGCCAAAATGGAAGTGTCAGGTAAAAAAGGACAGAAGGAGGCAACCCTACCTGTAAAAGATGGGACTTGATCTCCACCCCACTGCCCTGATACCAGTCTTCTCCTGCACCTCCAGGCCAGTTACCTCCCAGGGGACGGCCCCTGGAGACTGACTCCTCCCTCTCTCTCATCAAGTCTGTTGGGCCTTATGGGAACTGCAGGCCCAGGAACCATGTTCTATTGCAAATTAAGCATGTATGATTTGCAGTCCCTTTCTACTTTTAGACCAAGCCGGCAATTTGCATTAATGGTTTCTGGCTGCATCATAAGGGCAGGGACGGCGAGTTAGAGTATCTGGGAGAAAAGCCTGTGACCATAAAGTTTGTAACCACTTTAGAGCAGCTTTGGGATAAAAGGCATTCTGGAGAGATTAGCTATCTAATCAATCTCAGTGTCTATTCTATCTCATTACCATGGTTCTGAGTGCTTTGCTGGTTACACAGAATTGGTTTGAATAAGTATCCAGGATTGCGAAGCCCAAGCAATCACAAATCCTGAGCCAGACCCCTAAAGTCATTATACTAGCTGGAAATTCATGAGATTGTGAAGCTAGAAATCCTTTTTTTTTTAAAATTGGCCTTTCATTGTTTGAGTTGTTATATTCAGTTGTGTCATATTTGGAATCTTTCTCCTGCATCTAGGAATGCTGGCAAAAATCTGGGATTCCTCTTTAACCACAAGCTTCTACCAAGGGTGAAACACCTCTGACCCAAGGACTAAATCCATCCCAGAGCTACGTTTTATTTGGTACTCTTCCAATTCCTGGATCTGGCCAGTTGATCCAGTCCCTCTCCTCAAATACTGAAAGAATGAGCTCTGGAGAAGGGTGTGAAGATGAAGGCATCCACTCAAAGATAGGGAATGGATCCATGCCAGAGATCCATGGTCTGCTCTGGACCCTCCTGTTCCTCCCCTTATCCTGAGTACAACCCTTAAGCATCCTGCCTCCAAACTCCTCTTTGACCTGAGGAGCTTGTACTAATTTTCAAAGTGGCCTGAGGGAGGGGTAAGATTCCCTAGGCCTCCTGTAGACACTAGCTCCAGTCTTGAAGCACTGTGTGCTTGTTAATGAGACTTCAGTGAGACATCAGGATGAGTAGGGTGACCATTGGTCCTGTTTTATACAGGAGGACAGTACTGTGTTTTTGAAGGGTTTGTCCATTGTCCTTTATTTAGGTGTTTTTATCCTGTATTTTCCACACACTCCCAGCACTGCCACTTTCACACACATCCCCCCACCTCCATCAGAAGTCATGACTTCCAGGCAGGAACAGTGGTGTCAGCAACATGTGGACTTGGAAGTGAACCAGCAGTCCCAGTACTGTGGGGGCGGGGAGTGCTAGAGTTACCATAGTCTCCAGATTTTTCAGGGCATGACCACTTTTTTGATTCGCCCAAACCCATCCGGCTGGAGTTTTTAAATACACATGCATGGCTGGGATTTTGCATTGCATCCCCTTCCCCACCCCTCGCCCAGTGCTTGTTGCTCATCCCTGGCTGGGGGAAGGAGCCCTGAGCCAGCTGTGCTCTTTCTCCCCCCATGTCATGTATTCTGAGGATACGTTAGTGGCCAACCTAAGGATGAGACACTTTAAGGATGACAGCATCTAGGGACTGAAGAACAGAATCAATATACACCATGAGACATGCACCATGATTCTCTGAACAGAGTGCCTGCGAGTGAGTCTCACTCACTTCAGTGGGGCTCATGCCTGTGCTAAATACTGAAGCCAACACTATTGCTTGGAGAAGCATGGCCCTTAAAATAATATGCAAGGGTTGGCAACGCTGAGCATCTTGGTTTATCATCAACAGTGTATTTTTCTCTTTTAATTTACTTAAGAGAAATCTAGACTGAATAAGTGGGTCTTGCTTCAAGCTGCTGATCCTGATCCTCAGCATAGTTCGATAACTGACATCAACTGAGGGACTGACTCATTTGTGTTGAGGTTTTACATATAAAAATAGGATGTGATCCCCAGAGCACTTGACTGGCATAAGCCCTATTCATTTCAATGTTATTTGCCCTAGAGTAGGACTTTGAGGATGTGGCTAATAATTTGGAAGATGGTAGTGTTGGGGGCCCCTCAGCTTTGTTCTGCTGGCTGGGAATATTTTTATCAGGGTTTTTTTTTGTTTTTTTTTTACTAATTGTTTAAGCAGAAGCCAGAGTCTTGGTGCACCAGTTACATTAACCATAAGACTGCATTCTTCATACAGGAGAAAATACATCAAAGGATCTTCTGACTAAACAGTACCAGCACTAACATCTAGTATGGAATGAATCCCAGTGAAGTGAGTGGGAGTCATATTAGCCCTAAGAACTAGCATTGGAATTATCCATTCAGAGGATCATACAGAGTTCTATTAAGTCCTGATAAGACAGAGGTGGTGGTTGTGGGGAGGGTGAGGGAGGTGTCGGTCCCCCTGATTGGGGGGATTCACCCTCCGATAACTCAGCAGATTCGGAGTCTGGGGGTGGTGTTAGACTCAGATCTCCGCCTGGATCGACAGATGGAGGTGGTGGCGAAGGCCACCTTCCGCCAGTTGTATCTAGTGTGGAGGCTGTGTCCATACGTCTCCAGGCCGGACCTGGCCTCCCTTATCCATGCCTTCGTCACCTCGAGACTGGACTACTGTAATGCGTTCTACGTGGGGCTGTCCTTGTTTCTGGTCTGGAGGCTGCAGCTAGTGCAGAATGTGACAGCCCGGCTCCTGATGGGGTCGGGTCGTCGGGAGCACATAACACCTGTGCTCCGGACTCTGCATTGGCTGCCAATAGCGTGCCGAGCCAGATTCAAGGTATTGATGTTGATCTATAAGGCCCTTCATGGTCTGGGGCCACATGCATAACTGCGCTTTCTCAATAGAGAACAGGGCCCCAGATTAGCTGGAGAGCTAATTCCTTTTAAACCGGAAATAGCTTTGTTAGGTCTGTTCCCAGGTGGTGTAAAGATTAAAGAATATCAGAGCTCGATAAAGATTTTATTTCTGGCAGCGTTGAATATAATAGCCAAGCATTGGAAATCAGAAGAGGATCTGTCGGAAGGTGAATGGACACAGAGGCTATGGTACCTTTTCAGCATGGAAAAGCTTCAAGCGAAGATACACAATGAGGAGGCAAGATTTAAAAAGGTATGGACGCCAATAGTATGTGCACTAGAAGGCAAGTCTCCACAAAATGAGGATATTGGGAAGCTGATTGGAAATTAGCGTGGCAATCAGCCAACAAGGAAACTACCAAGGAACAATTAGGAAGGGATGAACATTTGGCAAAGTAAGATGTGAAAGGGACATGGATTTGTAATATGTGGTTTTTAATATATGTAAATGTTTTATTGTTTTCTTTGTTATCAATATTGAAATGTAGCTGTCAAACAATATATATGTAAGGAAAAGTACATTATGAGAAGTGACAGAGACAAATTTTATTGATGTTTGTTAAACATGGATAATAAAATCAAATAAAAACTTTTAAAAAAAACAAAACGTTTTTATGAAAGGTTTTTATTAAATTGTACATCGCCTCAGGATGCTGTAGGCATAGGGGGTGACTCATAAATGCATAAAATAAATAAATAAGTTGGGGACAGATTCTGCCTCTCTCAGATTATGGACACATTTCTCCATCCGTTGAAGAACTCCCGTTGACTTTAATGGAGGATGATTGTGCCCCAAGTGACATACTTTTCCCCCTGAACATTGTGTAGCCCACTTTTGGGCATTTAAAGATTGCAAATGTATCTCTGTTTGGAAGGAATGGGAGGCAGACCCAGTGACTAGAAGGGGGCGATAATAAAAAAAGGAAAAGCCTTAAATCCAGCAAGATGCTCTAGCTGTCTAGATAGTGTAATAGGATACATAAAGGTTCCCTAATGAGAGATGGAATTCATGGGGGAGAAGAGCTGATAGCTCCTGAATGGTGAAGCCACAACTGCGTGTCAAAATGAGAATAAACTAAAAAAATAGTTGGAATGTGTGTGGGTGTGCCAGAGAGCCTGGTTTATTGTGGCCTAATAGTGACTTCCCTTAGTTTGTGGCCAAAATTAGAACTGAAGCCAACAGCTAAAATGCTACTCGCAAGAAATTTTGTGATATCGAGTAGTGGGGTGAATTTCTTGACTGTTTCTCGACACCAATGTGATTTCTAGATACTCAAATACCGTGAAATACCATCCTTACTGCATACCATATAATGCATACAGTTTACCGTTAATGTACCTGTATTAGGGTAATAGGGAGCAGCCGAGGCTGGTTTCCCAGCCTGCTACTCTGACAGAGCACGACTGGCTAAAAGTAAGCCTAATGGGAACGAAAGGCAGCTGGCTGAGGAGAATCGGGGCTGCACCTACAGGAGCAGGAAGCTGCTATATAGGCAGCCTGGCCCTCAGAAGCAGGGGGAAAGAGAGAGACAGAGCCTGAGGTGAAGGCTCCTAGCTGGGGATGCCAACACAGCCAGGAGACTATGGATTTGGAGTGACGGAGAGGGCTGACTGTAAGGCGAGGCTGGAGGCAAGGCCTACTCCACATAGCATAGGGCATGGCTTGTGGCAAGGGGCGTGCTAATTCCCTTAGCAGAGGCATGACACTCTTAGAGGTAGGATTGTGCCCGCCATCTTGCCACAGTACTGCTTACTACGTTACTGAGGGTACCATTTTACTTCCAGGTTTTTGTCCGCTAGTTGTTTACTGCATTTCTTTCTGAGAAAACAAGCATGCTTGTCACCCAGCCATTTGCAATCCCCAAACATGCTTGCCATTGCCACCCAGCTGTCTGCCATCCCCAAATGTAGGCTGCCCTGCCCAGAGAGAAATAGAGCAAGCGAACCAGGGATAAGGAGCAGAGAACCCCAAACCGGGATTCAGTCTGGGTGTAACATTGCGCCTCTGGGGGCCAGGTTGGCTGAGAACTGCGAATCAGACAGCCCAATCAATGCCATGCCATTCAGGCATGTGCAATCCCCAAATGCTGGCTGTCCCAGATAGAAGGAAATAGAGGGAGAGAATGGATCTGTGGAGAAGGAAGATTGCGAATCAGACAGCTGAACCAATGCCAAATACCACCCATCTGAAATTCCCAGACATTCTGCCCAGTGGAAAAATGAAAAAAACAAAAGGCTATGCCCATGATGAGATTAGCAGTGTAGAAGTTCCATGTTACAGTCCCCCGGAGTCTGGGGGTGTTATTGGACGCAGACCTGCGCCTGGAGTGGCAGGTGGAGGCAGTCGCTAAGGCTGCCTTCCGCCAGCTATATCTGGTGCGTAGGCTGCGTCCGTACGTCTCTGGCCCGGACCTGGCCTCCCTCATCCATGCCTTTGTCACCTCGAGGCTCGACTACTGCAACGCGCTCTACGTGGGGCTTCCCTTGTTCTTGGCCCGGAGGCTGCAGCTGGTGCAGAATGCGGCGGCTCGTCTTCTTACGGGGACGGGTCGCCGGGAGCATATTACACCGGTGCTCCGAACTCTGCACTGGCTGCCGATAGCGTGCCGGGCCAAGTTCAAGGTCCTAGTGTTGATCTATAAAGCCCTATACGGTCTTGGCCCCTCATACCTTAGGGACCGCCTCGCCTTTCGCGCTCCAGGACGGCTCCTGCGGTCTGCCGGGGGTGCCCTCTTAGAGGTCCCCCGTGTTAAGCGGGGGGCCACGATGGAGAGGGCATTCTCGGTGGTGGGGCCGCGGCTGTGGAACTCCCTTCCGGAGGAAGCTCGCCTGGCCCCAAGCCTTTTAACGTTTCGGCGGAACTGTAAGACCTGGCTGTTTGCCCAGGCCTTTGGGGGAGGGTAGGGAGGGTCTTTTTAATCCCCTACCCTTTTTTTGCTAAGCCCTGTTTATATTTATATTTTTATATGAAATATATGTTATTTTTATTGAATTTTAATGTATTTTATTGTTTTAATTATGTTGTGAGCCGCCCCAGGCTGCTTTGCAGGAGGGGCGGGATATAAATGCTTTGAAATAAATAAAAATAAATAAATAAATATACCACAAAGATAGAGGACTTGTGCATGCCATGCACACACGTACCCCTAGCAGCTGCTGCAAAGTGACCAGCAAAAAAAAAAAGGGGTGGGTAGGAATGACATTGCAATGGCTTTTATTGGCCCCTGGAAACCAATCAGAATTTTCCTAGGCTCTGCAATTCTGAATTGGCCCCTGTCAAACAGAATCGGTTGCCTTGCCAATCAGAATTGTCCCCTCCAGATTGTTGACCAAAGAAGGAAGAATGGTATGCAGTGACAATTGACATCAGTATTACGTCAAAATTAGAACTTTATGGCAAAGCAGTATGGGATCCTGGTAAGCAAATTATCAGTAAAATGAGAATAAAAATCTTGATAAAGACATTCCCAAGTACTGGGAAGTTCTCAGTCTGTCAGAGCTAGTATTGAGAACCGGGATTTCAACAAGATTACTTGCATTTGTGAGATCTCATTTCAGCCCTAGGCCAAATGTTTAGAGTAGAGCTGAAACAAATTCCAGTGGCAAGCAGTGTATCCAGTGAATTTGCCTAATTCTATTCAGATCCGACTAAGTGGATATTCAGTCCCATTTCACCAGCTATTCACTTTGGTTATTTTGGTATTGCATTTATTTCACTTCAGCGCCTGCATGATAGCCAAAAAAAGTAACCAAAATACCAAAATAAATTATATATCCACACTGAAATAAGCAAAAAAGCAGATATGTCAATATCCATTTTGGTTGTGAGTATCATTTGGCTAGTCAGGAGGCTATTCAAAAGTTCAGATCATATCCATGAATACAAAATTTTCCACTCATTTTGGCTCTAGTTTAGAGCTCCCTGAAGCCATGAAAGTTCAGACACACAGAGAAGTAACCTTCAACATGTGAGTTGTCCTATTGACTTCATTAAGACTCCTCATGTGCACATGTATATAATTGCTTACAGGATGAGACCGTATGCATTTATAATGCCCCCTCATCAGAAAATAATTCAACTCAGAGGTCTCGTTTTATGGCGGTGAGCATTATGACCCAGATTCAGCAAGACTCTTAACACTTGTACCTAGCTTAGGTTAGTGGACTAGTTACATGTTAAACGTTAGGTACAGGCTTGCTGAAATGTGGTGTCTAACATTTGTAGAACTGGGTCCTTAGGCAAACACGTAATCACAGATGTATACAACTTTACTCAGGTGAGTTATCATGCTGGCTTTAAGAGGTCAGTAGAATTCTGACAGTAGAATTCCATAAGTCACAGGATCAGTGGCCCATATTCTAAATTTTTCAACGTTGATCTCTGTTTCAAAGCACTGGTACCATGAACAACCACTGCTACATAAGTGCAGTAAATAGAGCCACAATCATGGCTATGGCTCTATAGTTAAGGCGCTAGCAAACTCTCATTGAACAGCGTCTATGCTGTTCAATGGGAGTCAGTAGAGCAAAAACGTCCAGTTGGTCCATTCTAGCTTTCCTTTCTGTGATTACATGCAATGAAGGGGAGTCCAGGGGTGGATCACGGCAGGGGGTGGGGAGGCTGAAGGTGGGGAGGGTCCCCATTCCTCACCTGCCTGGCTGCCTCTCTCTCCTAGTAGTGCTGCAGCAGCAGCAGCAGCGGGACACCAGGACACCAATTGGACTGGGAGATAAAGCTGTTTGTTTACAAACAAATCCTCCCCATGTGAGTGATTGGAAGGTTGCTGCCTTGTAAAGAAGGTTCTTCAAGATGGCTCCTAACATTCTCACAACGGGTTGTGCATTCAAATAATAGACCATGTGATGGTCTCGAGCTCCTCTAGTATAAAAAGCACTCTCCCCCTCAGAATGACAGTTCCTTCCAACCCTTTATAGGAATATAAGGAAAAAAATCTATATGGGGCTGGAAGCGTGGGTGTTGTGAGAATGTTAGGAGTCATCTTGAAGAACCTTGTTTACAAGGCAGCAACATTCTGTTCTTCTTTGAATGGCTCCTCACAGGCCATTTTTACACGGCTCTGCCAGGTGGGGGTGCGTGGGTATGCAGGTGCATGGGCGAGGCATGCACACGGCCGCACACGCATCCCCACTCACCCCCACTCATCCGCACCCACAGAGCAACCTCCATTTTCCCCAGTTGCTCCGTGTGTGGGGACGAGTGGGGGGTGAGTGGGGATGCATGTTAAACGGGTGCGTGCATGCATTCCCACTCACCGCGGGTGCGTGCGCCATGTCATTCACATAGGGCTCCCCTACCCATGAACACACAAAAATCTGTGTGTTCATGGGTGGGAGAGGCCTGTGTAAAAAGGGCCACATTCTCACATCTGTCTTACTTATACTATCATAGGTAGGAATTTAGGATGTAAAGCAATATCTATTCTATCTTGGAAAATCTGCAAATATGATTCTGAGATAGTTATGGCTGCTATTTCACTAACTCTTCTTAATGAAGTTATTACTAACAGGAATACTGTATTTAAATCCCCACCCCATAACCAGTTAATTTGCGCCCCCCATATAAGCAATTCATGCTGCCCCAGGACGCAAATGAAATGGTTATGGGTGGGGGCAGTGCGAATTGATTATGGGGGCACAACTGAAGTGGTTATATATATGTCTCTTTTCATGGCATAATGTGCTTAATAGGCTGGCTGAATTTTGGGTGTCTTGTGTGTTTGATAGTAGCATCCCTAGGCCTGCCAGCGGGACACAAAAAGGGGGCCCCATCTTGATTTCTTGGCCAGGGGCCCATTGCACTCTAGCTACACCCCTGGTCTAGTGTGCGTGACTGATCAATTTGAATGAGTGTGTGAGGTGAGAGCATGTGTGTGTAGTGTATATTGATGAGTGTGTGTGTGATCAATTTGAATTAATGTGTGAGATGAGAATATGGGTGTTTTCAGACGTTACGGGCGCCTGGTTCACCACAGTGGATTCCCGGTGGGGGCGAACCGAACAACCACCCCCCGGGGCGAATAAAAGCCCCAAACAGACGTGACGGGACCGGGACCATGGCCAGGAATCGGGCCGCCAGATCACGGCCCGGGGCAGCACAGCAGACGTGATGCCAATTCCCTGCCATGGTCAAAACACCCAGAACCCACCGGGCAGGGGCGGGACACAGACATGGCCGCCTGAAGGCAAACAAAGCCAAAAGGCACAAAAGGGAATTCCCACACAAAGGAAACGGGAAGGGAGTGGGGAGAGGGAGAAGAGTCTCACAGGTACCACACACAACAGGCACACAGGCAGCGGAGGCACAGCGGAACACACAGCACGAGCACATGCCTGGGCACACACACACAGACACACACAGGGGAAAGAAAGGGAAGGGGGACACGGGCGCCCGGACAACACACAAGGCACAACGGGAGCAAAGGGGGGGGGGG
>QEPC01014266.1:1260298-1310211 GCA_003113815.1 Sphenodon punctatus | reverse complement strand
CGGCCCCGCCCCCTCCACGCACCCCGCCGCCCGCCCTCCGAGGAGACGGGCGGGCGGCGGGGCCAATGCGGCCGCCGCGTCTGGCCGAGCGTGCCACGGCCCGGGATCCCGCCGGGGATCCCGGGCCGTGGCACGTGGCCAGACGTTACTTTTTGGTCGCCACGGCCCGCGGTCCATTTGACCACGCTTCCCGGGACCTTCCCCCGGCTAGCCCGGGAAGCGTGGTTCAAATTGACCCCATGTGCTGATTCAGCGTGGCCAACATCTGGCGCACGCTGAACAGACGTTCAGGGGCCTTTCGCCCCGCCGCGGGGTTCACCGTGGTTCAGTGTGGTTCAGCGTGATCTCGTCACGTCTGAAATCACCCTGAGCTAACCAAGGCAAAATTAACTAAACAAATATTCGGTTTCATAAATAAATTTAGAAGTGAGCATTGCTTCCTACTCACTTCATTAAAGTGGAAATGTATATACAGAATTTGATGAATTCAATATTTGTTCCAAATATTCATTTCAGCCCACAAATCTCTTCTTGTTTTGAAAGGTCAAGTTTGTGGTGTTTTACAAAAGGCATCAAAGGTCATTGTAACTCTTTAACACAGGTGGGGAATTAGTTTGACCTAGGGGAGCATATTGGCAACTTAACAGTGGCTAGTGAGTCAGACCAAAAAAAGGGGGGCGGGGTCTGAGAGGGCCACCTGCCCTTCTCCAAGATCCCACCACCATGGGCCTGTCATTCTTGTAACCAGAGCCTCTGCAGCTACTGGAGCTCATCCTGTAGAAAGATATGCCTTTCAACAGGAGGGAGAGCCCACCCATGGGGAAAGTATGCCTTAGGATAGTGCTTCCTGCTCCCCCAGGTTCAAGCCAATTGAGTCTTTCAGAAACTGGCCAATTGATGAAGGTGGGCCAATTATAGAGGAATTTATAGGAAGGCTCATTTAGGTTTGGATAAAACACAGATAAACACAAAGCCCTTGTCAGCCTCCATATTTGTAACACAAACACTGACACACACACACACCCTGCAATTTTCAGGTATTTGTTAGGTGCTTTGTGCCTCCCAATTTCCACTTCTAGTTTGACGTTTTTAATTGTTGGTCTAACTGTCTGAGCATCTTTCAATTTCCATGATATGTTGTGCTGACCAGGGAGGAGTTTAGAGCCAGCAACGGTAATCTATAGGAGTGGATTGTGCTTTGATTTTTGGTTTATTTTTTATCTTTGGGTACTTTGTGGTTTGGGAGCTTGGCAGAACTGCACCCAGGGAACTGGATCCTTGTGTTGAGTGAATGACTGTCCTGAACAGGATCTTCCAGGATGGGATGGGGTGAGGACATGGGATCCCCACGCCTGGTGCTCTGGAGCTTGCTAATACCAGGCTCCTCGGCTGTTAGTTGCAGGGTCACCACCTGTGCCTGAGTGAGCGTACACACATACAGAGGACTGCACCCTTTTACACACACAGGCTGCATTCCCTTTACACACAAGAGACTACACAAACAAGCTGTGCTGGACCCCCTGTTTTCTTGGTTCTCAACCAACTGTAATAGCTACCAAATTTTCCCCATTAAAAAGGTCCCCAGGTTTTGAGACAAAAACCAACAAAAATAAACACTGAATCCAGAAGAGAAATCAGAAATACTGAATTTGCCCTCTTTGCACATCCCCACTGCTAGGGTTGCCACCTATGCACATTTTAAAGAAACACTTAAGGTGCCAATGCAGGCCCTGCAACATGTATTTTTCATAAGTGTTCCTTAAAATATTGCATAGGTGGTGCAATAGGTGGTGCAGCGCACTGGTGGGCTGCCTGCATGTGGAGGGCTGGCAGTGGTCTGAGGGTTGGAACAGAGGTGGGGTTTTTTAGGGATGGGCGAATGCGGTTCGGAAGTTCGGAGTTCGGACCGAACTCAGTCTGTTCGGTCGACCGAACCGAACTTCCGAACCAAACTCAAATTTCAAACCGAACCGAATTTACGAACTCCGTTCTGTTCGCCCATCCCTCGTGGCAACACACACCAAAAAAACTGGTTTTGAATGGCCGAACTTGGTTCGGAAGTTCAGAATTCAACTGAACTTGGTCTGTTCGGTCGACCAAACTGAACTTCCGAACCGAACTCAAATTTCAAACTGAACCGAACTGAACTGAATTTCTGAACTCAAATTTCAAACCGAACTGACCCGAACTGAATTTCCGAACTCCGTTCTGTTCGCCCATCCCTATTTTTTATGTCTGTCTAAAACCTTTCTAACAACCCAGTCCTTAGAGCACTCTGCCAGCTTGGTTCCCTTTCACTTTAATAAGATTTCCCTCAGGGAGTGCCTTGATAATGGGAGCCTGAGAGTGCAGAGAGCCTCCATATTTTGTATATTATGTCTCATTACAGCCTAGGTCAGTCAGGTCAATGGCTGCACCTTTTAAAAAGGGAACTCAGCAACAGGGCACACTAGTTCACAACTCCTCCTATGACACCTACTCAACCTCATGGCAGCCATAATTTGCCACAGATACTGATTTAAAATGTATTCATTACGTAAAACAGCAGGGAGCTGCTGATTCTCAAACTGGAAGTGTGAAGTAAAATGACTTGAAGCTTCAGTCACAATCCGCCACTATCACAGCCAATAGGAGATGAGGCATGGACTTGAATGGATGGAGGCTTATACCATCAGTATTATACTGCTGCTAGGCATACACAGTGTTTTACAGTCACAGATTTTTGAAGACAGGTCTCTGCCCAGTGGGCTTACAATATAGGATGGACAAGGGTGTGGGGAACACAGGGACAGACAGACACACTTCCATTTTTTACAGATGGGGAACTGAGGCTGAGAGGTTGCAACTTGCCCAAGGCCACCCAGTGAGATGATTTATTTATAGTTTCATTTTTCCCCCACCCCTTTTTTCCCCAACGGGGGCTCAGGGCAGTGAGTTCATGGCTAGGGCAGCATTTGAAAGCTGGCTTCCCAGGTTCAGCACCTTATCCACTACATCACACTAGTTCTCTAAGCTGAGAGGTTGTGACTTGCCAAAGGCCACCCACTGAGTTCATGGCGAGGGCAGGATTCAAACCCTTGTTTCCCAGGTACAAGTCCAGCCCCTTATCCGCTATACCACACTGACTTATTATACTTCTCAGAACTGGTCAGGAATCATCAGTCATGTTCATATTGTGGGTGTTTTAGATGGTTGATTTTTGTGTTTGGCTTGTTCTTTCTGTTATCAGTTAAACTATATTTTTGAGTCTGTGTCTCAGTAAGTACTCCTTTCAGTGGTGTATCTTTGTGAGGGTGAGTGGAGGAGAAAGAAATATAAATGTTACATAACTAAGAACATAAGCACTGACATAACTGGGTCAGGTCATTTGTCCATCTAATTCAGTATTCCATCTCTGATGATGGCCAGCCCTGGATGCTCCAGCGACAGTGTACTACTGAGTGTGTCTAGCTGGTATGTAAGGCAACAGCTAAAGCAGTCTGGGGCTAGAGGCTTGTGGTCTCTAGCCCCAGGCTGCTTTACTCCAAGCCCAACAAGACTGGGCTCAGTAGGGATGGGTGAACGCAGTTCGGAAGTTCGAACCGAACTCGACCAGTTCGGTCGACCGAACCGAACTTCCAAACTGAACTCGATTTTCGAACTGAACCAAACAGAATTTCCGAACTCGGCTCTGTTTGCCCATCTCTAAAAGATAATATTCCATTTAGTTCAATGGGGTTTGAATTTCCGAACTTTGTTTGGAAGTTCGGAGTTCGGATCAAACTCAAATAGTTCGGTCGACCAAACTGAACTTCCGAACCGAACCGAATTTCCGAACTGAACCGAACCAAACCGAATTTCCGAACTCGGTTCTGTTCGCCCATCCCTAGGGCTCAGACCAGGTTAGTCTCCCTAGCTGCAGATGGCTCTGCCCCCTACAAGTTCCATGACATCACAGCACCCAGTAGGGAACATGGCCACATTAGAAAGGGGTGGGGAATGCCTGAGCTCTGTCTCATTCTCTGTCTCTGTCAAATATTCAAAAAGCTCACCAAACAATACTGCCAAAATGAATGAAGCAACCAAAACACCAAACATGAAATACTGAACATGAAAATACAGAAATAAAGTGTCTATGGAAATATTGCTTCATATCCACTTTGTTAAAATCAATTAGATATACTGAATTAGTTGAAATTGGTATTCCTTTTGGATATTTATCTCTCATGATAACATTTTTAACTCAGGCCTATTCACTTGTCAGAAAATGGTGGTGGTGGTTCTTGCTCAGTGTGGAACAGTGGGCCCCCTTGTTATATCTTGTAACAGGGGGCAGGTTTTCTGAATCCACCAAGCCTTGTGGTTTATGGACCTGCTTAACTTGATTCATTCACTCCAAACCATTCACATCATGAGGTAGGGACACAAAGGAGGAACAAGTCTCCTTGCAACAATGACTTCTACCCAGCAGCAGGATTTTATCTTCCCTGGGTTGTAATCATATATTGGGAAGGCACAGGTGGAGTTTTAAGCATATAGAATTAGACCCTCGGTTTCCTGCTGTATTGATGCCTCTGGACTCACCACAGCAACTAGATTTTAAAAGAATGGAAAAGAAGGCAAAGAATTGTTTCAACCTTAGAATGATTTAGGCGGTTCATAAAGGGTCAAATCTCAGCACAGCATGAATTGTTGGAAGTCTCACCATCTCCTTCAACAGGGTGAGGATTTGGCCCAGATAAAGAATGAAGTGCTCTCAGCTCTTTAGGCAGCCGATTGATGGGACTTTGGTGGTTGCTAAAGTGACAACAATTGTTGACTTTATGTGGTGCTGCTCTGTACACACCTCTTTTTAATGTAATTACTTTGAATAAGTAAAAGAAAGTTTAGCTTTCTCTGTCGAGATTATTACTTCTAAACCTGTGTTAACATAATCTCACAGCTGACTGAGCACTAGCCTTTGACCTTTTCTTCCTTGGGGACAAACTCCAGTTTAATTGACGTTTGTGTCTGTGAAATCTGCAGAGAGGATAGATTAGCAGTGGCTTAGCTAATTAGTATTTAAATGTTCACTAATGTTCCAATGGGTTTGTCAATTACAATCTTATTAAAATTTGATTCCAAGTTTTTGCAATTTAGAGGGGGTGGGGGGAAGATGTCAGGGCTGATTCAATTTCTTGCCAGGATTAAAGAACCAAATCTACAATGCTGATCTTCTGGGTCATATTACCATGCAGGGAATATATTTTGAATTGTAAATGTGCCATATGTTTCTTTAACTGCAGATATATCATATACGCATGTTTATATATTTGTGAAAATGCAGGATCTTAATGGGATTAGTTCAAAATGTTAACACTGTAATTAGTTATAACACTGTAATTAGTTATATCATTATTTCATAACCTTAATAAGATTTCTACTGTCTAAAATTATATATAAAACTTCAGTGATGTTAGGTACTATTCTACTCTTGTCCTATTTTTAAAAAAATATCAGGATTTTCTAGCAGCATATTGGCTACAGTACATTTTTTAAGCAAAATATTTTAGTTTCAAACACAATCCGTGGTTGATACAATAAGTGGTGTAGGCAGCTTCTAGCTGTGGAAAATCCATGCTGATCAAAACAGGTGCAGCTTTTGTTTTAAAATCAAAGCCTTCATTCTGACTTGGGTGGACAGAAGAGGGTAACATAAAAAGACAACTTACTTTGAGTTGGTCCCCTTTTATCCACTTTCCATCAACGTATTTCAGCACATGGAGCAACTAGGCAAATAGAATATCTGGCCTGATTTTTCACATTGGGCTGCTGAAAATCAAGCTCATAAATTTATATTTGATTCCTAAATAAAAAGGGTCTGATTGGAAGAGAAACTCAATACTGGCAACTCCACTAACCTTACTTGAGTTTGCAAGTTCTCAGTACCTCCGAAAACAATCACACTGTTATTATTTAGGAACCAAACATGGATTTGCAACTTGACCTTTGACACCCAGGTATGAACGTTTGGGCCTACATGTCAATTAGCCAATGCTCCTTTTTCACTGGCTGATTCAGACTCGCATTGTCCAAACAACCTCATTGTATTTGGTGGTGACCACTGGCAAATGCAAAGACTTAAGAAAAGCCAATCTCATTAAGATACAATCTTCTTCCTTGATGTTACTAATGATCTGAGAGAAGGCCCAGATGAGGGAGTTGAGTAGCAAAACTCTCTTTAACCAGAATTTGAGGAAATTTAGGTTCTATTCCAGATTGGGCAAGCTGTTACTTGGATGAGTAACTTCTTGTGTAACTGTTACCACTGTGAGTAAAGGGGGCAGCACTTCATCCAGCATGATTTAGATTAATCTTTATTAGGGCTGAACGAGCAGCCCAATTTGTTTCTTGCGAGTAAAACTCACCAATTTGAGTACCGGGACCGAGATCTCAGTCCTGATACAAGTTCTCATCAAGAAACAAACAAACAAAACAAATAATAAAATAAGATCACTACACATGTGCAAATGGATGCCGGGTCGTTTTGCACATGTGTAAAAATGGCAGCATTAACACAAATGCCTCTCTTAACCAAAATAGCAGCAATAACATTGTTGCCATTTTGGTTAAGGACTACACATGTTTAAAATGGCCACTGCTCTTAATAGCAATAGCATCACCGCCATTTTGGTAAAGGGCAGTAACCATTTGCACATGCACAAAACAGCCTGGTGGCCATTTTGTGCATGTGCAGCAATTTTTTTTCTCTCTGAATCAACTTTAATTAAGAACTGGAATTTTGGTGAGACTGCTTGCTTTTAGAAGCTTTCGTTTCAGCCCGAATCTCTGTTAATGACTATGGTTCACTTTCAATCCTGGCAGGAAACTTTTTTTCTGTAAACTAAATACTCATCAATAGTGCATTGTACCATATGTTATTTGAAAAAGAGAAAAACATTTATGGGAGGGAAAAGGTTTCTAACCCCATGTCTATGTACTATAATAAAAGGCACATCACTGTTCTGCCGTATTATTTTCCCTTCTCTATCACCCTCTTTTATAATATTTATTTACCTAGGAAAAGAATTTATACTGTTGCTTTGTTAATAGGATATATTAGCTCAAAACATGAGTCTTGTTTAAGGAAAGGGTTTTGGGGTGGGGGTCATTTTAAAGAGGACATTTGGAAAATGCTGTCTCAGGCTGTATGTGTTTTAAAATGCAATTTGGGGACATCATAAGTTTCATTCTGTTAAAACCAAATTGGTAGTAAAGAAAGAATCAATTCCTCTTTCAACTTGGATTTCTCATTATTCAACATAATGTAATGATGAATCTGCTCAAAGTACTTTATAATAATATACACTATGGCTGCTTGCACATGAGATGAGAAGGGGAAGGGACTGGCGCCAGCTGAAATCGCGTCAGGGAGAATCGTGGGAAGCTCTGCTTGTGTGCGTGGGAATTTTATCCTGTTTCTGGTGTGATTTCACTCACAGATTACAGGGCTCAAAATCCAGCCCTGTAATCCACAAGTGAAACTGTGCCAGAAATGAGCTAACCCCCCCCCCTCTCACACACACACATATAAGCGGAGCCTCCTGCAATTCCCCCAGCGCAATTTTGGCTCATGCCAGTCCCTTCCCCATCCTGTTTCATGTGCAAGTGGCCTCTAATTTTTCTTGGGAAAAATATCTCATTTGGTAACAAGATTGAAAAGCAACATTAACAAAAATATTGAAAATGAAGTGTTCCACCTGATTATCATCCCAAAACTGGGCTGTCCTAAGGAACAGATTTTTACTTCACTTAAAAGATAGAGGATGCAATCCTATTCTCATTGAAGTCCATGGCTCAGCTTCCATTCACTTTAATGTAGGAGGACTGAACCCAGGGTCTGTGAAGCTTCCATGTCGACCTAATTGTTTATTGCTATCATTAGAACTAGTAAAATAATTGACTTTTAAATGGGGTGTCATGGGAAGTCCTCATTCGGCCCCATAGAGTCTCTCTTCAGGGCTCCTCCACTCCTGTTCCACTCTCCAATCTATGTCCCCAGCACCTATGGGCCATTCATGATCTCCCGCCTGGATGTTCCTCAGTGCTGACTCAGGGAACCGTTCAATTCCCTCCATATTCTCACCGCTGGGATGCTGCTACCTCTTGCCTTGTCTCTCTAGTGGTATAAATTTCATTTTGGCCGGCGGCAGCTGCTTTGGGTCTCTTCTCCAGCCTGCACCGGGCTTGTATATTTTGACTTTGGCCATTGCTGACAAGCTGGCCCTACAGTCAGTTCTGGCAACTCCCTCCTACCACCTGCAAGCTCCCATTGTCCCTAACTTGCCCACAGGTGTCTCCTCTGATCTCCAGGGCCTCCATTTAACATTCCACGCTTGTTCAGTTCTTAAAGGAACCTACACTTTGTTCCCCATGGACCAGGGCGCACACCCACCATCCTGCTACATGGAGAAATAAAATCATATCTACAACTGATCCTGTATCATCTTGATCAAGTAGATCTATCCGGTATCTGCAGAAACCTCTCTCTAAATCCTCTAAGTGGACATTGACTTAATAACCACATTTATGCTTTGAGCATATTGCAGTACTGAAAAAGAAAGGTTATATTTATTTATTTATTTATTTATTTTATTTTAAGCATTTAATATCCTGTCCCCTCCTCCCCAGTAGCAGCTCGGGGCAGCTTACAAAAGTGACATTATTAAAACCATAAAAACCAATATAAAATCAGAACAATCTAAAACGCAACCAACTGATGGAGTGAAAAACATCCCACCCGGAGACTGAGCATGCGCCAAACTGGCTAGCTGTGAGGTGCCTGAGCTCCGACACAGCCGCCTCAAGAACGCTCCAGAAAGCTGCAAAGCAGCTATAGAAAAAGCCAAAAACAAATCAAATGCCTAAAAGAGGAAGAAGAGAAGGACACAATAAAGAGATTACTAAGAGAAGGTTGCAAAGATGCAAATGGACATTGAACAGGGGAGGAAAAAAACAGGGGTGCTGAATAGAAGGGTGGACATGGCAGAGGAAAGTATCTCCTTTATGGAGGATCAAACTGTGAAATCTGTTGACCTGACAGACAACCTGCAGAGGCAGGTTTCCTGGCTTAAAGAAAAAGTGGAAGACCTAGAAAATACTAGTCAAGAAGATCAAACCTGCGCATTGTTGGAACAAAGGAAGGAGCTGAGGCAAGGGGGATGAAAGAGTTAATCTGGGAAATCCTTGCAACAGGATTCCCGGATGAGCCAATGTTGCATAAATCAAAAACAGACAGGGCACACAAGATGGGGCGCCCACCACAAAATAATACTGTTCCCCTGCGCACAATTTTGGTCAAATTTACATATTTCCAAGGCAAAGAGGAGATACTGAGACTGGCTAGGAAAAACAGGCAACAGCTGGAATCTGATGGGGCAAAAATTAGGATCTTTCCTGATTATTCCCAGGAAACAATGTGCAAAAGAGGCTGCATTAAATACATGGGTACACTAACAGAGAAGGGGTTACAGCCACAACTTTGGATACCAGCAAAATTGGCCATAACACAGAAAGGGAATAGGAAAATATTTTCTGAGATAGAGAACTTGGAAATTTTTCTGCATACGCATGGATCAGAGCAAGAGGAGAACGTACAGGAACGGAGACACAGAGACCAACATTTGTAAAGTATAAGAAAGAAAATGAGGCTAGTAAGTCAAATTAAACACAACAGACTTCGGCTTTTAAAAGGGTAACAAAAGAGGAGTAAAAGGAACAGAAGGAGCAGAATGTGAAATATAATGATAAAAACATAAAACTGGGAAGGATTTACCTCCCCAGATCAAGGCGGCTTTGGAAGCTGTAAGGCTTAAATACAAGGAGGGAATACATTTCTTTCTGTTAACTAAGACCCCCAGATCAGACTCCCAATGGGTTGGACAGGGGGGAAGGGTAGAGGGAGGAGGGAGAGAAGTAACAATAAGAGGAGGGGGGGAAATCTATGCAAAATAAGTCAAGGAGGTTTTTGTTTTCTAGTTTGGATTATGAAGGTTTGGTTAAATGTGACTGGTGACACACAAAATAAACACAAAGGCCCCAAGGGGCAACTTGTGAAGGAATTACAGGGTATAGAAGAATGAGAGGTAACACAGCAATATGGATAAAATAAAATTAATTACTCTAAATGTAAAAGGACTGAATGCGCCCATTAAAAGAAAAAGGGTTAAACAATTGTTGATTGAAAACGGCATAGATATCTTTTACTTACAAGAGACCCATTTGATAAACAAGGATATCTTTAGATTTCAACATAAAAAATTCAAACACATTTTTTCTTCCTTAGCAGAAAAAAAAAAGGCAGGAGTTATAATAGGGATTCGCGACAAGTGGAGCTTTCAACACAAAAAAAACATTAAGGACAGGGACGGCCGCTTTTTGCTAATTCAAGGAACACTGGAGGGTGAAAAAGTAACTTTAGTAAACTTATATGCCCCAAATGAGGCAACAGCGCCTTTTATACAGGAAGCCATAAAAAAGATAACAGAGAACACATTTGGATCAGTCATACTGCAGGGAGACCTAAATACATCACTATCTCACTTAGATCATTCACGAATAAATAAGTTGAAGCAATGGCAGGAAAAAATAGCAAGGGCACTCATAACCTCTTTGATGCATGAAGACACTGGAACCCTACAGTACGAGAATATACATTTTATTCCCAAATACATGACACATCAACAAAAATAGATCACGTATGGTTAGATAGATCATTTATAGCAAGATACAAAAACAGCTATATTTTACCTGTAGTACTAACAGATCATCACGCCATAATTACTACACTGGGTATTTTCAGACGTGACGGGGCGACATTCGCCCCGTCACGGAAACAACTCTTAGATTCCCCACCGGGATCACTCCGGCACGGCCAACAGACATGCCGGGGAATCCCGGCGGGGAATCGGGGTGGGGGCGGGGCCGCACGGCGCAACGTGCGGGGCAGGGATTCCGGGCCGTGGCTGCCGTCCAGACGAGATGACTCGGTTCATCACGGCGGGGAATCACATTCGCCACACGATCAGCTGAACCCGCGGGGCTGGCACCGATCGCGTGGTGAATGTGATTCCCCACCATGACTGACTGTGATCAACATCTGGGGGGGAACTTCCGTTCCCCGCATCAGACGTTACGGTATCACTTTCACCATGTGCTGATTCACTGTGGTTGACTGTGATCTCGTAATGTCTGAAAATACCCACTGAAGTGGGGAGGGAATTATCCTGTAGCAACATGAACATGGCAACTAGACAAGGCCATCCTCAAAGGGTATTTTCAGACATTACGAGATCACGGTGAATACCCACCTGTGGTCACTGTGACTCGCACGTCTGTTTGGCGGCCGCCAGATGTCCGGCCTTGGTCAATCCCCACATGGGGTCACTTTCAACCAGGCTTCCCGGGTTAGCCGCACCAATTCCCCGGGAAGCGCGGTGAAAGTGATTTCCACGGGGATCAAAGAAAAGTAACGTCTGGTCGGTCGTGATGGCCCGGAATCACCGGTGGGATTCCAGGCCGTGGCGAAGTCGGCCAGATGCTGTGGCGGCATTGGTCCCGCTGTCCGCCCATCTCCCCAGAGGGCAGGTGGTGGGGAGCGTGGAGGGGGCAGGGCCATGCGGTCGCACGTTGCACCGCGCGGCCCCGCCCCCTCCTCGATTCCCCACCAGGCTCCCCCAGCACATCTGGTAGGGCATGACGGGGTCATCCCGGTGGGGGATCAATGTTTTGATTTTGTGACGGGGCCAACTGGCCCCATCACGTCTGAAAACACCCAAAGACACACAAAGCAGGGAGACAGTGGCAGACAATATAGTAGAATACTTTAAATACAACATAAATTCTGTTTCTTCCCCGCAAACAGTATGGGAAGCTACAAAGGCCACTATCAGGGGGACATGCATAGCAGTGAGATCTCAGCGGTGGAAGGAGAAAAGAGCATACATTTCGGATTTATACACACAAATGAAAAAACTAGAATCCAAAAATAAAAAGGAACCCACACAAGAAACAAAACAAGAATTGATAAAAATAAAAAAATTAATAAACACACATGAAGTGGAAAAGGCAACCAGACAATTAAAGTTTATTAAGAGCTTTTATTTTGAACACAGTAACAAAATGGGAAAAGCCCTGGCAAACATGGTTAAGACACACAAAAATAAAGCAAAAATAGTAGAAATTCAAAAGAAGGGGAAAAAATTAACAAAAACAGAAGAAATACATGATGCCTTTCTGGAATTCTATACAAAACTCTATTCCTCATCCAATCCAGAACCTGCAAAAATAAAAGCGTTCTTAGAAAAGTATAAATTGCCAAAAATAAATCCCACACAGCTCAGATTTCTTAACACCCCTATACAGTTAGAAGAAGTAAAAGAAACAATCAAAACACTAGCAAAAAATAAAGCCTGTGGACCTGACGGTTATCCTGTGGAATTTTATCAAACGTATGGAGAACTTCTAGCACCCCATCTAACAGATCTTTTCAGTGGCATCTTAGGTTATTTTCAGATGTTACGATCGCACGCTCAACCACAGTGAATTCCCACTGGGTGAGCAAGGGACTGTAACATCTGTTCCCCCCAGATGTTCACCCCTGTGAATCACAGCGGGGAATCGCATTCACCACGCGATCGGCAGTCCCAGCAGGACTGGCCCCGATTGCGTGGTGAATGTGATTCCCTGCCGTGGTGAAGGGGCTCGTCCCATCTGGCTGCCTACCATGGCCCGGAATCCATGGCGGGATTCCGGGCCGTGGTCAATGCGAGCAGGTGCTGCGGCCGCATTGGCTGAGGTGCCCGCCCATCTCCCTAGAGGGCGGGTGATGCGGGAGCATGAGGGGGATGGGACCGTACGTTGTGCTGCGTGGCCCCGCCCCCTCCCCAATTCCCCACCGATATGATTTTTGGGATCTGCTGCTTAATTTACCCCTCAGTTTTATGTTTTTAGAAATATGAATAGTAAAATGATTTATGTTTTATGTATTGTGAATAGCAAAATCTGCTGAACCAATAAAATGTTTGATTGAATTCCCCACCGGGATCAGCCAGCACATCCGTTGGACGTGTCTGTGTGATCCCGGCAGGGGATCAAAGGGTGATTCTGTGACGGGGCCAATACAGGCCCCGTCACGTCTGAAATCACCCTTAATGGAAGGCAGCATGTCACCCTCTTTCTATGAGGCAACGGTAACCTTGAATCACAAACAGGGTAGGCCAAAGGAACACTGCGAAAATTATAGACCAATATCGCTGCTAAATGTGGATTGCAAAATATTTACTAAAATATTGGCCACGAGATTAGCAGCGATCATTACAGGAATAATACACCCCATCCAGCTGGGATTTATCCCGGGTAGACTAGGGACGGATAATATCAGAAGAGTAGTTAATTTGATACACCATGTACAGACAAAAAAAATTCCTTCAATTATTGTTTCAGCGGATGCTCAAAAAGCATTTGATTGCATGGAAATACAATGTCTGATGGCCACATTACAGAAAATAGGATTTGAAGGGAATTTTTTTAAGTGGATCAAGGCAATATACTTAAAACCAGAGGCTAAGCTATTAATCAATGGGTCACTATCACAATCATTCCGACTAGAAAGGGGGACATGACAGGGCTGTCCTCTGTCACCTCTACTGTTTGACATAGTCCTGGAAGTACTAGCGATAGCTATTAGACAGGAATGGGAGATCAGGGGATTAATGGTGGGAGCAGTACAACATAAAATAGCATTGTATGCCGATGATATGATCTTGTTCCTATCAGAACCAACCAAATCAGTACCCCCCCCCCCCCCCCATTAGAATTAGTTCTAAGAAAATTGATGTGTCGCTTCCCCCCCCCCCCCCGATAAAATTAATAGAAGAATTTGGGGACATCTCAGGATACAAAATAAATTATGAAAAATCTAACACTCTCATTGTGGGAGCAGATGGAGACAAAATAAACCAAATTAAAAAATCATTACCATTCCCAGAAATGGAAACAGGCATTAAGTATTTAGGGGTACCAATTACCAAAAAAGCAAAGGACCTGTACAAGGAGAATTTCCTTCCATTGATCAAACAATTTAGGGAAGAAATACAGAGTTGGAGTAAACTTGCAATGTCATGGTTGGGGAAAATGAACATCTTCAAAATGTTAACATTGACCAAGATATTATATAAATTCATGGCACTCCCCATTACCTTACCACAAAGTTTCTTTAAACAATGTAATAAAATAGTGCTAGAATTTATTTGGAACAACAACAAAAACTGAATTCGAAAGAAGTCCCTACACAGGCCAAAGGAGATGGGAGGACTGAATTTACCAGATCTACATCTTTACTACAGGACAGCAGTATTAAATGCTCTACCCATCTGGTACAACCGTGAAAAAGCCCCCTCCTTGTCGCATCTAGAAGCACAAATACTACATATACATTTTTTAAAAAAATGTCTAGCTGATAAAGGGGAAATCAACTGGCAAATATGGAATAAACACCCCTTCGCTGGGGTGGCAATGGAAGAGTGGGAAATGGTGCTCAAAAAACACTAGTGTGGGCTCCGAACCTCCAGAAAAAAGGAAAAGAGAAAGGCATTAAGAGAGCAGGTCGCCTCTTTATAGAGGGTAAATTTATTACAAAACAGCAATGTGAGGAAATAGTGCAGGAAACAGTGGATGTCTTTCAATATGGTCAATTTAAAAGTTTCTTTGCAGATAAAGAAGAAATTAAACAATTCAGTAGAGACCGCCACGTCATTGAAAAAACTGTATTTGAATACACAGCCAACAGAGGTAGACTTTCTAGAATATATCAGGAACTAAAAAAAATTTGGTTTAAGGGTAAAAGTACATAAATAAGTACGCAGGACAAAGATCTCAACAAAACTATAAACAAAAAACAAAAGACTGAAATCTGGAACCACATGCACACATGTGCATTATCCTTACAGTTCAGGGAAATCCAAATAAAATTAGTAATGAGATATTACCTCACCCCAGTAAGGTTAGAAAAGATCAGTGGTGACAAGGGGGGTCTCTGCTGGAGGAAATGTGGAGAGAGAGCTAATTATATCCACTGCTGGTGGAATTGTACAGTGATACAACCTTTGTGGAGAGCTGTATGGAACTTAATGAATAAGATAACAAATGTGACTATACCATTTACACCAGACATTGGTCTGTTAGGATTATACCCAGATTCCGAAAGGATACAAAGATATGCCAGCTCCTGCAAGAAAATTTATATGGCAACTATTAACCTCATAGCCATAAAGTGGAAAGCAGAACAGGGACCCACCATCACAGACTGGATGAATATAATGTGGTACCTATTTACAATGGAGAAAACGGTAGCGAGTATCAAAGACAAGAGAGAGGACTTTGTGAGGACATGACTTCCGTGTGTGGGTATTATACAGAAGGAGGGGATTAAGGAAGATGAGATGTCTTTCTTATTTGATTTTTATATATAAACTGAAATAAGAATTTACACCTTGTAAATTAAATGCACCAGTCAAAGGTTAAAGGTTAGAAGTTAAAGTTAAGTTAAACGGTTATTTTGAGTTAAAAGGGAAAACCCTCAGCAGGGGGAATAGGAACAAGCAAACACAAAAATATGGATACTTCCTCATGGGGAAATACAAGTATTGTACTAATAAGTATACACTGTATGTATGTATTACAGAGGTGTGAAACTGAAATAAAAGATTAAAGCATTAAAAAAGCATTAAAAAAAATAAATCCCACCCAGTAGGGATGTATGAACGCGGTTCGGATGTTCGGAGTTCGGGCGGAACTCAGCCTGTTCGGACGACTGAACTGAACGTCCGAACCGAACGTTCGAATGGCTGAACAGTTCAGAAAAGTTCAGATGAGTTCGGGGGTGGGAGAAACGTGACTTTGGGTGGGAAAAACATATCTGGAAGGGGAAGGCAGCTGAGGAGCAGACTTCCTGGCACCAGGGGTGGTTTCAGGATCAAATTATACCAATACTGGGGAAAAAATGTCTATTTTGGTATCCGTATCGATAGCGCTATTTTCGGATGTTCGGTCGTATTCAGCCAAACCGAACTCCGCCGAACCAAACAACCGAACCCGAACTCAGGTTTCGAACCAAATGTCCAAACATCCGAACCGCATTCTCTTCACACATTCCTACCACCCAGCCACCCAATCCCCCAACATACTACCCATCTCCCTCACCAAAAGCCTGGTGGAACAGCCAGGTCTTACACTGTCAATGAAAGGAGGGAAGGTACGGGGCCAGAGAGACCATAATCGGAAGGAAATTCCACAGCCGTGGAGCGGCCACCAAGAATGCCCTCCTTAGTCGCCTCCCGAAAAACTCGAGGGACATTTAGCAGGGCACTCCCAGTTGACCACAGGGACCGATCCAGAATCCGGGGTAGTGGTGGTGAGGTGGTCCTGCAGGTAGGAAGGGCCCAGAACATGTAGGGCTTTATAGGTAAGAACTAACACCTTGAATCAGACCCGGAAGACTATGGGCAGCCAGTGCAGTGTACAGAGCACTGGTGTAATGTGCTTAGGGCAACCCGTCCCTGTAAGGAGACAGGCTGCCACATTCTGCGCAAGCTGCAGTCTCCAAACTGCCACCAAGGGTAGCCCCATGTAGAGCGCGTTACAGTAGTCCAGTCTTGAGGTGATGAAGGCATAGACGATAGTGGCAAGGCTGGAGTCCAAGATACAGGGCCAAAGCTGCAGTACCAGATGCAGCTGGCAAAATGTGCTCCTTGTCACAGCTGCAACCTCAGCATCCAAGCGGAGCTGTGAGTCAAGGAACACCCCCAGGCCCCGAACCTGAGAGACCAAGGAGGGATGGACCCCATCAATAAAAGGCGTCACCAAGCCCTCACCCCTCCCACCATCTTCACCTCCATCTTGTCAGGATTCAGCTTCAGACGACTCACCCTCAGCCAGTCACCCACAGTCGCCTAGCACCGAATAAGCACTGAGACTGCCAGACCTGGGTCAACTGAAAATGAGAGGTACAGTTGGGTGTCATCAGCATATTGATGACACTGAGCACCAAACCCCCTCACGACCTTGCCTAAAGGCTGCATGTGAATGTTGAACAATAGAGGGGACAGAATAGAAACTTGTGGAACTCCACATCTGAGGTCCCAGGGGGAAGAAGAACAATCCCCCAGTACCACTTGCTGAGTCCTCCTGGCCAGGAAGGAATGGAACAAGTGAGTCACCAACATCTCATGATCAAATGTGCTGAAAGCAGCCGATCGATCTAGCAAAATCAATAGGGTCGACCAACCCTGATCCAACTGCCACAAGTACAGTCTCAGTGCCATAACCCAGACAAAATCTGGACTGCGAGGGATCCAGAAAACAGATATAGTCCAGATGCCCTTGAGGCTGCTGAGCCACCACCCGTTCAATAACCTTCCTTACAAAGGGAAGGTTAGAGACTGGCCAATAGCTAGCAAGGGAGTCAATGTCAAGTGATGGCTTCTTGAGCAGAGGTCATTCCACAGCTTCCTTAAGGCATCCTGGAACTCTGCCCTCCCTGAGGGAGGCACTGACCACCCCCGCCACCCGCTGGAAGAGTTGTTTTCTTTTTTTACCTTGATATTTTTTATTTTTCATTGTGGATCTGTGATTGTTGCAGTCAAAGACAACTTGGATAAGTTCATGGATCCAAAATGAATGGGAATGAAAAACAGGAGACAGATGACTCCACATATGCCCTGATTTTGTGTACTTCTGGAATATCTGGTCCACATCACTGTCAGAGACAGGAAAATGGGCTAGATGGACCATTGGTCTGACCCATATGGTAGTTCTTAAGTTCTCACTGTGTCTATAGATGGAGTATTTTGTGCAAGACTATTTTGTAAAGATGGAGTATTTTGTGCATAACATACTGTAACTTGAATGGGTAGCCCTGCTTGCACAGAGCCATCAGCTGGAGCAACACTCTGGCTGGGGGGCTTTTCTCTGGCCCTTGTTCTCAGCCTTGACATTGAAATCAATGAATCCCACTTAATTTAGTCTTGAGAGAGGGAGGTTATTACTATGTCTCCATCTCTTATATTTGAGATTGACAAAGTAGTTTAGATTATATCTTTCATTGGACCAACTGCTGTTGGTGAGTTTGCATCTTCTCCATTCCAGAAGTGGGTCCAATAAAAGATACCATCTGAACTACTTTTTCTGCACTATTTGCTGAACTAAAACTTTGTTATACAGGTTTCTTATACAGCAACTTTTGCTCACTCTTTCAGAAGAAAAAAATCAACTTCCGGCAAAGATCGTAAGTGAAAATTTTCATTCAGAAAGTCTAAAGAATTCTGAGCAATGACTGGGAAAAGTCCTTTTAGAATGGAGACTCCTCTCTAACTGTTGCTCTGTGCTCCACTACTAGTGGCACAGATGTGTACATGTACAAAGTCCCAAATGAAAGTAGTGTCAGCCTGGTGAAACCTTATATGGTGGGGGATGAAAGCTCCTAAAGGGCACTGTTATTTTAGATAATTTCATAGAAATTTTCTGCTTCGTTAAAGACACAATGAAAATCTCTCCTGTTAAATTCTGTTTTGCACAGCCAAGTGTTAAATCACTTTGTATCAGAGCTAAACTTCAACCTCATCACAATTAATCTTTCTGAGTGGCTCTTTGCTTTCTGTCAGAACATCTAAAACTGGAGTGTCAGCAATCACCACCACATCTAGACCTTTTGTCGGAGAAGAATGTCTCTTTATTTCTGAGAGAGAGTGAGGAGAGGGGTCATCCTATATTACTGTCATTGGCATGCAACAGTGTACCTAACTTTCCAGTGCCACCATTTTGATTACTTTGTCTGTCATTCATTCTCCAGCCATGAGGCATAGTCAAGCAGGGCAAGGGTCTGAGCACAGTTGGTGGTGGTGGGTCAGAATCTGTGGTATTCATTTGTGGGGAAATCTGGTCCATGGGGGCAAGCAAAGTGCATAGCTGGGCAACGGTTGTGTTTCAGGAGGCCTGAAAGGTGTCAGTGATGGAAGGTTAGCTAGCCAGGTAGTAAGTTCATGGTGAAGCAGAAGGTAGGAGAGACTCGGGTGGTGTGGTCATTGTCCGGTTCTTCAGTACAAATGGCCTGGTGTGACCTAGGAAGTTATATGGGTTTCCTTGACCCATCAAGGCAGGGGCTAGCTTGCAGTGGGACCAGATGCAAGAAATGGACTTGGGCCCCTTACCCCCATCCTCCTCCTCTCCTGTTTCCCATCCCTTTTCCATTTTCTCCCCTCCCCACAAATTTTCTCCCATCCCCACAAAATCTCCCCCATCAAGCCTCCCTGCCCCCACGCTGACTCCCAGCCACCACATAGACCCCTCAACCACTTGCCCCCACACATCCTCCCTGCTCCCACACAGCCCCCACACAGACCTGCTGCCACCCACTGCTGCTACTCAGGGCCAGCCCCAGGGTTTGTGAGGCCATGTGCGAAGTCTTGGTGCGGGGCCTAATTTGCATAATTATGTAAATGTATACATTTACATAAAACTTACTCCCTCTGGACAGGAAGGATTCCCATTCTCCACCTCTCCGAGCAACCATGGAGAAGCATGGCCTCCTAATGCTTCCCCCCCTCCCCAGCCGAGTGTCTACCACCACTCCCCAGGAGTGGTTCCACTGCAGGGGCAGCCAAGCGGGCAGTGACACAGGCACAGAGAGACTGACTGCGTCCACTGCCTTACTGGAGGAGGGGCCAGGGGGTGAGCTTAGCCAGTCTGGCCTCCAGGGCCTGTTGCTTCTTGCTGCCAGTGCCGCCTGTGCCTTGTGCACGCATGCGGTGTGACCAGTCCAGAGGTGCTGCTATCACACACACAAGACACCCAAAATGCAGCTAGCTTATTAAGCGCATTATGCCATGAAAAGAGACATATAACCAGTTCAGTTGTGCCCCCATAATCAGTTCATGCTGCCCCCACCCCATAACCAGTTCATTTCTGCCCCCGCCCCCATATAATCTATTCACGCTGCCCCCACCCATAACCATTTAATTTGTGCCCACGGGGCAGCGTGAATTGATTATATGGGGGTGCAAATGAACTGGTTATGGGGTGCGGGTTTAAAGACAGTATTCCTGTTAGCAATAACTTCATTAAGAAGAGTTAGTGAAATAGCAGCCATAATAATCTCAGAACCATATTTGCAGATTTATTTTCCAAGACAGAATAGATATTGCTTTACATCCTAAATTCCTACCTAAGATAGTATAAGTAAGACAGTTGTGAGAATGTGGCCCTTTTTACACGGGTCTCTCCTCCCAGCCGTAAACACGCAGATTTCTGTGTGTTCATGGGTGGGGGAACCCCATGTGAATGACGTGGTGCACGCGCCCATGGTGAGTGGGGGTGCGTGCGCGCTCGCCTAACACGCATCCCCACTCACCCCCCCACTCATCCCCACGCACGGAGCAACCGGGGGAAATGGTGGTTACTATGTGGGTGTGGATGAGTGGTGGGTGAGTGGGGATGTGTGTGCAGCTGTGTGCATGCCCCATCCATGCACTGGCGGGCCCACGGACTCACCACCCGGCGGAGCCATGTAAAAATATCATGTGAGGAGCCACTCGAAGAACAGAAGGTTGCTACCTTGCAAACAAGGTTCTTTGAGATGGCTCCGAACATTCTCACAACACCCACCCTTCCAGCCCCACATGGAATTCTTTTCTTATATTTCTAGAAAGGGTTGAAAGGAACTGTCATTCAGAGGGGGAGGGTTCTTTTTATACCAGAGGAGCTCAAGACCATCATGTAGTCTATTATTTGAACAGGGTGAGCGTGCACAACCCAGTTGTGAGAATGTTGGGAGACATCTCGAAGAACCTTCTTTACAAGGTAACCACCTTCTGATCAGCACTGGGGAGGAGTTGTTTGTAAACAGTCTTATCTTCCAGCCCGATCCAGTGTCCCCGTTGCTGCTGCTGCTGCCGCTGCAGCACTACTAAAAGGCAGAGGCAGGTGAGGGATGGGGTCTGGAGTCAGGGAGGGGAAGAAGAATCACTTTCTGGGGGAGAAGCTGGTTGCAGCCTGCTGCCCAGCCAGGCAAGTGCTAGCTGGTGGCAGGGCCATGTGTGACCGCACATGTGGCACATGCCTGGGGCCAGCCCTGCTGCTACTTGCTCCAGACTCCTGCACACTGCAGACCCTGCAGTATGCGGAGCGCTTCCAGCACTTCCTTTCTATGCTGCTGCCAACTCTTCCATTTGAATCAGGAGGCTTAGGAAAAATACATGTTGCAGGTCTACACTGGAACCATTGCAGCCCAGCAACATGTATTTTTCATAATCCTCCTGATTCAAAAACGGAATGGTTGGAAATACTGTCATGTGCTACTGCCGCAAGAGGCCAGGAAGGATCTCAGGGCTCACGTGGCGAGGGGCCCGCAAAATGATCTGGGATCATTTGTGGGCCCCTCTCCCCGCATGGACCCTGGGACAAATGTCCCTCCTATCCCTAAGGTAGCTGCACCAGTGAATCAAGGTGCAAGTCAGCAGTGGCCAATCAGTCTGGAAGGGTGAAGTGTGGTGGAGCCATGCTTCCCAAGAGGTCATAGGACTGCAGTTCCACTGCTTTACCAAAGCAGCCTGATGGCAGTGTGACTCATGATCCTGTCTGTGTGAACCCAAAAGTTCAAGGTCTGCAGTGCCCTGGGTCCTGACATTGCCTTTGCTGCAATAGACACAGTAAATACTGTAGAAGACTCTTTATTTGGACTCCTTGGAAGATGTAAAAATATCCAAACAGGTGTTGATCCCAATGAAAGGAGAGATTACTTTAGTCACAATTATAGCCTTAGGAAGAATGAGGCTATAACTGTGTCCCATTTAATTGGCTATCTGGGCTATTGGGGTCCCAGTTCAGTGTTGCCAACTGTACCAGGAGAAGCAATAATTTTCCTACTTGTGAATGAAGGCATTGCTTTGCCTATATCCAGGGATCCTCATTTTCTTGTTAAGTCAGAATGGCAGCACAGAGAAACAACACCCTAACCAAGATGATCTGGCAGTAACGTTTGCTCATTGTTCCTTCATTCACTTCACTGGAGCCCTCGTTGTCCTCGAGTCTGCAATGTATTTTGTGTTCAGAGAGGTTTATATAAGCTCATGAAAGACAGATCCCTCAATCCCTATTCAAGGGATGTAACTTCTGATTGATAGGGAATGGATCACTCCATATAGGTCCTGGTCAATCTGGTGAAGGAACACTGTCAGGGACAGGATGCTGAGCTAGATGGACCATTGGTCTGACCCAGTATGGCACTTCTTATGTTCTAGTCCTTGTGTCAAGCTTACGCAAATGACCAGATTTGACTGTATTTGGCAAAGGAAAGGGGTCACCTCTCTCAAGCTACCACACTGCTGATGCATTTTGCATTTTCTATGGCAGAGGTGGGGAACTTGAGGCTCAGGTGCCAACTGCCTGTGGCTGTTTTTTGTTTGTTCTCTCCAATTCCTTGATCTGGCCCGTGGATCCATTCCCTACCCTCAAGCACTGGAAGAGTGAGCTCTGGAAAAGGTAGCGGAGATGAGGGCATGCACTCAAGGATAGGGCATGGACCCGTGGCATGGCATAGGCCAGCCGGTGTGTTCAAGGAGCCCATGGAGTCCCGTTCGGGCATCAATGGGGCCTGAATGGGGCCAGGTCAATTCGGGCATCCTAGATTCGTCAGGGGTGCCCGAATCTTCAGATGCCTGGTTACAGCTCTACTCCCAAACCATAGTTTTCCCACTTCTGGCATAGATCCATCCCATCTTGTTGGCATGTTCAGACATGCCCTGGAATATACAAGGCAGCCTGCGGCTCCATAAATGGTTAAATTCAGCAAAAAGGCCTTGTAAGGACAAACAGCTGATGTCCTTACACAAGCCTGAAAGTGTGTCTCCCTAATCAACCCAAGTACCCATGGACACTTCCCTGGCTTGGTTTTGCAGTTGCAGGTCCATTTACACCACACAAGGAGCTAAGATTTAAAGAACTTCTTGACTCGCCCTCTCTTTCTCCTTTGTCTCTGATTCCCATTACCTCAGACTATTCTGTGCTGTATAAAAGACCCTTTGTTTGTACAGTGCCTTAGAACCACCTTGGCTAGCTAGAAAGGTCTGTGTTGTTCATTCTCCTGGACAGGGACAGATGTGGATCCACTGTCCCTGTTCCAGTCCCTAAGCAATAAAGTCAAGTGACCTGATCTTGAGAGTGCAGTGTCTACCTTGTCTCGTGTGTACTGCAGCACCCCTAAACCGCACAACGCTAATGACTACACATCTTGAGCACTCACCTTAGATGCTCCTGCCCACAACTCCTATGTACACGCCAAAGACTGTACTCATTTACAAAGTGGTTCGCAAGAAGGAAAATCTTCCCCATTCTTAATTTAGGGTTAGGCTTCAATGCTGTGTTGGCTTGTCCTTTGGTGCTAATGGCCCTCAGCTCCACTAGAAAATCTTGCCCCTATGGATGAGCTGCTAGCAAAGGCAACTGGTGACTGTTGAAAGAGAGTGGGGGACAGACAAAAATAAATTAAAAATAAATTTTAAAAATGAGAAAATATAAATATAAATATTTAAATAATATAATAAATACATAAAATAAAAAATAAACATAAACAAAAACAAATTAATAAAAAACAACACATCATGATGACTCCTCCAGGCCTGTTCTGCCCCAGCTGCCCCCACCTCACCCCACCCACAATCCAGGTGCCAGGCAGTGGCAGCAAAGCATGAGGCAGCTGGAGCCTGGAGAGGGGAGAGTGGAGCTCCGTGGAGGATCACTGGTGGTGAGGGCGAGTGTTCCCGCTGCTGCACTTTCCTCGGGACTGGGCTCGGCCTCCGCACTGCTCGCCTCCACACCGCTCTGCCTTGCCACTCGCTCACCCTCGCAGCCGGTGATCCAGCGCTGAGCTCCACTCTCCAGGCTCCAAGCACCTTACACCGCGCTGCCTCTGCCTGTTCCCACAAGCCCAAGGAAGTGAGTGCCTCCCCCCAGCCCCTCCCTTTCCGGCGAGCTGCAAGAGGGGAGAAGGAGGAGCAGTGTCGGGCGCCTGGGGGGTGGGGGAACAGGCTGGTGACCACTGGGTGGGGGGTGGGGCCCAAAAAGCTTGTGGGGGGGGGACTGCTGGCATATTGCTGCTGCTGTGTGAGAGCTCCAGCGGTCAGGGCTGGATCCAATCTAGTCCTGGACTGCTGAGGGCAGCAGTGAGCAAAGTCTGTTCTGAGCATGCTCACAGCGTGGGCCCTCTCTGCACTTCCCCAGAAGTGGGGTGGATGACGCACATGTGCTACCTACATCTTGCTTCCTCTTCACAGTGAAAATGACATACGAGGTGGGAAAAGAACTTGAGGAAATCGGGGCTTCACTCAGAGCCTCAAATTAATGCTTGAAAACCGCAAGACTTTGTGTCAAACCTGGAGGGCTGGTAATGCTAACTCCGGGTGCAGCTACACGAGCCTGGAGGGTCCGATCCTCGCGTGACTCCGTGGTGGCCAAGTGCTGCCAACACACTGCAGGGCCAACATGGGGAGCTGGGTAGACAGTTGGGCCCATTCATGGGACAGCCGGGAGGCCAGGCCACTGTCAGAGCTCCCATCATGGCATGGGGCAGACCAAAGTGCTGGCCACATGTGTGGGCGCCTAACCGTGCCCTGTCTTCCTCCCCCGGTCCAACCAAAATCCCACCCCTGGCTGGGATGCGGCAACATACCATGGACAACAGTGCCCACCGCTCAAAGCCCTGCCACAGAGCTCACTGCATGGCACGGCAGAAGTGGTCCTGGCACACAGGCTGCCACACCTTGGGCAGCCTAATCCCTACTTGGGATAAGGCTGCTACATGACACATCCTCAAACGTTTCTCAGGTGGGATTGGGTTTGCGAGTGGTTCAGGGGGTTGGGGTGTAGTTTTTAAGGTTTTTTTTAAAATGTTTTAAGGTTGTAAGCCACCTTGCGTCTTAATGGAAAGGGCAGGGTATAAATTTGAATGAATAAATAAAAACAATACAACCAAAATACCCAAATAAGCAAACTAGAAACCCACCCTCAAAATGGAACAGAATAACCAAAAATACCCTGGTTGGGCAAGTACCCGTTTCAGTTGCAGATAACATTTGTGTAATCAAGGGGCTACCCAAAAAATGTGAGTAATACACGCAGATAATAATCCCAATACTTGTTTCAGCAGTACTTGTAATGCAGAAAATCTCAATGCTGCTTAATAAAGTCAGAGAGCAATCACTGCAGCTCAGCACACGGTATTACAAATACGGTGAAAGGGAGGAGAGATCCTTTTGCTGATGGACCTCCACATGATGTCTTGAGACTCCAAACTTCATGGCATAATGAGAGTAGTGATGACAAGGGTAATAACGTTCATGGTAATAAGGACAAACAAGGATTCCATTTCCATTACAGCAATCAATCGATGCTTTTTTAAAAAAATAATAATAATCAGGCCCCTACAGGGGCCAAGAGTTAAAACTCCAAAAAGGCAGTTAGAAAGGTCTTTGGAAGCAGCATGGAATTTTAAAATCTAATCTGTAATTTTAAAAATGAAAACTAATGTGATTTGTTACAATACACTTCCATTAAAACCAGGATGTCACTCAGTCAATTCATCTCAGTGTATTTCAGAGTAAAAAGAGGAGAGGTGCTTCTTCTTCTTCTTTGGAATTTGTGTTTTAAATGGGGCTTTGAGAGTATGGTATAGGCCTTTTTCTGAGGTGGTGCACAAGACTGGTGGAAAAGACACTCTTTCAGTCAAGGCGTTTATAATTTTGAACCTGAGTTTTTGAAAACAATGTTTGAAGCTTATGAAAGTGCAGGCTGCTTCTACAGCCACTGCCATTTCCTGTAGCTCAGAAGTCCAATTGCTTCTTTTTGCTGAGTTAATTTATGCTAGACCCATTAGGGTTGCTACCTCCCTCCAGGAGGAAACCTGCAGGGGATTGAGCCATGTCAGAAATGGGAGGCAAAGCAGTTATTGCACCTCTTTTTGACATAAACCTGCCCCTCAGAGAGCATTATGACATCACAATGCTCCACAGTAGGAGGGGTCACATTGGAAAAGGGGCAAGGCAAGGAGGCTGTCACACCCCTTTCTGATGTAACAATACTACACAGGGGTGGGTCCATGTGGAAAGGGGACAAGCAAGTCCCAATGGCTCATGCCCTTGTGACGTGACCACACCCCTGCTCTCCCCAGAAACCCTGATTTCTCCAGGCTACCGGGGGTACCTTGGCTGACTTGGAGAAAGCTTCTTCCTCACCCCTGAAAATTCTGGGTCAAAATTCAGAGACTCTGGGCAAAAACCCAGAGAAGCGACCACCCTAATTGATTGCTTAGACTGAAAAGATCATGGACAGGATTTTCAAAAACCTGAACCTGTTGTCACTTTCAAAGACTATTTTTAAATGGGCATGGCTGGGGGGATGGGCCCATGTGCATCATGTAGCGTGCCGATGCATGTCCTGTGAGTGGGGGGGGCAGGATTTAAACGGGCTGTGTTGGGTGTGCATTGGATGTGTGCCGTTATCCATGCATCGCCCACTCCTGCCCCCGCACGGACCAGCCAGGATCTCTCCCCGGTGCGCCATGCGTGGGCATGAGTGGCCAGTGCATGGGGCATGGGAGTGCGCACCCACCCATGCTGCCTTCAGACGGGCGCTGGGTGTGTGTGCGTGGGCCTCCGTGGGCACGTCCCCTTTTAAAACAGCCAAAGTGACATCAAAGGCTAACGCCAATGGGAAGAATGCCTCAAAATTTGCCCTGTGTTCTTGTGTATTCTGGATACAGCGTTTGTGGTACTTGCTTCAGATATTTGTTTCAGCCCTAATCAGGACTTAAAATGATTGGGATTTTGGAGTAAATGAAAAGGAGTTAGGTACACAATTTCCTCTCAAGATCAAACTCTTTTAGGCTCCTTTGCAAATCCCAGGCCTAAAGTGTTTTATTGAAGTGAAGAGCCTAAAACTTTTGAAGCCATTCAGGATGCTTTTAGTAACCTCCAGCCACCCAAACATTTGACAGCTTTTTAATTCCATCTCTGCCCCCAAATAAGCTCTATGAAATTGTGACCTAATGCATAGCAATGGCCCGTCAAAGATAATATTACAACTCCTGGCTTGAGTGCGATGCTAAATCTCCTGTCATGCGTGGAATGTAATTACCATTAAGGTTGAAAAACGAGCGAGATGAACAGTAGTGGCAGTTTTTCTCAAGTTTACATAAACAATGGCTACAAGCAGGAGGCTGGAACATTAAAATCAAAGGGCCCCTGTCACCCTAGTGCTTTAAATCTCTAAGCGGCTCCTTGAAAATCATCTGGCCTCAGTGAATGCAAACATAAACCGCACTGTGGCTGTGGAACTCCCTCCTGATGGAGGTCCGTCTGGCTCCGGACCTCCACTCTTTACGAATGTAAATCCTGGCTGTTCCGCCAGGCGTTTGGTGAGAGGGATTGGGGTCGGGGGGTGTCTGTGGCTCTGCCTACGTTCTGAGGTTTCAAATTATATTTTTATATTGTATTTTTTATTATTTGTGCTTTTATTGTATTTTTATTGTGTTGTAAGCCGCCCTGAGCTGCCTTTGCAGGAGGGGGCGGCTATTATTATTATAAACATTTATATAGCACCAGCCATGTGCCTGGTGCTGTAAAGAACATAGAAAAAGACGCAGTCCCTGCCTGTGGCTTACAATCTAAAAGACAAGGAGGGGGAGACAGGGAGAGGGGACAGTGGGAGAGACAGGGGAGAAGACAAACAAACTTTCAGGCGGATGCGAAGTCTCAGGTGCGTGTGCTTGGCTTGGTTACAATCAGGTTGCTTGAAGCAGTCTGCAGAGGAGGGCAGACAGTAAGTATATGGGGAACGACTAGCAGGCACTGGGAAAGGCGACGAGGAAAAAGTGGGTCTTGAGGAGGGATTTGAAGGAGCGGAGGGGGGGGCAAGGCGGATGTGGGTAGGGAGGGAGTTCCAGTCATGGGGGGCAGCGAGGGAGAAGGGTCGAAGGCGGTTAGGTGAGCAGGAGAAACGAGGGAGAGTGAGGGAGGGGACAGAGGAAGATCGGAGAGTGTGTGCAGGAGTGCGTAGGGAGATTAGGTCCGAGAGGTAAGGGGGAGCTTGGTTGTGGAGTGTTTTGAACGTGAATACCAGGAGTTTAAACAGGATACGTTCAGGAAGGGGGAGCCAGTGAAGAGAGAAGAGGAGGGGCTGCATATGGTCGAAGCTACGGGCAGAGTGAATGATCTTGGCAGCAGGCTACGAAATCTAGGTAAATAAATAAATAAATAAATAAAAATAAACAATCGATAAAAGCCTCAGCTGAAGATGGCTGCTATCTGCTAATTTCAGGCAGAGCCGGCACTACTAGAAAAGCAGCATAGGCAGCCAGCTGCCTAGCGTGGCAAGTTGAAGAGGGCAGCTTGCCTGCCCATGATCCAATTGCTGCTGCTGCCACCAATAAGCTCCACGCTGAGCCTGGATCCAAAATATTCAGTGGGTTCCAGGTTTTCTGGAGCATGTTCTGTCTCAGGGAGTAGGGAATCTCTGCCTACAGCTGTTTTTTATTTGACCTCCTTTCAATTCCTAGATCTAGCCCATGGATCCATTTCCTAACCGCAAGTCATGAAAGAATGATCTCTAAGGAAGGGAGTGGGGATGCTGGCTGCTTTCACACCTTACGGGTTTTTGTGGGCATAAGATATATCTGGGGAAAAGCAGGTGGTTTGAATTCTCCTACCCATGTTAAAAACAGGAGCTGCCAGGCTTATGGATGTGGATTACCGGGCAGCTGAATCCTACCTTTACAGTGATGGCATGTTTCAATCCTGGCAATTCTGGTGTGTGCAAGCGCACGCGGAATTTAGATTTGCATTACAGGTGCTCTGGGCACCATTTTCACAATAGAAAGTCACACCGGGAGGAGGGAGGGGCTAAATGGCTCTCTCCCAGAAATAATGAAACCACAAAGCCATGCCGTTGTGAAAGGGCTTTTGCAAGGGATTAAGTGCAATGTGATTGCCCCCTCCATAATCATGACGTCACTACAATTCTGAATGATTCCCGAACATGGAGAAACAGCACAGGTGTGAAAGTGGCCAAAAACATGCACTCAAGGATAAAGGATCAATCCGTGCAGGGTCTGCTTTAGACTGGGGCAGTCACCCTAGACCTCGCAGTTTGTGGAAGCCTGCAGTTTGTGGGGCCCCACAAGAAGCACCACCTCCATTCCTCCTGATCCTGTGAGACCCCAGGAGCCCCAATGTGCGCCTGTGCAGGGATGCAGCAGTCAGTTGGGCCATGGAGCCAAGTTGGGCTGGAGCTGTAGAGGAAGGAGAGAAGGGAGGGGGAGGCTCCTGTTGTAGGACCAGTCTGGGGCAGTATCAGGACTGACAGGGTGCTGGAAAAAGGGTCACCACCCCATCACCAGCCACCACTGCCTCACTCACTGGCTCACATGTGTGCTCTCTCTCTCTCTCTCTCACACACACACACACACACACACACACTCCAAAGGACAGTCCTATTGGGTCAGACCCAGGGTCCACAAAAATAACTTCTTTGTATTTATAAGCACCAGACTGCCAGTTGTTAAAGGGGCATGGCTATGAGAAGTGGGGCCATTGAGGTCCTGAATTTTATTTTTGCCCTGGGCCCTGCAAATTCTAAAGCTGGTCCTGAATCCATGGCATAGATCCATGATCTGGACTCTCCGTGTATTTTTCCCATCCTGAGCACATCCCATAAGCACCTCCAGCACCAACTCCTATTTGGCCTGCAGAGCTTGTACTCATTTTCAAATTGACCTGTAGGGGGCAAAAGTGTCCTGCCCCCTGCTCTTCCCATTCTGTGTCTGGCCCTGGCCCTGGCCCTGGCCCTGGGGTAAACATATAGGTCAGCAGCTTCAATTTACAAAGGGTAAAACCACACAAGATGTTATCCTACATTAGGCCACGTTACCTCACATTAACCCATGATGCAGCTGATGACAATCTGGCTGGCGGTTGCCAGATGTTCACCCACTTCAGCCTCGAGGTGGGTTCCTGGTGGTTACACAATGCGTCAGCTAGAGAAGGCTGGTGACTCATCGTGGGCTACTGTTGCCTTGCCCGGACTAATGTGGGGCCATGAGGCTGCCTTCCATCTGGTTAGCCTGCTCAGCCCTGCTGTGAGGCAACATCTGAGGATCATGCCCGGAGGAGTGCACTCACCCTGACTGCCAAACAGCTGATGGGGGGGGGGAGCAGAGGAGCATGCTCAGTCACCCCAGACACCAAACAGCTGATGGGGAGACAAAGGAGTGTTCCTGCGCCATGTGGATGGCTCCTTGGCTGACCTGTGGCGTGGAAGAACTTGTGATGGCAGCCCCCCATTTCCTGGGGGGCGGGGCTGCTCATTTGGACTGCCCTCTCTGTCAGCCCAAAGTGTGGTGGCTGCGGTGGCCCTCTCTGGGGTGGGCAGGGGATCCAACTGACCATGTCTGTTGTGGCCTTACCCAAAGTTACCCCATTGATCTAACTCAGAATGTCAACATTGCCATCTACAAACAAATACTGGTGTAACAGACATTTCTGAAGAGAGGATGGGAAGAACACCCTGTCCAGCCTCTACGCTAGGAACAAAGAATCTCCCCTACATGATATTATGTATAACTATCCCAATAACTACTCTTTGCCTTTATGACTGCTGCTGCGCATTGAGTCGATGGGTGCAGTGAACTATCCACAGTGGGTGTTACCAGATGTAACATGAGCCATTCATTTGGATAGCAAATACACAGCAGGTCCTTAGTGTTTGTTCATGATGCAATACATGTTGTAATTCTCCTTGTTGTTCACCTGCAAATGTTCGAACTGCGTGCATACAACAAGGACAGGTCCTTGCCCAGAGCCACTGAAATGTCTAGTAACACTACAGCAGTTACTGTCAGCAAGGCAAGGCATGGGGCAGGGGAGAGACAGCAGACAGGGCTTTTCTTAAGCTGAGCCTGAAAGCAGCAGCAGCAGAGGGGCTCTGAGAGCAACACCTTTGCCTCCACCAACACTCTCAGTGCCACCATCATCACTCTGCAGAACTCACAGCTGCTCCAGGGAACTTTCCACAAGCACTACTCCTCCCAGGCTCAGCTCAAGATAAGCCCTGCTCGTCCACCTCCTATTAGACAGCCATTGAGTATGTCAGTGGCATCCTGATAGTATTATGTGTAGCAACTGGCCATTAATTAAATGTGGGATGAATCCATCCTGTGATTCCTGGAAACACCCAATGATTCTCAGGTTCTGGTGGAAGCAGAACTTGAACCCAGATCTCCATGCAGGTTCAGTCTTTATCCAGTCAGCCATCAGATCTGCTAGGCATACTCCCAGAAGTAGAGCCCTAAACTCCGCCACCCTCCCTAATTGGCTGGATCCTGTCACCCCGTTGGTCCACATAAAGCACCCACAGGAAACAGGAAGCGTCTCCACAACACAAGTGAATATCAGCCTGTGGGAAGAGACCGCAGCTTCCCTGCATTTTAGCTTCCATGGTCCTCTGGCTTCAAGACATCTCCATCAACCTCTGGGGGCCCAGTGCTTCACTTTGGCACCCCCTAAACTAGACTAGGTTCTGACAATAACTCCATGATCCTTTTCCTGAGTGGTAGCACTTAATTTAGAACACAACACTTTCTATGTACAGTTCAGATTATTTTCTTTAATGTGCATTAATTTGCACTAAACAACATTCAATTTCATCTGCCATGGTATATAGCCCAGTCACCCACCTGTAGGAGATCGTTCACAAAATAGGTTCACAACAGGTATTCCTGTTCTAACAAAGTGGAGATCAATATGAACAACTTCCTCTTTGTTTGTAAATTATATCTGCTTTCTGAAGCCTGTGCATCAACTAACTGTAATCCTGGTGAGGAAAAAAAAATGGAATGGGTTGTTTGATGCCACCCATTAAATATTTATTAGCAAGTTATTTGGGACTAAATGTATTAATGTAGCCTCGCAGCACTCAAGTGGAGTAAAAACACCCCCAAGGGCAAGTATTTTCAGGGCAAGTGAGACCAAAACTGGATACTTTAGAGGTGGTGCGAATGTTCCTGAGTGTACAAATCCTTTTTGCAATGTCACACAGCTAAACAGGACTTTTCTCAACCCAGACTGGCGATAAAAGCCTGGGATTGCAGAAGAGAAACCAAAGGAAAAGCAGAAACCACCAGGAGGAAGTAGAAGCTGTTAATGAAGTGTAATGGATGGCTAACTGCTTAACTTCTATATGGCTGTAATTAGGAAGTACTACTAATGCCTCCTTACTAACCCCATTCATTTCCTGTCAGAAATCTTTTTGCACAGGATGGGCTTTCTAAGAATGGTGGTAAGGGGGTGGAAAAGCAGAGATTGAGCTGGAAAACAAAAATCCCTTAGAGTATTCCTTCTCCCTGGAACTCCTTTTACATTTCATTCCATATGTGAATGGTGTGTGAAAAACAAACCCGGCTCTGCTGCTCCCTAAAGTGTTGGTGTTCAGCGTGGGTTCAGCCACATTGGAAATAATGGAGTGAGGTGACTTGCATCTTTTCTCTTCCTTAGACAGACCGTGCTTTCTCCATTTAACACAGCCTCTGCTTCATTTATTTACCCCTCTATTTCTTTTTATTTAAATCCTCCAGAACCTAGAACCCTCCTTGGGCTCAGAAATCTGGCCCAAGTTTGGTCTGAGCCTGACTGAACTTGGGACTGCTGCAGCTGGGCTCTTCTGGGCCTGATGTAATGTGGGTGGCCCTGCCCCATGGAGTGTCGTAGAGGCAAGGAGGTATGTCCGGAAAAGGGCAGGGTTAAGGCATTCCCCCACCCTTTTCCTGAACCGAACCAAACCAAGCCCAACAGGACCCTTGGTTCCCATCAGGCTCGGTCCAGTCTGCAGGGCTCCATGGGGGTAGGGCCTCTTGCCTGTGAGGAGCCTGAGAGGCTTGGGCTGGAAGGGCTCCTGAACCAAACCAAGCCCAACAGGACCCTTGGTTCCCATCAGGCTAGGTCCAGTATGCAGGGCTCTACTGGAACCAAATAATTTATAATAAAAACTCTTCAATTTTTCTCAGGGCCAGATAAATGCTTACACTGACTATACTGCATGTGGTGACCCCTAGTCTGTGGACGGCCTCGTCACTACAGTGTAGACAGTGTTCTGGGATGCTATCTAGGCCTGGTTAGACATAATGAAGCTGCTGCTGGCACCTCGGCCAGGCTAGGGCAGAGAACTCAGCCCATGGAGTCCTGCCTCTGCTTTTCTTCCACCAGAATCCCTAGAAGTGCAGCCACAACCATGAGGGAAGTGCAATTCTGCCACTCTCCAATATTTGAAATTGCCAGAGAGGAAATTGAAATGCCAGAGGGGATCAGAATAGCACCTCCTAGTGGCTGAAGCTCAGGGACTCCAGCTGAGGAAGAAGGATGAGAGCAGGCAGCAGCGGTGGGGTCTCCAGTGGCTGAGGGAAAGATGCTGTGAGGGAGCTACACATTGTAATTTAGCAAGAATCCTAAATCCAGCCTTTCCTCCTTTCATTTGAATTCATTTCAATAGCTTTAAGTAATAATTGGCTGTAGGGAATTGCCTTTCAGAATTCAAAATTTTGACCTAGATGACAGAAACGCCAGGAAAGAAGTATGAGGTAAGGTTACTGCAGCCTTGAACTATAATACAACAATAAAATGCCAAGGCTACAATCCACAAGCCATTTACTCCTTTAGAGTAGTCCCTATCCCAATAGGACTGCTCTGGAATCAGTGGTTTGGGGATTGCAGCCCAAGTGATTTTCAGTGGTAATCCTCCCTATGGACCCAAATGAGGCAATCGCACTTGCCTTCACATTCAAAAAACCTGTCTGCCAAATAAATAGTACCATCAAAGTGACCAAAATACTGATGATCAAAGTAACTAAAATAAGGAAGCAAAGGGTGTTACCAAACAAGATGGTAGCCCACACCAGGTGAGTGCCGAACTGTCCATTTATTAGGTGTTCGCCCGCACCAGCCATATGACCGCCTCCCACCTGACATGCAATGCCCTCTCGTGGCGGGGTCTCGGAGCATGTGGAGCCCACTATGTGGGCCACTGCAGGCGAATGTGTCTGCGTCCCATCAATTAGGTTGCATGCAGCATTGCACGCATGCAAGGAGTGGGTGAGTGGAGCATGGCAGCGAAGAGTGCCTGCCCGTCTGCTAGGCTTGTTGGGCTAAACCTGTGAGTGGGGGCTGCCCAAATGCACAAGAAATACACGCAGGGGGCTGCCCGTTTATTAGGCTTTACACAATAAACCTGTGAGTGGGGGAAGCACAGACCGAACCCGGACTGCAGCAAGCTATCATTTTGTTTGTTAACACCCAAAGAAAACAGAGACACAAAGATGTGAATTTCACAATGATAATGAAGACACAGTAGGATAGTTGTTCATGGGAACAAATATGCACATTTGCGAAGATAAAATGTCATATAATTTCAGTTGTAGTTAATTGAAAAACCTCTGGCTGCTCCATTGGTTTTCAGTATGACTACTCTGAAAAAGTTGGGTCTGTTCATTTCTGGTAGGGTGCTAAAAACTTTGGCAAACATTGAATTATTTATCTTATTTATTTATTTATTTATTTATTTGTTTGTTTGTTTATTTCATCCTTTCAGCATTTGCAATTTTGTGAACATTTGAATTATCGTTTTGTTTGGCATGAATGTTTGAGAGAGACTAATTTCAAAATTTTATAGGTTTTCATTATGCTGTTACCTGTCCTGAGCCTTCAAGGAAGGGCAAGATATAAATGTAATTAAAATAAATAAAGTTATGCACATAAGTAAGTACATATGGAAAACAGACTGCAAAGGAGCACTGCACAAGCAATTGTGTCAGAATGAAACATTTGCATGCTCGTCTACCCCAACACACTGGAATCAGTGCTTTGTGTCCAACTTGAGGTAAGGCCACATGAGACGGAATGGGCAGGCTACCACAGCTTGGGTAACCTTACCTCTCCCTGGGCAGCCGGGCTAAGTGATGCAGTGTATCATGTGGCCGGCAGTCACCAGATGTTCCCCCCGTCTTGGGCCAGGACAAAAAGCTGGCTGCTACATGACACGTCCTGTCACGGAGCGTCCTTATCCTACATGGGGTAATGCTGCCCAGGGCCTTACCTCTGGTGGGGCAACTCATGTAGCCGAGCCCTTTCTGTCTCACCATGCAGAAAGCTCTGCGGTGGGGCTGTGAGTGGCAGGTGCTGTCACCCATTATGGGATTTTGGTCAGGGAGGTGGGGCAGAACCAGGTGTCCGCTCATATGGCCAGCGCCACAGCCTGCCACAGCCATGGTGGCAGCTCTGGCAACAACCAGCCCACCCAGCTTCCCCACGATCGTGTGCCCGGCTCCCTGCACTGACCTCATACTGTGGCAGCTTCATTTGCATGTCACGAGGCCATGCGGGGATCGGGCCGTCACAGCTCATGTGGCCTCACCCTTGGACAAATTCGCAAAAATCTTGACTACCAGGCGATCTTATAAAATACTTCTGAATGAAAAAACAGATGGAGGAAATCACAGACGGCAGATATTACACAAGAAAAAAACAGGCTAAATTGATTACATTGTTTGCTTACTTTCCCCATTATTCTGTGAGTGTGTAGTAGCAAAGGATATCCAGTAGTGAGAGAAGGGGAGACCCATTCATGGTAAATGCATCAGGTCATCCTCTTGGAAAGGAATGGAAATTCGAGGAAAGTCAGGTCAAGATAGGACTGTAGAAAGGAGGCCTCTCATACTCCCCGGGTTTGTAAAAATCTGCTCATGTCCTACCAGCCATGCACTAGTGGCACAGTCGCATAGTTATCCAGCCCTGGGGCTTGGTGGTGCTGCTGCCAAGGAGATAGTGGTCGCGTTTACTCAGGAGCTGTTTGAGCTTCCTCCTCATGGAGTGGCCCAGGCCCAAATCTACCAGAGGGCCTGCAATTAGGCTGAGATTGTGCTAGGGAGAAAGGGAGACAGGTGGGGATACATCCATGATCTGAATGCTTTCCTTCCTTCCTCCAACTTGAGCACACCTCTTACGCATCCCTGCCTCCAAGTCCTATCCAGTTCATGGAACTTATTCTAATTTTCAAAGTGGCTCACTGGTAGGGTTGCCATATATGCAAGCAACCCTACCCACAGGAAGAAAAACACTCCGCACCTTTGGATTAGATTATTATAATTAAGGATGGGTCACTCCCGATATTCTGGCAAGAAAAGACAATGGGCATTTTCAGACAAGACTCTCTCTCCACCCATCACCCACCTTACATGTTACAGGGCACCCATATGGCAACACTGGTGCTCTGCAACATGTATAGGGGGTTGGGGCAGCGGGTGGAGAGTGTCTTGTGTGAAAATGACCTTGATCTCTGAAACAGGTTCCCAAACTGTGAGTTGAGAGCTTAAGTGGGGGGCAGGGGAGTTGGACTATCTGTAGATGGGGCATCGTCCCAATCAATATTTGATTTCCTTTGTGTGTCTGTTGCTGGAAACATAGGATAATATTTAAGTCTCAAAGTGTGGTCACACAGGCAAAAAGGTTGGGAACCCCTGCTGCATATGAAAGAAATAAAACCAGTTTCTACAGATCGAGAGCTAGCATCCCAATGAATGCTGTGAAGTAGCTTATTTTAAGCAATTACTTTTCTTCATCTGCTACAGGAAGGACTAAATCTGCCTTCTGGAGCCACAGAGCAATAGGTATTAAGGGGAACTTGGTAACACATCCTTTTACATCAACCTGAGCTCCATTAGCAAAATATAGATTTGAAAAGATAACAATCAAGCATCTGGCATTTTAAAAAATAAAATTGAGAGGGGAGAATTGAGGACCTATTCCAAATCCCACTGAAGTCACCTGAAGGAGGCTCAGTGACTTCAAAAGGTTTTGGATCAGAACAGAAAGGTGTTCATAATGTTTGCCACCCCCAAAAGGGAATCTCTTTGTTTTTATTGGGTTCTGGAAGACAAAACGTTTCATACAGCTCTTTCCTGGATCAGGGCAATTGTGCACCACCCCAAATTTGGCCTGTGTTTGATTTTCTGGCCCATCACATTAAATCTTTGAAAGAATTATGTAATTTGATAGAGTGGCAACCCCATGGTTGCTAAGAAAGTATCATGTAGCATGTTGGGTTATGTAAGTCTTTTGTTTATGCCTATTGCAAAATATCTTCTTGTCTTTGAAAAGCAGAATTTGGATTACAGTTTTGAAAATCTTGAGACTTTAAGCTAAACTTTGGACTCCCCCTATGAAGAGAAGGGATGAAGTGGGAAATTGTGTTAATAAAGTTAATAATTTGATTTGTCTAAGCTAGAAAGTTAGTTTACATTTTGAAAGCAGTATGTTTTATATGATGTGTTTTGTGCCTTAAGAAAATAAATCTGAATCATATTGTGTTTCAAGATACAATTCAGGTGCACATTTTGAAAAATTTGGCCCGACATTTAAATGTGTCCAAAGTGCTGCAAATCTGAATTCTTCACCCTGGATAGAATTATGTATGGCTTGACCATGCATCTTTTGAGGTTTCAGAAAGTATTTTTCTAGTGATGGTGGGCATTTTGCTAGGATTGAAAGGGTTAATTCTATATCTTTTTAGGTAAAAGATTGCAAAAGAGATATTGGAGGATGTGGGTTCATAATTGTCCATCCCAATAGTCTACATTGCTCCACTAAAGCTGCAATCCTCAAACAATGTGTTTTGGAGTAATCCCATGCATTCAGATTAGGGCTGAAACAAATGTGATCTTTTATATTCATGAAGACAATTTACATGTTCGTTCCCATTAATATCTAAATCCATCTTTATTACTGTTGAGAAGTTTTCATCTTCGTGTTCTCATTTTTTTCATGTCAATATTTTGGTTCCTTCGTTCACCTTGTCATGCTATTTGGTGTTGTAGCAAGGTGTAGCTATTCCCCATAAACCTCTGCCATATCCAGCCTGAAATTACTCACATCATACAAGGGCTACTCACTCAATATTCCTTTATTTGCAGGTTCTTATTCTCCTCACTGTCCCCTCAGGATCAGCACTGTGGCCAGCTCACAGCCTGCTGGAGCAGAGCTCCGTCCCTGGGTGTTTTTAGACAAGTGCCTCCTCACCCATTACCCACCCATCACATGGGTTGCATGGCCGAATGGGCGTCCTATGCAGTCCTGCAACATGCATGATGGGTGGGTGATGGGTGGGGAGGTGCTTGTCTAAAAACACCCCTGTCCCTGGCCACTCCTGACTTGATGGGTATTAACAAATGAGATGATAATGCCCTGGAGTCCGGGTTTGGCCTGTGCAGCCTCCACGCCCATGTTTAGCATGTAGAGTCTAATAAACAGGAAACCCCCTGCATGTATTTCTTGTGCGTTCGGGCAGCCCTCACTCCGCCCCTTCTCACAGGTTCACCATGACAAGCCTAATGCGCAGGCAGGCATTCTTCCTCACTACACTCTGCCCACCCCCTCCCTACCCCTTCTCTGTATCCCACCCCCATGATGACTCACAGCCATGGTGAACCATGGGAAGAAGTGGGAGGTGGTCCAGCACCTGCTATTACCACCCACCCATGGAAGTTCATACCTGGGTTTCTGCCTGCAAGTATTTGGCAGTTGAAACTAACTTTTTGCTACACACATAATGCTGAGCTTATTGAGGAAATCACATACTCTGAGTGCTTATAATGAAAATTGAAAGTGAAAGTAAAAATTGAAATTGAAAGCAATCTTTGCATGTTGTCAACCCGGTTTATCACATCCACAGTTCACAGTGATGTACTAGCAGGTAGCAGCATGCAGTTTTATTGGGGTCTTGTCCAACATGGTGTTGGAAATCCCTCTCAGTTTCCATAAAAACTGAAGTCAAACATGCACCTCTTGTACCCCTCTCTGTCATCTTCTGCATTACCATACAGCTAGGGCAGAAAACATCCCTGTTCGTGAGGGCGCTCTGCACTTCTCTGAGTGTCCAAACCTTAAATAGGGCAAGAAGCTCTCCTTCACTTGGTTCACCTTCCCTGTACTCCGAGTCACTTTTTTCCCCCCATGAGATTAATCTCTGCTATCCAATCGAGGCACTCCTGATGGCCCTGCAGGTGTCCTCTCACTGTCATCAGGGTGCTGATGAGAAAAAGCGGCAAGGAGGGTCCAGACTCCTTTACTGACCGTCTTACTTCTGGCCGTGCACACACGTCTGTCAGGTCAAGAGGAAGAGAAATAGGAAAACCTCTCAGCTGCCCTCTGTGTGGAGGGTGAAACCCACCAAGACTGAAGTACTGCATCTCATCATAGAGGACTAAGAGTGTGCCAGGGTTATGCAGTTTCTGTTTCCTACACTGGGGAATTAGCTGCTCTACCACACACTCACACCCAATTTCAGCAGGCCGGGCTGTGGATTCTCCTTTGGCCTCCAACCACCCACGCCTGTGCCACCAAGTTTGTAATAATCTACATACAGTTCAGCCACTGTCAAAATCGGTAGGACCACACAGCCCCACCTGGGTGTCTCACGCTCTGTCCTGATGCTCAGGCCCCATGCCCCAGGGTCTCTGGCTTCTGTGGGTTCTAGTTTAGGTTTGAAACTTTGCTCTCACAAATCTTGCTGAGAATGGGCCTCTCGACAAGATTTTTGAGATTAAGGATGAGTTGAGAATCAGCCATTTTCACCATTGTTCTCACAAGAATCTCAATGTAAAAAACAAAACAAAAAAACCTCTGCACGTGCGCAAAATGATTGCTGCGGCTGTTCTGAGCATGAGCGGCCCTTTTCCAAGATGGCGCAGGCCACGTTGGTGCCATCTTGGAATTGGGCAGCTGGTTCTGGTATGTGCAGGCCAGCTGCCCTTTTCCAAAATGGCACCAATGCAGCCCATGCCATCTTGAAAAAGGGCTGTGTGCATGTGCAGAATGGCTGCGGTGGCCATTTTGTGCATACACACTGTTGGTTTTTTTTCAAGAATCTCACAAGATCTTGAACTGTTAGTGAGAACTTCTTGAGGTCTTGCTGAGTTCTCGATTCTCACGAAAATCAAAACCGATTCTCAATTCAGCCCTATTCCAGTGCCCTTCCTTGCTGTGTACAGTCGCGTTCTCCACTCACACTCCTTTCTAGAGGCAGCCTGCTTAATATAGGTAGCTTCCTGCTAACCCAGGTGCAGGTCCAATAAGACCTAGTCAGGTGGTGCATTCAGTCAGGTTTCCTCTCAGCCCAGTGCAGCCTCCTGGCCACCCACAGAGTAGGTAGACTATAAACCTCTACAAAGAGGACAGGGGAAAGGGGGTGGAGTAGGAGGAAACAGCAGGGCCAAGAGAAAAGGAGAGCGGGACAATGGCCAGTCTTTCACTTTTCCCCATCTACTGCCCCTATGGGCTTGTTCAAGTCCCCTGTTTGGGTCCTCAAACTAACCCCCCAGTTACTCGCATGGCTGCCTGATGCTGGAGATGGAGAGAGCAGCAAGGCTGCTGTTTTTTCCTGGTTGCCTGGTTTTTCCTAAGGTGAGTGAAGGGATGGAAGACCCTTCTTTACATAATATACGCTGCCCAGAATGCAAAATATTATGTAATGTTTTAGGTATTTGTTTTATTTAACAAAATACTATACGTAAGACCGAGTGTGTTTGCTGTGCTGGTCCCAAATATAAGAGATGGAGACAAAGTAGTTCAGATGACATCTTTCATTGGACCAATATCTGTCGGTAAGGATGTGCAAGCTTTTAGACCCCAGGAGAGCCCTCTTGTGTCCTCAAAGCTTGCACACTGTTACCAACAGATATCAGCCCGGGCTGCTTTAGCAGGAGGGGTGGGGTATAAATCTATTAAATAAATAAAAAATAAATAAAGATGTCATCTGAACTACTTCATCTTCAACTCTTAAAGTTATGGCTTCTTTCATAAGTTTGACCCACACTCTGTCAGTTCACCTTGGAGCAATGAGGGTGAGGAAGAAGACCTTAGGTTAGATGTTGTATCACCCAGGTGCTCACACTCCTAATAGCAAGGTTAAGCTAATTGTTGCAGTGTGTTTACTGCTACAAGATCACTATTTCCCTGATAATTGCTTCAGTAGACATTTGAGAGTGACCTTTAATCACAGCAAAGATATGCTGTTCTTTTGTGTTCTCCACACCCTCAATCTCAGATGATGCAGATACAAATTGTATCTGCGGCAATCATGACAAAGTTTTTTATGCACGTATGTTCTAATGATGTCCTGATTCAACTGGGTAAAACACAGGCTCAGTAATGATCCATGGAATTAGTACAAGATGTTGTGTTAAGGACAAGTTGATAAGCAACGACCGTTGCCTATTCCCACCCAGGAGCTTTTTTCTGATTTGGAGTAGTTGGCAAGTGCGTTCTCTAGAAACGAATGCTGTTATATTCTTGGTAAATAAATGGCAAATGATGTGGTCCCTTTTTGCTTTCTTCAAAGCTACAGTGCATTCCACAATGCTGAATTAAGTAACAGTCACTGTATGCTGAGTGCTGACAGCCATCTAAGAAGTTTGGCTTGGAGGCTAGTGAAGTACATACTAAGCGCAAGGTGGGATCCTTAAACAGCGGGTGGTTTCTGGGTGTAGATACCCAACACTGCAAGGTTCCAGGAGCAGATCCCGAATATTATATCCTGCATTTCATGAGTCTCTATTGTCCCTCAATATAACATTCAAAACCTGAATCATACAGTTACTTTCAAAGACTAACCTATTAAAATCCTTGCTCATCTTTTTCCATGATGTAACATTTTGGATCACAAACCTAAGATTAACTAAACTGTTCCTGTCTAGAATACAGAAACATGCTTCAGTCCCTGTATTTTGTTATCCCAAGTGTGTGAAAGAAAGAAAAGGAATAAAATTATTTATGTTCATCATGCTGATTACCTCCTGTGCTACTGCTCACAGGTATTTTCCTACATGTTTGTAAGGTGCCTTAATCCTGTTTTGTAATTGTATATGTACTGGTGTGATAACCGAGCAAGGCCAGAGATGGCATGTGGGAACACACTGTAAGTATTGTTCTGGCGCAGATATATAGGACATCACGGACTGTTATTTAAACTGCCCTGGGGAGTCAACAAGACTTGCATAAAGGAGTTTGAGGGATTAAGGGTGATAGGCACTTGGGACTTAATTAGAGCTGAAATGAGTACCTGCAAAAATGGGTATACCCGACGAATTTCCAGTACCAGAATCAACCCAACAACATCAGGTACCGGTCGGTACCCAATTGCGACCTGATTTGGGAACCTGATGTCCCAGAATGTCAACTTCCAGTTCTGGTATTTTGACTTCTGACACATATTTATTGATTTTCCATTCCAGAAAGTTGACTTTGTCTTGGGAAATTGACTTCCAGTCCTGATTCAGTTTTCTGACCTGATATACCGATCAGTAATCAGAAAATAAACAAAAATCAGGACCTAAAGTTACCAGCTTCTGGGATATCTGGGTATTTGGGTACCCAATGTGGTCACTGAAAATGTGGGTATACCCGCAGGTACTAAAATAAGTACCTATTTCAGCTCTAGCTGCTCCACAGTCCGTTGAAGTTACCATTGTCCTTCAATAGGCTTTGGATCAGGCCCTTGTTGGTAGGCTGCATCTTTCCCTGGACCTCAACAAGGACATCACCAGATTGTTTATTGAGGTAAAAGAGCATGTTAGAAAGGGGCAATACTCTTCCCTGGGAAACAACATGAAGTTCTGCAATGGCTATGGCTATGTCAGAGGCAGGAGAGCCTCTTCTCCATACCCCTCGTGGAGCATCGTGACATCACAGCATCCCAACTGGGCGAGGGCAGGTGACATCTGGATGGGGGAGTGTCCCCCTTTGCCTCCCCTCTCCCAGTGTCCATAGTCTCCAATCACCCTGTTAGATTTTTCACTAAATGTCATGGGACGTGGCTACCTGACTGCTATTACAGTTGTGCTTGGCTGAAGTTCTTGAGCTAATCCCACCACCATCTCCGCTCCAGTTAAATGCCTGGGTGTTTTGTGTGAAAAGTTTGCAAATGTGGAATTTGCGCTTCTCCCTGTGTCACCACCCCCTTCAGGTTTGCAAGAGTTTGAATTTGTTGCCTTCTGCATGGCATGGCATGATATTGCAAAATGGGGTTGCAGTAAGTAGTGTCTGGCCAGGCAGAATTTAAGAGAAACAAAGTCCTTTCTGGTATGTAAACTTTAACAAGTATAAGGGGGAAAAGTTACAAATATAGAGGCAGATGACTTCTTCCAATGGAAACCATTCATTTCTAGTGAGTCGTAAAGGAAGAAAACTCATCATGGTACATGTTGTTGAATCATGCTCTTTGGTGAGAGAGATCTGATGAACCATAAACTTCGGGCAATGTGCCCCATTGCACCATTAAACATGATCCCCAGAAAATAGGCTATCATCTGAGACCTGTGTTTACTGCACTGCTGCAATATGCAGTGTTTCTTGAAGAATTAGCCAATCCCCACACAGCAATAGGCTGAAATCTCAGTGACACTGCAGTAGGAGCTGTGTGTCGTCTCAACCTTGTTGCCTGATCCAGCTGCCATCTGTGAGGGATGGCCAACCCCACCCCCAAGCTCATCGTGAGTAGGGCCCTGGGAGCTTTTTTACTGGATTAAGATAGAGATGTAGAAGGGAGCAGGCTTTGGGGGCTACTGGCCCTTTAAGGGAGGTGGCACCAGTGTGGGCTGCAGGTGCTATCTGAGGCTCAGGTGCTGGGTTGAGTAAAGGATAGCGCTCGGATGTCTCACACCTGGGTGTGGCTTGCCTAGCCCAAAGCCTCAGCAAGGCTCAGTGAGGAGAAAGACAAGGAAGAGGTAAGAGCTAGGGAAAGCTCTGCCTAAGGGAACCTGCCAGCGCAATAGGCAGAGCGGGGAAAGCCTTATCTGCGAGGGGCTGAGGCTACCCTCAGGAGAAGAGGCACCCCTGAGCCAAAGGGACTGTGCCTGGCAAAGGGCCTATAGAAGGGAGATAAAGGCCAGGAGCTAGTAGAGCCCAGCAGCGAGGAGGGCTGCTAACTGGACTATACCTGCATCAGAGGGTTGGTGCCTGGCCAAGGGTTTCTGTGGACTGTGAGTACTGTATATAACTCTGGGTGAACTGTGTATGACAGTAAAGACACTGTGGGTTAAGAAGAGATCTGGTGGGGTAGATTCATTGGGCAACATCCACCTGCCAGTACTTACCCCAGGCATTTCGCAAACCTGCTAAAATAGAGACCTGAAATTATTTCTCCCCTTCTGAATTTATAATGTAAACATTTATTTTGTTACCCAGTGTAACAGGTCTCCCCTAAGTATTTGCAGGATTAGGCCCCAAATAGGATCTGAGAATAAGTGCTTGCAGGATATGGCCTTTGGGGGAAGACTTCTTTATTGCGTGTTCCCAGTTAACAGCAGAAGAGAAGGTGAAGGTGATAACTTATAAGCTATATAAACTGGACTCAAACACTCAGGAAGGGCACACAAGAGAGAGGAAAGGAGCAAGAGGGTGACTTCAACTGGATTGTGCCACAGGCCACAACCCCTGAGAGAAGAGGCGTGGAGGTAGGGAGTTTGTCCAGAGCCCTGGACACCTCCCTCCCTGGTCAGAGGGCCAGAACACCATCAGGGCTGGCCTTAGCCTAAGCGGGGCCCAGGGAAGGGAAGAAATGCAGGGCCCTATATCTTCCGCCGGCAGCTAGACTGCTGGTGGCCAATGGGCCTAGGGGTGCTCCCTGGCTCAGGGGGTGCTCCCCGGCCCAGGGGAGGTGCACTTCCCAGGCCTGGGCTCGGGGATGGGTGGAGGGGCACTCCCCTCCACCCATCCTCAAGTCTGAGCAGCCATTCGGATTCTGAATCGGATCATTACCTGATCCACTGCTGCTGTCGCCGCCGCCACCACCTCCAGCCTGGGCCCCATGCCAGGCTTGGAGCTTCAGGTGGGGCAGGCACCGTGGCAGCAGATTAAATCTGCCACTGGGCTGTCTGCCGCCACTGGATGTTCTGCTGCCCCCCCGCCCCCAGCCTGTCACAGACCGTCTTGGCCAGGGAAAATGAGGGAGAGAGGGCAGAGGCCCTGCCTCTCCCTCATTTCCCCTGGCCAAAACAGCCAGGCAGCGTCAGGGAGAGGAGGGGCCTCTGCCTGCTTCTCACTCACTTCCAGCGGAAGTCAGGGAAGAAACAGAGGCCCCGCTTCCCCCTCACTCTGTGGGTGCCCCTCCTGCCTGTCAGTGTCTCTCAGCCAGGGGAAATGAGGGAGAGGCGGGGCCTCTCCCTCTCTCTCCCTCACTTCCCCTGGCTGAGGTCCGAGAGTGTGACAGGCAGCTGGGGGTGGGGGAGGGAGGGTATGGAGTCTGGGAGAGACAGGGCCTCTGCCTCTCCCTCACTCCTGCTGCCCCCCCCCACCCAACCCGAATTTTTTATTTTTTTAAAAATCAAACCCAACCCACCCACAGGGTCCTCCCCAAGTGCGGGACCCTCAGAGGCCGCCCATAGCTGCCCCGCGATAAGGCCGGCCCTGACCACCACCACCATCATCATTTCAGATTAAATCAGCTTCAATCTGCTCTCCCATATCAAGTTCTGAATAGTAGCCAGGCACCAGGGTAAGCACTGAGACTGCAGGACCCAGGTCAGATGAAAGAAAGAAAGAGAGAGAGAGTGAGAGCTCAGTGTCATTAGTATATTGATGGCACTTCACTCCAAATCTATGCATGATCTTGCTCAGCAGCCTCAGATACACATGGAACAGGACGGAACACAAAGTGAAACCTTGAGGACCTTACAACGGAGGTCCCCAAGAGACAATGAGCAACTGTCAATCACCACCTTCTAGGAACACCTTGACAAGAATGAATGGAACCACTCCAGCATGGTCCCACAAAACCCTTCCAGGTACCACAGTCATGTCAGCAACATCTCATGATCAACTGTATTGAAGGCCACTGAAAGATCTAACAAGATCAGCAAGTTACAATTCCCCTGTCGATCTCCAGGCGTTACCATTATCAACCAGGGCCACAAGAGTGATCTCAGTACTATACCCACAATGAAAGCAGAACTGACATATGTTTAGGAATCCACCAAAATCCAGATGAACCTGAAACTGCAAGGAGACCACTCGTTCAATAACCTTTAAGGGGAGGTTAGAGATTGGGTGATAGCTGGCAAGGGAGACAACTAGGACTTAGGAGATCAGCAAGAAAAATGACTGAACAAGTGTATTCTGGAAGAGGCCTTTTTAAAGAGAATAGCCGCCCTTAGTCTATGGAGAAGGGTGGGGTAAAATGTGGATAAAAAAATAAAATGGCAAAAATAGGCATATGAATCCATTAAACAGAAAAGACCAGATCTCGTGTTCTAAAAGCAAGCAGCACTGTCTGAGTGTCCGGGATACAAGGCAGTGTCCTGGTTAATTAAGTAGAAACACCTATTGTTTACATTCATTCCTGCCACCTAGAATTCCTCCTCCAATTGTTCATTGGATCCAGTGGCTATTTTATCTAAGCCAGCACTTCAGCCTATGAGTGTGTGTTAATTGTGCTGCTGTTTTTCCTATGACCAAGCACCCAAATGTGCACTCTGAGTGGTATGAGCCTCTCTGCCTCTCTCAGTCTGTTCCTTGTCAGTTTGCATCAGTTTAAGGTCAGGAAAGCTAATAGGGAACAAGGCACTGCAGCATTTGAACCCAACCTTGCACTCCTGAGGAACGAACTGACAATTAGTACAGGGATCAGCATCAAAAAAGAGCAACCCAGCATGAAGCCTGCCTAATTAGTCATATGAACTGAGGGCTTCACCTCCACTTCCTCAAGAACACATGCCTGTCAGATCTTATACAATGAGCCTGCTCTCTCTAACATAATACTGAAATGAGGTTGAGAACAGGTAACGCCATTCGAATAGCTCAGTCAGGCAACAGCATTTAACACACAGTTTTGTATGGAGAGATTTGATGGTCATTTTGCAAATGAGTTCTTGGTGGTGTAAAGTCTCAGAACAATTCTTTAAAAAAGAAATGCATCATTCTTTTAATTCCAAATCTTCATATTTTAATAGCTGTTCCTGAGCCAGTGGAGAAATGAGCCCAATGAAAAATTTAGGGTGAAAACTGGACACAGTCCCCTAATCCCATTAGACTCTGTCAGCTTGGAGTTTGCCTATTTCTGCTTTTCCTTTTTAATGCTGGATTGAAAACCTTGGTGGCTGCAAGCTTTTATTTCTCCCTAGAATGTGTACAACAGCACAGCAACAGTTCATACACCTACCTCTAACCCTGAATGCTTCTGCCAACTTCTCCTGAGAATCAACAAGAGCCTGCAATAGATCCTGTATATCAGGGATAGGGAGCCTCTGGCCTGTGGGCCAAATCTGGCCCACAGATTATTTTTTTTATCTAACCTGTTTCCAATTTCTGGATCTGACTTGGGGATACAGTCACTACCCTCAAGCACTGAAATAGTGAGCTGAGGGGAAAGGAGTGAAGATGCAGAGGCATAGCTAGGTTGGTATGCACCCTGATGGAAAAGATAGAATAGAGTCCCCCTCCCTCCCAGTGGCAGGAGACACCGGGTAATTTCAGACGTGCTGGGCCCAGAGGCCCAACATGCTGAACCCTGGACCGGGATCCGTCTCAGATCCCGATCAGTGATGAAGCCGGCCGTCCTTTAGACATGCCGGCTTCCATCATGCTGGGGAATCTCGGAGGGGCCATGCGGCACAACGTGCAGCCACACGGTCCTACCCCCCATGCTTCCCCTGCTGCCCTTCCTTGGCAAGACAGGCGGGCGCAGCTGCAGCCAATGCGGCCGCTGCGCTCAATCCGGTACCACGGTCGGGGCCACGATCCGTGATGGGCCAAAGTAACAGACATTACTTTTGGCTCATCACAGATCGTAGGGCCGGCACCATCCTCAGAACCGTGGTTAGCTTTGACACACACACACACCCTCCAGAGATTCACTGTGGTGAACATCAGGCGGGGCTCAAACAGACATGCACGGGATCACAGCCGCCACCCTGAACGCACTGTGATTCAGGGTGGTTGACTGATCTCGTCACATCTGAAATTACCCACCGCTGCACTAGAGAGTGTGGGCAACCTACCACCCAGGCATAGTGCTACACACCCTGGTGAAGATGAGGGCATCTACTCCCAAGGATCAGGATGGCTCCATGGCATAGATCTATGATCCAGACACTTCACTTCTTCCTTCCGGAACACACCCCTTAAGTGCCCCTGCCCCACCCCAACTCCTGTCCAGCCTGCAGAGCATGTACTCATTTTCAAAGTGGCCCACAAGAGACAAAAAGCTCCCCTCCCCTGTTGTATATATTTTTGCTCCCAGTCCCTACACAACCCTGACTCCCTGCATGGGATGTTGCTTAAATAAAGTAAGGACATCCATTGATCTAAACTCCTGAACTGAATTCAGTTCCCCAACACAAAGATTGTTCGTGAAAGCCGCCCTTCCCTTCTCTTCCCAGTTAGAACTATGCACATATTGACAATTTACACTGATGTTTGTGAGGGACTGTCAGTGATGGCTACAAACAGAGGGAAAATGGTAATTACCAGAATAGATAAATCAAATGTATATGTAGCATGATAGGTCACTTAACATGCAGTATCCCAAACCTTTTCCTCCCCCACAGTCCCTGGTCACTCCAACTATTAAATAAGTCAGATAAGGGATTGGCTGCAACTTTTCAAGTAGGACCACACATGCACAAACAAATAATTATTTGGCATAACTATGGCAAGAGAAAAGCAAATGTGAATCTTAGGAGACACCCAATAAATCTGTCTACTCACTATCTCTCATTTTAAAAGCTATTTGTAAATCTGGAATCCATATGCAGAACTAGCTGTAAGATTCTTCGTTGTGAGGGGGGAAAGGGCAGGAAAAGAACATCCTAAAATTTCCTAGTGCTGCTCACTAGGGATGGGCGAATAGACCACGGTTCATGTTCAGCCGTTCGGCCGTGCTCCGAGTTTGTGTTCGGCCGTTTGTGTTCAGCCGTTTGTGTTCGGCCGTGCTCCGAGTTCGTGTTCGGCCATTCCTTTTCACCCATTCGTGTTCAGCTGTTCGGCGAGTTCGTGTTCAGCCGTTCGGTCATTGAAATCGCGTGAGAGCCCGAAATCGAAATCACCGAAAACAGGAAATTCATGTGCATGCGGAGCTGTGTGGCAAGTGAGTGTGTGTTTGACTCGGTTGGTGTGTTTTTGGCTGTGTTTGACTGTGTGTGACTTTATTGTGTGTGACTTGAGTGTGACTGGCTGTGTGTTTTGGTTCGGTTTGTGTGTTGTGGGTGAGAGAGATCCTTGTTTTTTAAAAATAAAAATAAAAAATGAAGACGGCTGTGGTGAGGATCCCCCAGCTGGGGGCCAACTTGCCAGTGCTGCCACAGCCACTGCCACTCGAGGAGGAGGAGGTGGCCGAGGCGGCTGCCCTGGTGGTGGCTAGGGCTACTGCTGCAGCTGGTGCTGCTAGTCCTGCACTGCTGGCTTACTCCTCGGATGAGGAAGCGGCGGACTCTGGAGCTGCTGCCAGGTTTGTAAAAAAAATTTTTACTTTGAGGACAAGAAAGGATCTGTTGGAGAGAGCTCACTTGCGTGCGTGTGGGTGCGTGGGCAGTGCGCATCAGTCGGGCACAAACAGTGGGCATCAGCGGGTGGCAGTGGATGTCTGCAACAGTGAGGGAGGGTAGGGTACTGTAGTGCGGTGGGCTTTGCCATGAGCAGCACCCCCACCCAAACATGTGCCAGGCTAGCAAGGGTTCCACTCTCCAGTTGCCTTGCCATCCCATTCCCTATGCATATGCACCCCCAAATAAGGGCAGGCTCTTTCCTCCAGCCAGGGTTGTTGTT
>QEPC01014266.1:1246177-1257862 GCA_003113815.1 Sphenodon punctatus | reverse complement strand
TAGGGCATCCCCAGCCCTGCTGCTGGTGGGGTCTGTGGCAGACAGTGGGCAGACAAGGTCCGATGTCTGGAGGTGGCTTCATAAAAAAATACGCCATCTGCACGTTAAGACACGGGGGCTGGAACAACAGGGAATGGATTGCCCTATGACCTCTTAGGAATGGAAGTCCCCTGCAGAGAGAGATTGGCCACCCACCCACTTGTGGAGACAGAATGCAGGCAGGGCTTCACACAGACCAATTGTCTGACACAGTATGGCACTTCTTATTCCTATCTTTTTATGCTCTTTATATTATCTGCAAGAAAAGATTGCTGGGTGAAGGAGCCTTCTGAAATGCCTGCTGTGTTGGGAACAGTGACCAGCTCAGAAGGTATTGGGAATGGGGGAGGCAGAAAGTTTTGTTTCTTGCTGCGCCCACCTCAAATCAAGCCCCATTGGCTCCTTGCAGCCTATCCCGTGGCCAATCGCAGACTGCCAAGCCAGTGGTCTGAGGCAAAAAGAGATGGTGATTCGGCAGGCTGGTTGCTACTCGAAGCCACTCTCCACCCTCCACCCCTGGTGCCTGGAAGTCTGCTCCTAGCTGAGTCAAATGACTTCCCCCTCCCTGCTACATTTGACCTTCCAGTGACCCGATAGAAGACCATGTTTTAGCCACCCGAACACAACCGAACGTGATCCGAACTTAACCAACTGTTCGGCCATTTTGTCGTTCGGTGTTCGGATCTGTTCGGTGTGTTCACCATTTCGCCGTTCGGTGTTCAGTTCCGTTCAGTATGTTCGCATTCAGGTTCGCGTTCGGTAGTCCGAACAGGCCGAGTTCGGGCTGAACACCGAACTACCGAACCGCGTTTGCCCATCCCTACTGCTCACGTGCATTTGCTCTGTTGCTCTCTCCTTATGTGTCCTGTCTTTGAAGATTCAACGCCAATTGACTTATAAAGAGGCAAACTTTCTCTTTATAAAGCTATGAGCATCCTCCCAGTAGACAGCAGCAATATCATATTTGCCATTTAAACAAACAAACACCCTTTGGTCAAATGATTAGTTATGGCAGACTTGAAGAGGTTTGTAGAACGTTGAGTACAAAGAAACTTAAATGTCACAAATCTGGGAAATAAACAGTTAAAGCTACGTTATATCTTATATGCTACTTTAACTCTGCCCTTTTATATTATTATGTCATCTAAATTGATCTATGCATACGATGTTAATATAGTGACTATGGCCTTTTTTACATGGCCCCCGCAGGGTGGAGGGGTACGTGCATACTCTGTGTGTGTTGATGAGTGGGGGGTATGCGGGGGAGCTCTCCCACTCATGAACACCCAGATTTCTGGATGCCCCGTGTAAAAAGGGCCTAAATCATAGTGTGGCAACAGTACTCTGAAAAATACTTAAGTCATAAAGATGCAGTATATAAGATAATTATGCTACATATAACACACTATATATGATTAATTTTATATTGCATACAACATATTACATACAGCATGCACATATGGTATCAGCTGCTCTCTCTCTCTCTCTCTCAATCATATAAAATACATTTGAAGAAGAGGATAAAAAATGAAAGCTTATTAGAAATAAAAGATAGAAAGATAAAGAGTTTGTGCCAAGATATAGAGTTATATCTGAGACTAAAGGAGAAAAGGCTTAGCAGCAGTCTGTAATACTGCTGTACTTATGATTCTAACTAGAGTTGGGACTCTGGGCAAAATTTTGTTTTTGGTTCTCATGTATTTCAGTTCTCGTATCGGTTGTATTGGATCTTTTGCATTGATTTTTGTACCAGATTTTTAACATTGCAGTTTTTCCATTGAAGTCAATGGGAACAAACCTCAATGTTAAAAATCAGATACAAAAATCAATGCAAAAGATCCAGTACAACCGATACCAAAAAAGAACCAAAATTTCAGATTAATCCAAAATGGCCATTATCGGGTACTTTTGGCTCTTTCCAAAACCGAAGGTCCCATCCCTAGTTCCATGATTGAAATGTTGGATAGGATAGCCTTAACTCACACGCGCTGGCACAATAAAAGTTTGGAGCATAAATTATGTAATGCTGTGGTGTGGTGTGTAGCATGAATTAAACCTGTCATATTAAAACTTTCAATCATTTTAGCAAGGTCTTATGGTATACTTACTGACTTTCAGTTTATATTAATGACTTGCAATAAATGTTTGTGTACTGGAAAGCATTATCACTAAAAAAATTAAAAATACAAAGAGCAGAGTTAAGGTTGCATGTGAGGTGTGGCCTAAACTTGAACTTTTCACTTCCCAGCTTTGTGATGTTTAAATTTAATTATATTCAATGTTTTGGAAATGGTACAAACTAATTTCATCTTTGTCATAACTAATTGTTTAGCCTAAAAGGTTTTTATGGTTTAAGGGTTTTTATGTGTTTTTGAAATGGGAATGTCGAAGCATACTCATGGGTGAAACGAGCAGCTAAATTCCTGGCTCAGGGGCCCTTAACCTCTATTCCAGTGTCCAATCTGCAACTGGATTGAAGATTAGTAAAGGAATCTGCATACCAGCCAATGAGTGACAAGGAAGTACAAGGGAAATAGAGTACAAGAAATGCAGTATTGTGTCAGTATTACCTCTTGGGATTTAAAATGAACATCAAATCAATAAATGGCAAAGCAGTAAATGGGATACCAGTAAATGACAAAACAAACTGAAAATCAAAATGTCAATTGAGACATTGTTGAGTACTGAGAAATTCTAGATTCTACTGAGATGGTATTGGAAACTGGGATTTTGATGAGAATTCTCATTTTGGCAAAATTTCAGTCCTATACTTAATTCATAGGTTTGTTTTTTGTTTGTTTTTTTAAACTGTGCTAACCCACTACACCTAAATCCCCTACCAAAGAACCCTGTCTTCAAGCCCCAAGCTATCCTTGAACAGTGTTGGTGTGGTCATCCCCAGAGATTGTTGCAACCCTCCACAAAGACAGCCAGGTATCATCCTATGGGAATTTTCTGTGCCTGGACACAATATGGAGTCTTTCTCCAACAGCCCATGAGTCTTCTCTCCCAGTCTAGACCATTTTAACCCCTTCGCAACAGGTAACAGATTTTCTACCCATGGGTAATATCTGCATTTCCATGTACAGCACTGGATACTCAACGGACTACTCAATTATTTATTTATTTATTTAGTAGATTTTTTAGCTGTCCCCTCCTACCACAGTCGCTCGGGGCAGCATACAACAAAACTAAAACACACAAATACAACAAAATGTAATAACAATAAAAATATAAATAAAAAAATATAAACATCTATAAAACCAACTCAGGTGGAGACACAACAACACACACACCAACAAGCCTCCACCTTTCACCCATCTCCCTCGCCAAAAGCCTGGTGGAACAGCCAGGTCTTAAACTGTCTTCGGAAAGACAGGCGATCTGGGGCTAGGCAGACCTCCGTCGGGAGAGAGTTCCACGGCCGCAGTACAGCAACTGAGAAAGCCCCCCTCATTGTCACCACCTGGGATACCCAGGAAACTCTGAGGGAGGCATTCCTAGCTGACTGCAGGGGTCTGTCCTGAGTCCAGGGGGGTGAGGCGATCCCACAGATAAGTGGGTCCCAGGGCATTTTGGGCTTTGTAGGTCAATACCAACACCTTGAATCGGGCCCGGAAGACTATAGGCAGCCAATGCAGAGAATGGAGCACTGGTATAATGTGCTCAGAATGACCTGTCCCCGTAAGGAGATGGGCTGCTGCATTCTGCACCAGCTGCAGTCTCCGGACCATCACCAAAGGTAGCCCCACGTAGAGCACATTGCAATAGTCCAGTCTTGAGGTGATGAAAGCATGGATGATGGTGGCCAGATCTGTGTCCAATACATATGGCCGAAGCCGATGCACCAGATGTAAGTGGTGGAAAGCTCCCTTCTCCACAGCAGCCATCTGGGCATCCGGGCTGAGCTGCGAGTCCAGGAGCACCCCCAGACTACGTACCTGAGGGACCAACAGTGGGCAAACCCGTCAATGACAGGGGTTACCACTCCCTCAGCCCTATCCACCAGCATCACCTCCGTCTTGTTGGGATTCAGCTTCAGGCGACTCATCCTCATTGGATGACAAGATGGAGGTGGTCATCAGTCCACCATAGCCACCAACACCAGGTAAGCACCAAGACTGCCAGGTCTGGGTCATCTGAAAAAGCCAGGTAAAGTTGGGTGCCATCAGTATACTGATGACACCAAACTTTCGGACAGCCTCACCCAAAGGCTGCATGTACATGTTGAACAGGAGAAGGGTCAAAAGAGAGCCTTGCAGAACTCCACACGAGAAGTCCCGGGGAGAAGATGAACACTTGCCCAGCACCACACGTTGAGTTCTTCCAGCCAGGAAAGAGCGGAATCATTCAAGAACAGTCCCGCCCACCCCTGCTCAGTCCCGTCCCGCATGCACGTCATCAACATCTTGTAATCAACGGTATAAAATGCAGCTGAAAGATCTAACAGGTCGAATGACCCTGGTCCAATTTGCAGTGAAGGTCATCGACCAAGGTCACAAGCACAGTCTCAGTGCCAATCCCCGGACGAAAGCTGGACTGCAAAGGATCCAGAAAACTGATGCGGTCCAGGTGCTGCTGAAGCTGCTGAGCCACTAACCACTCAATAACCTTCAGACAGGCTGATAGGTGGTGAGGGAGTCAATGTCCAATGATGATTTCTTGAGCAGAGGCCATACCACCACCTCCTTTAGGCAGTCCAGCACTCTGCCTTCCCTAAGGGAGGCGTTGACCATCCCTGCCAACAACGGCCCCAGCATCTCCCAGCTGGTCTTAACCAGTCAGGATGGGCATGAGTCAAGTTCACAAAGCACCCAGGGCATCCATCCCCGCATCAGCGGGCGACACCAACTGATCCCATAAAACAGGACAAGAAGGGGCTTCCATTTGCCCCAAGTGTGGCATCAAAGTCGTGGTGAATTCAAGCGATTATATCTACAAAAAAGTTGACAAAAGTGTCACAGTGAGCACTGGAAGACTCCAGTTCTAGGTGGAGGGAGGCTGGACTGACCAGCTCCCTCACCACCTGGAAAAGCTCAGCTGGATGCAACTTGAATGAATGAATATATTTATTTGCGTAGCCAATGGCCATAGCTATAACACAATGAACAAACAATAAACACAGACACTTAACATACATAAGTCCATCCCTAACATCAAACAAAACATAAGATAGTTCATAAATTCCACTATAACCATGGAAATCGTCCACCTGGGGGAGGTCCTATCGTATCCAATTTTAAAGGGCGCTCTGCATAGGATTGATCTCATCTCATGTCATCGTATTTGTTGTTATTCCGCATAGCCATAGGACGATAGCTAAAGAAGTCACCACATAAATACTATGAATATACTCTATATTTTAACTAAAATAAAATTAAAATTACCCCTAAAAGGGCAGAAACCTCTTAATCTGGGTTTGCCACAAACAACCCTTTGGAATCACCCCATTGACCCTCGAACAAAGGACCTGCAAGCGGAATCAACCGACATTAGCTCATCAAAAATTGAAGCCCCCCTGGAGGGGAAGCCCAACTTATTTTTAGCTAAACCATAGTTATCCAACCCAGGGCTTACCAGTATAGGACATTGGAGCTGAGGCACCTGACTCACCGGCGAAGACACATTAGGCAGTGAGTGGGCTGGAAAAACCTGGCCTACAGATAGATTTTCGAATTGGGTCCTTAGAGGAGCCTGAGGGATTGACACCATGGACAGGGACTTAGCAGAATTACCCAAAAGGGAAGAAGCCCTAGGGAACGACTGAACCCACTTAGGTGAAGCCAAGGCCACTGGCGTACTAGACCCACAGACCAGAGCTGGCACAGATGGAACAACAGGGGCTTGGATTGAAACCATATTTATACCTCTGCTAACATTTGGAATGTTCAATCTAATACCCGACTTGGCCCTGGGAGACGGGAACAAGTTGGTTTTACCTTCCTGGGAAACTGAGATGGTAGACAAAATTTGCGGCATCAATGGGATGATTCCTTTCTTGACATAAATATTGGCTGGATAGACCCCCTAAATCAACCGCCTAAAAAAATCAGCATTGGAAAGAATCCTTTTGACTATAAAAGGTGAGCGGAAGTAAATATCTATCCGCACAATGCTGCCCCTGGCTGGCAGATAATAAAATCGACTTATATAGGAGGGCAAAAAAGAGACACCCAGAATCACAGAAATATGGTGAGCAATCAAAAATTTTGACTCCCAAGGGGGAAGTACTCCAGATGGCAAAGGGTGAAGTATAAAAATTAAGCCATCATTTATAGGGGTAATCTCCCAATCCTCCTTAGCCCTCAAGGGTAACACCCTGGGATAGACTGGGCCACACAAGGAAGATGTCTGGCATGTCTGATCCACACGCTGAGGACCCAAAACAGTCCTATTCCCTCTCAGTTCTTCCAAACAATCCCAAATCCTTGTCATCTGTTGTTGTACGGCCAAAAGTTTAGCCTCCAACCCCTCAATTCGTGCCATAAAGGCCATGGGTACTTCTTTCTGCTGGGAACAAGCGCAGACCTGGGTCTGCATCTCCTGAGTCACAGGGGGAATAATACTCGAGTTCACAATAGAACCCAAAAGGGCATTAGGGGAACCCCCTCTTCCTATGTTCCCACTAAAGAGGCGCTCCATCTTCTCTAATTGGTAAGGGTAATAAGGGGCGGGATCCTCTAGAATACCAAGGGGATTAACTCTCGACATACTTGGGGAACCAGAGGGTACCTCAAAAGATCCCCCCTTTCCTACAATAGTTTTACTAAATGGATTCGATACCCCCAGAGACTCCCTGCCCTGGTCTGGGGAGGAGGACAAAGACTCAGCAGAGACAGATGTTGCTTCTAAATCCCCCTGCCCAACTATCCATGGGCTCAAGAAGAAGTTATCCCCCTCCACAGCCTGGCTAACTGGGCACTGAAATTCAATTTCTCCTATTTGAACTTGGGGAAGACACGTTTTATCATTTATAAAAGAATCCTGGGGGCCCACAGAAGCCCGGGACGCCCTTGCTTTGGCAGCCATGACTAGCCATCTCTCTCCATGCTGCTTAAAGGCCAGGGCACATGTCAGCAGCAAGGAATCAGGAGCAACCAGCTTGGGTAACAATACCAACCCGGGCCCATCGCCAAAAGTCCCAGTCTCCGCGGTCCCAGAGCCCTGCAATAATGGAGGAGACAGAGTACCCAAACCAGCAGCCAGAGAAACCCGTCCTGCCTTGGGATCTTCCAAGGAAGAACGCACAGGTATAGGCAAAGAATTTTTCCACTTAGGCCCAGAAGTGGCTAGGGCTGGGGCAAAACAATCGGGGAGCTGCAGCTGCTTGACCCGGGACCTAGTTGCCACCCCCGCCTTCCTGCCTTTCCTAGGCATAATACTAGAAGGATTGCTTGAGAGGGAAAAAGAAAACAACCAAGACAAAACAAAAACTCTTCCGTCCCACCCCCACCACAGGACTAAACCACCCTCCCACCAATCCTATAACAAGTCTTGCGCCCGCGCCCAGCTGGCACCTAAGGCCTTGCGCATGCAGCCCTTAGGCGCGTGCAGCCCTTAGGTGCGCTGCCCTGGTGTGCGCCTCCGGCATGGCCGGGTGGCGTGCTGGCTTTGAGATCTCCCGGCAGCGTGGCTCCTCCCCAGACACAGGTGCTTGCAATACCCGGTGGCAAATCAGGCGTGGGGGGGCTGGAAGGGCTCAGCTCTGCTGGAGGATGCGCTGGCTTTGAGATCTCCTGGCAGCGTGGCTCCTCCTCAGACACAGGTGCTGGCAATACCCGGTGGCAAATCAGGAGCGGGGGAGCTGGAAGGGCTCGGCTCTGGATGCAACTTTGCAGCCACTATGAAGGTAGCAAAGAATTCCTTCTCACAGTCATGGCATAGGCACATAAGCTGGCTCTATGACACAACCGGTCAGCTTCAGCACAAAAGTGGCGCCACCGTCACTCCAACCACTGCCTCTCTCGCTTCATCTGCTGTAGATCCTCCGTAAACCAGGGGGACATGCATTGTTGGTGGTCAGGAAGCGCTAGCAGCCATTCAGATGGCCTCAATAAGCAGAGTATTCCAGAGAGCCACGAGGTCACTGAGGGAGCAGTCATCAAAAACGGAGGATAACTCCCCAAGAGCATTCCAGAGCCTCTCTGGTTTCATAAGTCTCTGGGGGTGGACCAATCAAACTGGTCTTGCACCTTTCCGAGGGCAGACATGTGCCAGGAGACACGCCTGAAGGAGGTAATGATCCATGCATGACAAGGGCACCACTGACACCTCCCCCACCAATGGATCCCCTGTCTCAAGGCCAGTGCAAAATATCAGGTCCAAGATATGCCCTCCATCATGTTGGTATATGCAACATCCATAAGTTAATGCCTGCTGTATTAAAAACAGTGATTGACTATAGAGCCACCAGATGGCACTGCTAAGTTTATGTGTACATGGAAGGGAGATGGGGTTTTGCAGTTGAATTCCTTTGTGTAACCACTCCTTCTTCCCTTCTCTCTCATTGTCTCAGTCTCCATTTTGTCTTACTACTAGTTAGATGTAATTAAGGATCTGTGCCTGGAAAGTCTTAAGTAAAGTTCTGTGTTAAACCTTCAGCTGCATTTGTCCTTACTGATTGCGAATCAGTTATTACTCTGCAACACATCATAGGTCAGGCCAACAACCAACTGAGACAGTCCTATGGTTGCCATGGTGGCCATGAATTCATGCTCCACTCCGCCAAGGCTGGCGTCGGTAAAAAAGTTGATAACTATAATGAGATTTACTGACGTTTCAGTTCACAATGTTTTGTACCTTTATGTCAGAAAATATTAGAATCTGGGTATTGACTGCAAAGGGGCATTGGATGTGCCAGTGCAGTTCACATTTAGACATCAGCATATGCATTCCAAGTCATCCAGTGTGTGAGTGGGAGGAGAAGGGGCCCAGGCTTTAACCCAGGAGCAGGAAACCTCTAACCAATGGGCCAGTCCAGCTCATGGCTGTTTTCTACTTAGCCCCTTTCCAGTTCCTGGATCTGGTCTATGGGTTCAGTCCTTACCCTCACTCATTGAAAGAATTAACTCAGGGGCAGAAAACAGAGATGACGCTATGCTCTCAAGGATAGGGGATGGATGGATCCATGTCATAGCCATGATAGACACTGCCCTTACTGCTCCCATCCTGAGCACACCCCTTAAGCATCCCTAATCCCAGCTCCTCTTCAGCCCCATAGGGTTTGTAAAATGGCCCACAGAAGGGAAATGGTTCTCTACTCCTGCTTTATCTTCTCTGCAGGGCTTCCACTAGTCCAGTGCTGCCTCTTTAGGAAGTCTACCAAGGGAACTCATGCTAAACTTGCCCACCAGGCAAGCAACTCTATGCTGCCATACCTTAATGGCAACCCTTTGTTCAGTCACATGATTCACTGACTACAGTAATGATCAAACCAAGAATGGCTTGTAAATAGTTCATAATGGGGGGAGGGGTGTAAATGAATTGCAAGTTCTCTCAGTGCACATATGGTATCAGCTGCTCTCTCTCGCTCTCTCTCTCTCAATCATATAAAATACATTTGAAGAAGAGGATAAAAAATGAAAGCTTATTAGAAATAAAAGATAGAAAGATAAAGAGTTTGTGCCAAGATATAGAGTTATATCTGAGACTAAAGGAGAAAAGGCTTAGCAGCAGTCTGTAATACTGCTGTACTTATGATTCTAACTAGAGTTGGGACTCTGGGCAAAATTTTGTTTTTGGTTCTCATGTATTTCCGTTCTCGTATCGGTTGTATTGGATCTTTTGCATTGATTTTTGTACCAGATTTTTAACATTGCAGTTTTTCCATTGAAGTCAATGGGAACAAACCTCAATGTTAAAAATCAGATACAAAAATCAATGCAAAAGATCCAGTACAACCGATACCAAAAAAGAACCAAAATTTCAGATTAATCCAAAATGGCCATTATCGGGTACTTTTGGCTCTTTCCAAAACCGAAGGTCCCATCCCTAGTTCCATGATTGAAATGTTGGATAGGATAGCCTTAACTCACACGCGCTGGCACAATAAAAGTTTGGAGCATAAATTATGTAATGCTGTGGTGTGGTGTGTAGCATGAATTAAACCTGTCATATTAAGGCTTTTTAAAAAAACCATATTTCAGGGCACTTGGGCTGCATTGACTGGAATGGGATTACTCTGCAGTAAGTGGTTTGAGAAATGTGGCCTTGGAAAGTAATTCAGAAAAAATACCAAGACACCTATTAAAGGTGAAAGAGTCTCAAGTGCAGCTGGATTATATCCCAGTCACAAGCTTCCTATCGAGAGCTAAATGGATCAAATAAATAGCCATTAAAATGTTACATCAATTATTGTATAATTAGTTAAGAAATGCAAAAAATGTTGAAGAAAAGGCAGCTGTTTTGAGTGCCACTATCATCACCCAGTCTACTCTGGATCTGTGCTTTAAAGTGAGGCTAATCCAGCATTGTCTAAGAGACCATGTGGTTTGAAGGATACTAGTGTTTTAAACAGACATCAGCATTTTGTTAAACAAATGCAAATGGGTTACAGGTGTTGAAAGCTGCAGGAAGACAAAACTAGCTCTTCTATGGTAAATCTCTTGTGAACAAGCTCTTGAATAAAATTAAGGTTGTCTCAGTTTTTAAATTATGCTTCTTGAAACAACCAGTTCTCACATTCTTTGCCCTCAGTCTGCCTTGTTCCCAGTGGACAGGAAAATTTAAGTACACACTTATTTTTATTTAATATTTATATAGCGCCAGCAATGTACCTGGCACGTCACAGTAATCAATTATAGATACTTCACTGCCCCAGTGGCTTACAATCTAACAGAAACAAAGGAGAGGAGACAAATGGCAGGGGAATATTTTGCACCCATCTGCCCATTAAAAAAAATATACTGTAGGGGGATGGACTGAGCATGTGCAGGGAGTAGCAGCATGGGGAAAGAGCTCCTGCCATGAAAGCAACTAAAAGCACCTTAAATAAAAGACAGAGCTGCGGGACAGCACAAAAAAACATAGATGAGGCAAGAAAAAAGGTACCCTCAAAGGAAAAAGAAAGAAAATAAGGAAAAAAATACCTTAAACAAATACTGCACAACCATTACAAATCAGAGGCCTAAACAAACAGAAGACAGCCTGGCAGACAAAATGGCTACCGGAGCTGTGATGGTGGCAGAGATGAATGAAGAAATACCACAAGGTAATGAAGAAGGGGCCTGTAATCACTGCACAGCAGTTTATGCAGACTTAAAAACAGACTTAAGGGCTGCAAAAAAAGACAGAGAGACTTTACTAGAAAGAGTCACCTCAGAATTTGCAAAAGTCCACTCAACATTAGAAGCGGTTAATAAAAAAGTGGAAGCAGTGAATAAAAGAGTGGACACAGCTGAAGAAAGAATAACAGATATTGAGGAAAGAGAACTGGAGGCAGACTCACAAAGAAAATCTCTGTTTGCTAGAGTGCAGTATCTAGAGGGAAAATGCGAAGACCTCGAGAATAGAAGCAGAAGGAGTAACCTGAGGTTTGTAGGAGTGCCTGAAGGCATGGAAAACAACAACACGTGTGCCTTCATTAAACAAGCACTGAAGCAAATATTCCCTGCAGAAAATCATATACATGATGTTCAAATAGAAAGA